>BGNK01000394.1:121350-256977 GCA_003297005.1 Symbiodinium sp. clade A Y106
CCTCTGCCCTCTGCCCTGTGCCCTGTGCCCTCTGCCCCCTGCCCCCTGCCCCCTGCCCTGCGCTGCCCTGCCCTGGCATCAAAACGGTTGTTTCTTCATCAAAGAGAAGCTTGGAATGAGTTCAGGTGCTAAACCCTAAAAGGAAGGTTTGGGTGGTTTGCCTTAGACGGCGTGGGGTGGAAGAGTTAAAAGAAAGAGCCACCCACAATCAGGCTCCAACGGCCAATCGTCAAAAGACGACGCACTTGAATTTACACTGTCGCAAGATACTTCCGCTTGTGTGCCATTCTACGGCAAACCCTAAACCCTAAACTCTAAACCCTAAACCCTAAACTCTAAACCCTAAGCCCTAAACTCTAGACCGCAGAAAGCTGAGGTCTACTGGATTAACAATGACTCTGGAGACGGGTTCCATGGCATTTACTGGGGTTCTTGTTAAGGGGTTTAGTTTAAGTTACCATAATTTAGGGTTCCTTTAAGGGTTCTATAAGGGTGTAGGGTTTAAGGTTTAGGGTTTAGGGTCTTGTTAAGGGAATGAACTTAAGTTACCATAATAAGGAAACCGTAAGTACATTTACTATAGATCCCTATTATGGTAGCTTAAATTAAAGCCCTTAGCAAGATCCAGGTTCAAGGGTTAGCTTTCGCACCCTCGCAGACCCGAATCTCAAATTCCAACGAAGTCATCCGTAAACCCCAAAACCCAAACACCCTGAGAACTAAAATGACAACTCTGGAGCCCTATACTCTAAACCATAAAGGCGTCAAACCCTCAATCCTAAACCCATAAAACCCAAGTTCCAACCCTAAACCGTGAACCCCAAAACCCTTAACCCCAAAACCCGGAACCCTGCAACCCTGGATCTCTTGGGTTTATCCATCGCATCTGCTTTTGGTCTTTCGGTGGAGCGAGTGGGGTCACTGTCATTGGGTTTAAGGTTTCTCATGATTTAGGGCTATCTTAAAGGAGGTAAGGTTTAGGGCTTGGTGCTTGTGGGTTTAGGGGTATGCGTTCAGGGTTTAATCTTCGTTTGCCACATGGGGGCGGCGCAGTCACTGAGCCCAAACGTTTCGCCTCTCTAGGCCCGGAATCCCACAGCATGCAGGCCTTATGGCGTCTGGATACATCGGGACCGTTTCCCACAGGACCTTTAACCCTAAGCCCTAAACCGACGATTTGTTGAGGACTTCGCGCTATCCTGCAGACGCTCAACACTCCTTCAACCCTGCATAGACTTCCATATCTAGTTAGGTTCTGTTGGTTGCCCGAGTTCCTGGCAAGAAACTAAAGCCACTTGAAAGGGCCTGGTTCACCAGGAGAGACGGAGCTGCATAGGCACCAAGCCCGTGAGATTCAAACTGAATTTTCAAGTCTGGTCGCACGCAGCGATGCCAGCAGTGCAGTCAGCAAGTGACTGACTCAAAGGTTGTCTGAGCAACCACGAGCCTATGTTATATGTAGTCATAGTCATTATAGTATACTGTGCCCGAATCTTCAGGGTATGAAACAATGTACCCGAACACCCCATTGGCACACTACCATCTGAGAACATGGACCATCGGGGGTTTGGCTGCGGCCAGTCAGCCGTGAACGATGCGGCATCCATTCGCTCTGCACACCCCTTATTATAGTTGCTGCAATGAAATCCTACACTATCCTGAACCCTAAACTCTCAACCCCAAGCCCTAAACTCTCATTATACACACGTAGGCCGGGGGAGTGTAAGGAAAGAATAGCTGTTGTGGAGCTTTGAACCCCCACTAGCCCCAGTCTGGACTTAAACGGACACTACGACGACAACGCAGGATAGGGTACACACTGCCGGCCACCCAAGACCAAATCCCTTGCAGAGCCTGGAACCCAACGTTACACTGTCAATCCGAACTCTTCGGTCCTGACATGCCGAAAGGGTCCTAGGTACTGTTATGGGGAACACTTCCCCAAATTATAATAGCAATTCCTAATATAGTAGAAGCCAGAAAGTTGGAACATCATTCTCCTCATGCCCTTAAGGAAAATTATAAGAGATCCTAGCACGAATCCTCCTAAAGCCATGTTCCAACTTTCTGGCTTCTACTGTATAGAAACCCTATATTCTACCATATAGGTAATCAGGACCCTTTAGGATGGTGTCTTGTCAAGGCCCATGCTCTATGCCATCAACTTGAGGGGCGACCACTTGGCGCGGATCAAGGCCATGGGTTTAGGGTTTAGGGGTTTAGGGTTTTGGGTTTAGGGGGGTAGGGTTTAGGGGTTTAGGGTTTAGGGCGTCTCGCCGCGCAGCGGCAGTGTTTTCTTTGTAGGATGGCGCCCCTACACTCCCAGGGGTGTGAGGGGGCGGCATATCCACGTCTAGAGACAAGGTTGCAATCTCTTGAGAAAACAATTACAAATTGGTTTCTATTCCTTTNCCCCCCCGCTGTGAGCTTACACAGGCTACCACCCAAAATATTACCTTTTAGGGTTTAGGGCTGGCGCCCTCAATTCCCACCTTTGCCTTGGCCAAGAGGGGCCAGGGGCCGCCCCTGGCCCAGCAACGGGGGCCAGGGGGGGCTCTCCAATGGCTCCACCCATTGTCCATCCAAGTACTGGTGTCAATCACTGCTGGCTGTGCTCTGGGTCCAGGCACCCTTGAAAAAGGGTGGGTGCGGCCTAAGCAGGCCTGGGTGGGAATTTAGGGGTTTAGGGTTTAGGGGTTTAGGGTTTGGGGTTCATGTAAACGTGCCAAGACATAAGTAGTAGAACAGCTGGCGCCCTTTTTCCACGATGGCTCGGAGGTCCACAGGATACATATCAACCCGCCCGAAACCCCAAACCCTACAACCCTAAACCCCTCAATACTTGAGCCCAAGCCCCACACGCCAGGGATTATTTACCAGGTCTAGCTTGATTCTGAAAGGGTAACCCTAAACCCTACACCCGAAACCCTAAACCCATAGCCAAGGGACAATTATTCTTTGGGGGTTGCCCATGAGGTCTGGCTGTCAAAGAACAAAATCTTAGTAGCTGAACGAGCACCTTATACCACTTTTTGTCATTACAGCAATCCCTTATAGAACCGAAAGTGAACTTTTTGGGGCGTACCAGGAACCCAGCAGCTAACAGTTCACATGTTCCACCAAATGCCAATCTGCAGTGCTTGTTCTTCGGAATCGGCATGGATCGCAAAGATTCTCGCTTGAGAGAAATCCAATTTTGGGGTTTTCGGCATCATCATACAAGTGGGGAGCTTCATGTACAGTAGAAGGCAGAGAGTTGGAACATCATAATCCTCGTGCCCTCACAGTAATAGTAGTAAGGGCTTAGGGATCGAAACCCTAAACCCTAAAACCCTAAAGGCTTCAGGGGGCCTTCAGTCGAAACTCCAGGTCGTGAACGTGGAGTGGGCCAATGACTGGGAGGACACTGCTGATGCTCTGCACCCCAAGTGGGGTTTAGGGTGTAGGGTTTAGGCGTTTCGGGTTGTAGGGTGTGGGGTTTCGGGGGTTAGGGTTTAGGGTGTAGGGTTTAGGGGTTTAGGGTGTAGGGCTTGGGGTTTAGGGATTAGGATGTGGGGTTTAAGGGGGCTGTAAACTCTGAAAGGACCTTGTCGTGTTACCGAAAGGTTGGTGTCCTGAGGACAGCATCCTGGACGAGATCAACAACTTAGGGTTTAGGGTTTAGGGCACTGCATTATACAGACTGGAGATGTATCAATCAGTCCAAGCCGCCACCCATAACTACGTCCACCCCGACCGCATCCACAACAAAGGAGCCCATGTCAGCACCAACGGAGACCGTGCCATTTACAGCAGATTTCGATTGTGTTGATTGTTGGCGAAGATGAATCGAGGGGGCTTTGATGCAACTAGTAGCTAGGTTCAAGGTTTTAGACTTTAGAGCCTGAACCCCTAACTCAGAACACACTCTGAATCCTATACCGACGCAGGTCGCCCTCGTGCATGTGAGCCCTACCCACAGGCCCCATAGTAGTTCCTTTTTGGGGTTCATATCCGGAATTCTATAAGGTGATCCCAAAACGGAACTACTATGGGGCCAATGGGTAGAGGCATGCAAAGGAAGTTCTAACTGGTCATGCATACCAAATGAAGATTCAATCAGAATCCTCTTAGGCACTGCGGCATCTCACCATTCGCAAGGCCGCCTAAACTCCAAAAGCTGCAATCGAAACCCTATTCTAATTATTATGGCCGCTATAGTATAGTACCCTTATAGATCCCCTTTAGTAGCCCTTGTAGACGATTTTCAACTAAAACCTTCAGCCCCAAGCCCGACAACCCTAGACCCCCTCGAACATAGAACAGTTCTCAATCCTAAACCCTAAGCCCAAACCATCCCAAACCCCTAAACTCCAAACTCCCTGAACCCCCTAACCCTACATACTAAACCCTGAAATTCCCAAACCATCCGGGGGCTCCCTGAAAGGACGTTGCCATGGGGCCAGGCCCTGAACAGGGCAGCTACATCTACGTGGCGGTGCCCGGATTGAAACCTATGAGTTTGGGATTCAGGGCTTCGGGTTGAGGGTAACCTATGGCATTTGTGTGCGCGCACGGGTGTGTGTGTGTGTGCATGTAGACCACTCTTTCAGTTTAGGGTGTAGGGCTTTGGGATTTCAGGTTGCGGTGCTTTGGGTTTTGATTTTGTAGTTTTAGGGTTTGTGGGTTAGGCTCTTCTCCACAATGGGCCCAATTATCTCGAAACCTTCCCTCATGAATTCAACCACGTGGTTGCCGTTTGCATAAGTAAAGCTCGGCAGAACTCCAAGCACCCATACGGTTAAGGACCCTACAGTAGAAGCTCGAAAGTTGGAACATCATTAGCCTCATGCCCTTAAAGTAAAGTAAAGGGAATCCCAGCATGAATCATCCTAAATCGATGTTCCAACTTTCTGGGGTTCACTATATAGCTATGGGAATTATGGTATATTTCCTATTATGGGTAATGCAGGATTTGTATCATCAACCGTAAGCCTTGAATCGGAGCAAAGCTTTTAGCCGTCAACACAATCCTAGCAACTCAGGACACCGGCGACAACTACCGCAATCGCTGGAGCGTGCAGATCTATCGGTTCAAGGCTTGGGGGTTTGGGGCGTTTTAGGGGTTGATTGTTGAGGGTTTAGGGTGTTGGGGCTCGGGCTTAGCACCACGGGTTTGGAGTGCAGGGTTAAGGTTTGAAGCGCCTCAGGATTTAGGATTCAACATTGAGGAGTTCTGATCAGGTGGGGAGGGTGCGATGTTTTGGAGACAACAGCGGCTCATATGGTGTTTATGGTGTCCTTGTAAATATGCTTGATTGCAGGTTGATTTCTCGTCGCGCTTCGGGTTCAGGCTACTTGGTTTAAGGACGCCGGCTACAAGCCGCAGCTGCGAATTGTGTTGTAGGCTTGTTTGAGTCACCGAAAACCCAGCTTTCCTTTCCGAATGCTTGCAAAGCAAGTGTGCTTCTGTTTCGGGTTTGGTTCTTAGCTGAAATCCGGAGCTACAACAGCAGGAGGAGTCCCGTAGCCACCAAAACAAAGACACCACCGCGAAGTCCATCGTAGGTCCGAAACTTAAGTTCCCCAACTGCTAAACTTCAAAACCCTGACAGCGCCAAATCTACACTTCTCGACACGATACACTACAATTCAAACCTCGAGACCGCAATCCTGAAGATTCTGAACCCTCGCAACCCCAAGACCCAACCGCAAACGCAAAACCCTAAACTAAGCCCCAAACCCCAAGCCCTTTAAACTCTAAACCCCAAGCGCAAAGCGAAGATCGCATGCAGCAGGAGCCACCCATCCCAGACAATCGCGGCCGCAACGACGACATCGAGGCCGGTGCTTTCCGATAGGCGAGTTTAGGGGTTTTAGGGGTTTGCAGCTTTAGGGGTCTATAGCGGTTTAGGGGTTTGCGGGTTTAGGGGTTTCGGGTTTAGGGGTTTAGCGGTTTAGGGGTTTAGAGGTTAGGGGCTTTGGGTTTAGGGGTTTAGGGGTCTAACGGTTTAGGGGTGTAGGGTTTAGGGTTTTTCAGAGGTTCAGGGTTTAGGTGTTTCAGAAAGGCGAATTCGAGGATTTAGAGCTTCAGGGCTTTAAGCAAGGATTTAAAATGTAAGGTTGAGATGTATAGGGTTTAGTTGTCAGGAGATGTAAACCGCTTGAATCTTAAACTCCCCACGCCTTAAACAGCATCAGCTCAACTGCGCTGTTGCTGGAGAAAGGTGTCTGCGAAGGGTTCAAGATGTAGTAGGCGGGGCAATTTTGTGACTATGGGTTTAGACAGTTGCATGCTTCGTTTGACCCTTACGCATCGCTTTAGCAGTCTTCCGAATCATAGCCTCTCTCGTGACAGGACAAACATCAGTCGTTTCCAACTTGCAACTCTAGTCAGCCCTGAACCATGTTGAATTTTTACACCCCGAGCCTCCGCCTGACGTATACGACTATATGGTATACTTCATTTTGGGGTCCTTATAATAAGGATCCTACTATTTAGGGTACTATATTGGTGTTCCCTATTTTCGGAAACTCCCAAAGAGCGAGTCTTTTCCTGAATGTTCTTGCTTTGAGCTGCCCTCATCTGCAGTGGTAGCAGTGTCCTGGAAGGTCATGGAGAAAGTACGGCCCCTGAACCCCTTAGTAGCTGAGTGGATACACTAACAACTTTTTGGGATAATATTAGCCACTATAAAACTGAAAGTGTACACTTTTTGGTGCGAATGAACCGAGCAACTAAGACCCTGTAACCCTTAGAAGTGGATCAACCCATGGAGCAGTCCCCATTCTGTCGGCGAACAAGTTTCTACTTAGTGGCACGATGGGTAGGGGGAAAGGGTTCTTGTGGGTTCATATCGGAACAATACGTTTAGACGATATGAATCCTCTAGCTTGCCAGTAAGTAGTTGGACCCCTTAGCGAGGAAGAAAAAACTCTAAACGTCCACAGAAGTCAGACCTAAAAACCCTAAACCCTGAAACAGGGAAAACACACCTCCCGCCACACTCCAAGGCTCCATGGTGCGTGTACAGTATTTACTTAGGCTTAAAAGGGGTGCCCATTTTAGGGTTTAGGGTTTAGGGCGTATAATATAGGTAGTTTACTTTAAACTTTAAAGCCGAAGTAGATACTTGGGACTACAAACCATCTGGCTTCAAACTCGAGCCTCGCAGCCGCAGGTTTCGGCTGACAAGTTCGACATCAAGTACCCCGGTGGGGCGTACGACTGCGAGGTATCATTTAGGGCTTTGATCTGCCGGGTTCCGGGTCCTGAAGCCTAAACCCTAAATCCTGAAGACGCTGCACACCCTAAACCCGAAAACCCTAAATCCCTAAACCCGAAAACCCTAAACCCGAAAACCCTAAATCCCTAAAACCCTAAACCCTGAAGACGTTCAGGATTCAGCCCCGGCTTCTATGGAAGTTTGCTTCAGGAACTGGGGTCTGGGCTTTTGGCATGGAGGCTTGGTGTCTCGAGAGTTGAAATCCTGGAGGTTAGACTTGAAGCTTTCCGGGCTTGGGCTTTAAAGGCTTTAGGGTTTAGGGTTTAGGGGTTAAGGGTTTAGGGTTTAGGGTTAAGGGTTTAGGGTTTAGGGTTAAGGGTTTAGGGTTTAGGGTTAAGGGTTTAGGGTTAAGGGTTTAGGGTTTAGGGTTTTGGTTCAGTGGGGTTTGGAGTACTTTACTTGAAAATACTTTTTGCACCTGTTCCCTAAAGGATTCACAAAGATGTATCCTTTGTTATCCCGGCTTACTTCAAAGTCCAGTTCAGTTTCCACAAGGCTCCCTATACCAACACCGAAAACCACATAAACATAACAAACCTTGTAATCAGTAGCCCTTTTTGGTATAAGCCATAAGCCGCATACCTCCTGGCTATTGCTGCCTTGTGAGGCCATGTTCGTGGATCAGCGCAGCAATGGCCGGGTGCCTGGGTCGCAGGAAGCAGAGTCTTGGGTTTGCTGCTCAGCAGCTCCCTCAAACCTAAACTCTGGGGTTCGGCGTTGGGTTTTGGGTTTGTCGGATTGCGCCGGAGCAGCCTAGCGCTTCTCCAGCTTTAGGGTGTAGGGTTGCATGCGTCAAAGCGCATACAAACCCTAAACCCTAACTTCGCATGTTAAGGTTTAGGGGTTCCACTTTGGTAATACACCTTCCCTCAACCCCAAATAACCTACTCTTTTAGGGCTCCTTATCATGAGTTCCTTATACAAGTCCTTAAAACGCCAGGTTTTTGTAGGGTCCTGGTCAACTTTGCACTTCATACCCTAAACCCCAAACCTTACGCCCCTAAACCCTATACCCTAAACCCTAAAACCCTAAACCCCGCACCCTAAACCCCAAACCCTAAACCCCCACACCCTAAACCCTAAAATCCTAAAGCCAAATTCTTTGTATAAAATTGCAATTTTAGAGTAGGCTGGGGCCCGATGTCGGGACGCCCATTCAACCGCACAAGACATCCTACGAAAAGGGTTTAGGGAAACCCTTTTCGTAGCCTTCGGGGACTCTGGAGTGTTTATGTAAAATGGAGGGATAGAAGGTTCTATACCCTAGGAAACTCATTGAGAGTGCTTGAAAAGCCAATGTATATTAACTTACCATTGATATATTTGGGCAATCCTACGAAAGCAGTTGAAAACTTTTAAAAACCCTGTTGAATCTCTTCAACATGTCCTGGAAATTATATGCGCATCGTGCAATCCCAATGAAATCAAGGGATGCCTTGTGTGTGTCGCAAGCATGCCTTATCGCACAGGGTGCCTTTGTGCATTTAAATGAACCAGAAGGGAACGCCTCTTATGCTTGATTGGGCCGCAACGGATGCTTTGCGGATTTAAGAATGGATCAAATGGACCGCAAGGATGTCTTGTGCGGTTGAATGGGCGTCCCGACATCGGGCCCCAGCCTACTCTAAAATTGCAATTTTATACAAAGAATTTAGCATCCAAGATGCACGCTTCAAACAGTCTTTGAGTTTTGATCGCTCGCCGGGCGGCTAAATTAACAGACTTCAGCTTTTAAACCGGTCGGTGGTCGGTGTGGTAAAACTTAACAGATTCCGGCTTTAACCGGTCGGGGCGGTTAAGTTTAGCAGATTTCGGCTTTAATCAGGCGGGTTGGTTAAATTTAACGATTTCGGCTTTAATCGGGCGGGGCGGTTAAATTTAACAGATATCTGCGTTAACTGTGAAGGGGGGTTAAACTACTTGACTTCGGCTTTAGCCGGCCGGTGCGATTAAATTTTAAGCAGCTTCCTGGGCGGTTAAATTAACAGATTTCGGCTTAAAACCGGTCGGGGCTGTTAAGTTTAACAGATTTAGGCTTTAACCGGGCGGGGTGGGTAAATTTAACAGATTTCGGCTTTAATCGGGCGGGGCGGATTAATTTAACAGATTTCGGCTTTAAATTGGGCAGGATGGTTAAATTTTGACAGATTTCGGCTTTAACCGGGCGGCGCGAGTGTTTTTAACAGGACCCCAAACCCTAAACCCTAAAATCCTAAACCCCATGGCCTAAACCCCAAACCCTGAACCCTAAACCCCAAACCCTAAACCCCCACACCCTAAACCCTAAATCCTAAACCCCAAACCCGAAACCCCCATACCCTAAACCCTAAACCCCCATACCCTAAACCCTAAACCCCCATACCCTAAACCCTCAACCCCAGAGGACTAAACCGAGCCTTGGAGGTCTCTTCTAGTGTTCAGTCACTCTCATACAGCATCCCTGAGCCCCCGCAGAGACTCCAAAGGGCCCCTCAATTAAGGAATATACCATATGGGAGTTTCCGAAAATAGTGGACACTGATATAGTAGCCTAAATAGTAGGATCCTGATTATAAGGACCCCCAAATAAGGTACCCCTAATTTTCGGAAACTCCCATATACCCTGAATGCCTTAAATTTTCATAGGAGCCCTAATAAGATTAAGACTTATAAGGTACATTCCTTTATTAAGGGGGTCCGTAATGAAGGAATCTACCTTAGCTGCCTTAAACTATTTAGGAGCCCTAAAAGGACTTAAGGTGGATTCCTGTATTAAGGAGTTTTGGAGTTGTTGGCCCTGAGCCCTAGTTGCAGGATCCAAGGACTATGCTCTAAGCCCCAGATAAAGGTATTTGGGTAACATAGAGGGTAATTTGGGGGCCTAGGTATGCTCCAGAGCAAAAAACTCATCCCCCTAATCCCCTAAACCCTTTCGACCCTATCCCCCTGATCGTCAAAGGTCTATGTCATCACCAAGGGCGACAATCGAAACTCCGAGCCGCGGTGGCGAGGCGGGAAGAAGCTGAAACATCTTCGTAGTTTCACTGACTTAGGGTGCAGGGTTTCAGCGTTTAGGGTTTAGGGGCTTAGCTGTTCGGGTTTTCCGGTTTCGGGGTTTATAAGGAGTCTAGAATTTAAGGCTATGGGGCTTTGCGGGAAGGGGTTAAGGGGTTTAGGCTTAGGCTTTCGGGGTTTGGGGTGATGCCTTCGAGGGTTGTATGGGAGATCCTAAGAGCCTTGCTACAGTGGTTTAGGGTTTAGGCTACAGTGGTTTAGGGTTTAGGGTTTAGGCTACAGTGGTTTAGGGTTTAGGGTTTAGGCTACAGTGGTTTAGGAACGTCTTCTGCAGAGATGGAGGTTGAGGCTGACAGCACAGATTTGACGGACGAGAATTGCGGTTGCGGTTCGGCATCTGAGTAACCTCTCAAAACCCGCTAGTATTAGGCCGGTGGAGAAAATAGATCTAAGGGCCCTTACTCGCCGCGATTGTAGCTTATTTTATAGGAGAGAGCAGATCTAGATGGCATCGGTGTGCTCAGACCACAGAATTGCCAGAACCCTTTTTCGGACATCATGAACTTAGCCACGATGCAGGTGGGGACCTGTTCTACATCGACCTCCCTGTCCCTTGGAAGAATCGAATACTTATGGTGTTAGGACGTTGGGCTGTCGCTTTTGATTGACTGCATTGCTTTCGTGGGGTTGTTGTCATCAGAGGATAGAAAAGATTTGGGTTCAGGGTTAAAGAAATGAGTTCACATTGAAGATGTGGCGCGTGCAGGGTTTATGTGTGTGTTTGGTTGTTTCTTTGAGCTTTGGCATTCGGGGTTTAAACAGCGATGAGCATACCATAAGATCAACAATGAACAACCAACGCACAACGCTCTTCATTACACAAATCCTATAACGGCCCATTGGGGCAATGGGAGATGCAGACCAGCGTCTGCGGATCTGTTTGTTCTGGGTCTGGGTCTGTGGGTTGAGTTGGGTTTGGTTGGGTTTCTGGAGCTAAACAACCCTAAAGCCCTCAAGTCTACACCAACCAAATCTCTCAAAGTCAGTGTGCACTCGGGAGTTTCCGCAAGTTAGGGCCCCTTGTTCGTTACCCCTAAAGGGGCCTACGTCCTAAACCCTATATACAGCTAGGATAGGTATGTTAGGGTGCTCATAGTGAGACGATGAGACCTCAAAAGCGACACGGATTGTGGTTCAGGGTTTATGTAGGGCCTTAGGGCCCTTGAGGATTTAGGGTTTAGGGCTTCGGGCTTGGGTACAGCCCCACTTGGGGTGGAGACTCTTGCACCCTGCGGCAGGCACCAACGACTCCTTTGCGAGTCCTTGTTTCGGTTTCGGCTTTCCGGGCCTTTTTCAGGTTTTGGAGTTCTAGTGTTTACCTGGAGCCTTAAGACTAAGAACCTCCCTCTCTCTTGAGGGTTCCTCATTAAAGTTTACTTATAGAATGTTCAATTTAAAATTCCCTTAACAAGGTAGGTTCTTTGGGGTCCAGGTAGGATTCACAGCATTCTGAGCAAATTCGGTCTTAGGGTTTCAGGTTCTTGTAGCTTACCTTTGGCTTGGTTAGTAGGGAATGGAGGAATGGGGTACAATTATAACTACTATTACTACCATTCTTCCATTCCCTACTAGCCAAAGGTAGGGTAGGCCTTAGGGTTTGTGGCTTTGGATTTCAGGCTCAGGGGCTCAGGGTTTAGCGTTTCGGGTTGAGGCTTCACCTAGAGTAACTGCAGGTACCTCAAAAAAAGGGTACTTGTAACAGTTTGTTAGGGTCATATCCCTGTTTGAGAGGTACATTGGATACTCTAGACCCTAAACTAAACCCTATAAACCTTAAACCCTAAACCTAAACCCTAAACCCTAACCCTAAACCCTACACCCAAAACCCTAACCCTAAACCTAAACCCTAAACCCTAAACTCCTACTCTGGGCAACGCCTGGCATTTAAGGGTTTCCGTTTTGAGGCAAGGCCGGCCTCCGACCTGACCTTCCAGGAGACAGGCTGGATGCAGGGCTTCGGTGGGTTTTAGGGTTTAGGGTTTAGGGCTTGGGTTCCCAGAGACTCCAATACCCCCGTAATTCAGGAATTTACCTTAAATCCTTTTAGGGTTCCTAGTATCTCTAGATTTGTTGGTTGTCTATGGCAACACCCTTTAACTGGGCTTTGGAGTACCATACTGTAATACTTTTTTCTTAAAGGAACCATTATGGAATAGAAGTTTATACTTTTTTCTCCCTGGTTACTTAAAAGCCCACCCAGTTAATGTACCCTAACGAGGCCTAGGTTTCCTATATGGGAGTTTCCGGAAATTAGGGGTACCTTATCTTGGGGTCCTTATAAGAAGGATCCTACTATTTAGGGTACTACTTTAGGGTCCCCAGTTTTCGGAAACTCCCATCTACAATTTACGGAATATTCCTTCACTGCGGGGTCCCTAAACCCTAAACCTTAAACCCCTAAACCCTAAACCCTAAACCGTCCGCTTCTGCTTGTGATAACTTTGATCCCCACGGGCCCCGCTACCTTTTATGCACATTATGAGGGCTTCTAACCCAAAGGGTCCATATGTACTACCATTATTAGGGGTTTAGGGAAGTTTAGGGGGTTTGAGGGGTTTAGGGTCCATATGTACTACCATTATTAGGGGTTTAGGGGGTTTGAGGGGTTTAGGGTCCATATGTACTACCATTATGGAATTAGGTCGCACAAGACCATCCCTATTCTGGTTTTGGGGACCTAATTCCATAATGCTAGTGCATATGGACGCTCTGGGTAGTTTAGCGTGGGTCCGAAAAAGCAGGTATTTACTCGTATAGTACTAAACCCTAAACTCTAAACCCTAAACCCTATATCTCGGCGTTGCATTGTCGCTTGGGTTCCGGGGGGTTTGGAGCGGCTTGTCCCTGTGTCGAGGGTCTCGGATGCAGGGGCTGTAGTACAATGCTAAATGGGAGTTTCCGAAAATTAGGGGTACCTTATTTGGGGTCCTATATTAAAGATCCTACTATTTAGGGTACTAGATTAGGGTCCCCTACTTTCGGAAACTCCCAAATGAAAAATAGTTATGTCCTTGGCGAATCAGTTTCAAAGTTTCTTGTCCCTAAACCCTTCACCCAAACCCAGGCCCTGGACTCTATAAACTCCAAACCCTTGACATAGAAAGGCCTCCGCATTCCAGTGGAGTGGGCGACCGGAGCAGACATGACTCCAAATGGCGGGATCATTTCCATCCGACGCCTGCCTTTGCATGAAGAGAGTTCTGGTCTTGGCAGTCAGGGTTTTGAGGGTTTCGTGCGGAGTGTCGATTGTGGTTTGCCGGCAATGAACTTTAAGAGTGGTGTGAGTTGCGCGGTCCAGCCATCTGGCTGAGTCTGCACCACGTACACCTTGCATCCCAGACCTACCCCGAAACCCCGAATCATGATGCGATTTGGCATGTCTCTGATATGATAAGTTTTGCTATGATAGGACATGACATGATATGACAGAACGTGTTCTTACATGATAAGGCGTGTTTTTGCAGGATAAACAGATCAAACTGAGGATCCTACGGTAACGTGCTGATGTGGCCACGGAATTCCTGGGAGTCGGTGGAGCAGAGCATGGCGAAAGATGCGTCCCGGCCATTGCATCATATACCATCTGAATTAGGGTTTACAAAGTCTCTACATGGGCACACCTCCTGAGGCTGTTGAATGTAGATATTGTGGCGTGTTACAATACCTAGCAACAGGATTCCTGCAGATTCCCTGTACATTGATATTGCAACATCCCCGGAGCCCTAAGTCTTGATTACGGAGGTCCTGTCTGTTTATTGGGGCGTTTCAGAAGATCTTAGGGGGTTCCGGGTGGTCCGGTGCCTGGCCTTGTTTTGAGGAATACTTAGTCACAGTTCTCCTAAGGGCTCCCTTATTAGCTTTTCTTATTGTCAGATATGGTGCTTCCAATGACATAGTCGTGACGTGTTCTTGACGTCAACAGTAACATTGAGACTTTGAGCTTTGTGTTCGTAGAAGGTGTCTAGTGTTACTCTCAAAACGAAACCTCGTGATCCTCTAGTCGCTCTCGTGTTACTCTGAAAGCCAAACCTGTGATTCCCTCCGTTGGTTGTTGAAAGGGGGGGGGTAAATTCTAGCTTGGGCTAGATAAAGCTGCCTATCTGGGCTTTGGAGTACCATACTTTGATACTTTTTCAGGACCTGTTACTTAACGGGAGCAACCCTAAACCCTAAACCCCTAAACCCTAAACCCTAAACCGCTATAGCACTTTAAATACCTAAGCCCCGAAGCTCTAGGCCCTGAACCTGAGCCACAACCCGAAATCCCTAAACGGCCCTAAACCCTAAACCCTAACCCTAAGGCGCTGAGGACTCATATTTTGAGGCTTTTGGGCTTAAAGACCATATTATACAAGGCTTTTGGGCCATTTTGAGCCTTAGGGTAATTAATCCCTATGCTGCAGGCCTGCTATGTCAACAAGGCAGACGAGCGACAAGGAGAAGCGCCTTGGCGAAAAGAACACAGAACTAGGGGGTACCTAAGGGTTCCTTTAGGGGAACCTATTCAAAAACAGCTTCCCACAGCGTCCTCTTCTCTTCCTCAGGGTTACTGGGTTCCTTTGGGGTCCTGATTCTACTATTTAGGGTACTATATTAGAGTCCCCTACTGTCGGAAACTCCCATATGGGGGGCTACTTCAAGCTGTTGAACGTGGGCTACTATATAGCTACTACTCGAATCACAGGGTTTCGTACAGGGGCCTCACTAGTTACCAATATTATTCCCTGGTATAGACACAAACGACGGGAAGAAGCGACAGTTTGAACAACAACCATAAGGGCCCTTACAAGCCGGAAGGTCATGATACCCATCGTGCGCGATAGTCGGAAGCCATTATCAGGCTGCATAATTGTGCCGACGAGGGCTTACTTGAAGGTTCATGGGCACCTGCTGGCAATGTTATTGGGCATGGCCAGCCACAGGTAGGGCCAGTGTCAGCCCGGAGCAGCAACTGGAAACCAATGTTGAGTTCTCCGTGAATCGCACAGGGCAGCATCATGAAGCGCAAGCCTTAAATCCTATAACTCCCCGAACCCGAAAACCGCAGTTAGTAATTATTATTGAGTAGAAGCACAACTACCCTAAAGTTGAAAAAGGGCCCTGAAATCGGGCTTATGTGTTCATATCTCTATGAAGCAGCTACTTTCTGTGTCCCCTTCCACTTTCCTTGTCGAATATTAACCTTCATGCTTCAAGTTTTCAGTAACTGTAAACCTAGACCCATCAAACTGTTCAACCCTTACCGAGCTCTTGGAAGAATCCTAAGCTCCTCACACTATAGAATGCTTGTACAGCTCTTAAAGAGCACTTAAAGGAGCCTTAACCTCTTAAGCACCATAGACCCGCTATAGAGCTCGTACACAACTGTTACAGGAACCCTACACGCCGTAGAACCCATGTGGAGCCCACTATAAGCACGTCAAAACTCTCAAACATCTTGTAGAAAGCTCTTGTAGAACCCTTGCGAAGCCAGAAATCACTAAATCTAGGGATCAAAATAGCCCAAAAGCCTTATATAGTATGGTCTTTGGGCCCAAAAGCCTTAATATATGAGTCCTTAGATCCCTAGGGTAATGCCTGAGAACCATCTTGACTGCCTAGTTGCTGCTTGGTCAGGCTCCAGTCTCTACTAGTTGAGTAAACCTGTTCAATAATCGCCCCCCCACCCCCTACTTGGGGATCATGGGACTTAGTAAGTGGGGTTATAAGTACCTTAATTGGGGTTATAAGTATTTATAAGTATAGTTACCTTAATTATAACCCTAGTTACTAAGTCCCATGACCCTTTAAGTATACCAGGCATCCGGAAATCAAGGCCCTCAAGCAGAGAGAGTTCATCAACAATGGGTCTACATGAGTGGAGAACTGCTGGAGTGCTTGGACCCATCAGCCCTGAGCCTTAAGCCAAAGTCGATACTGCCTCAGTGCCTGGACCCTCAAAAGTACACAGTCTTCATAAATTCCGACAGCCCTATAATCTCAGAGTATGGGGCCCACAAATCCAGACACGTGCCCGCAAACCTGCCCCTAAACACTGACACTATACGGGTAGTTCTCTATACTAAATCAGGGCCCCATTTAGATGTCAAGAGGGACCCTAATTTAGAGAACTACCCATGCCTTTGACCCTACATGTCCAGGCCATTGCCTTCGGAAAGAATGGCGACCACTACATCACAGCTCCTCGGCTTAGTTTCATCCAAAACCCGAAGTCCTCTACCCACAAGGCTTCTGCGTTTAGGGTTCACGGTTTAGGGTTGATCAGGGAGAACACTCCAATATCCCTTAACTAAGGAATATACCTTTCATCATATTAAGGATCCTACCATAATTTAAGGCATATTCCTTAGTTCCCTTATAGAGCCCGGATAGATCTCTCTAAGGAACCCTTTAAGGCATATTCCTTAAGTAAAGCATAGTGGAGTCTCAAGAAGGTCGGGGCTTCCACCTTGCAAGCCACAATAAGCCGAACAAACAGCGCCAAGTCTCTTGAGTTAAAATGGGAGTTTCCGAAAATTAGGGTTCCTTTAAAGGGCTACTGTGAGAGTACTATAAGGGTTCCTTTACAGGGCTCTATAAGGGTTTAGAGTTTCCGAAAATTAGGGCTGCCCTATTTGGGTGCTCATAATCAGGATCCTGCTCTTTAGGGTACTATGTGAGCGAGCATCGGGTGTAAGGAACCTCGGAATTGGGCATGCTAGAAGCAACCACAGCACAAGCACCTTGTATCGAAATACTTGCCTTCCTTCCTCATCGCTTACAACCCTAAACCATAAGCCCTAAACCCTAAACCCTAAATGGCCCTAAATCCTTTACCTTACAATCGGTAGTCCAGTTGATGTTGTTGGTTTCCCTTGGGTAGTCCAGCCAGGATCTTCTTCCGGGTCTTACAACTTGTGACGTCGTTGTTTTGAAATTCTAGGGTTTAGGGTTTAGGGTGAAAGTCTAGGTTAAAGTAGAAGCCGGAAAGTTGGAACATCTGTATCCCAATGCCCTTAGGGTAAAATAGAGGGAATCCCAGCCCCAATCATCCTAAATCCATGTTCCAACTTTCTGGGGTTCAGCATAACCCTAAGGGTCCATGTACTCATATAATATATACGTTGGCCTTAAAGTAGTCCCTATATAGGTATATACTTTGGGGCCAAAGTATATAGTTCAATTAGGCCATCCTTTGGGGACCCAATTCCATAATGGTTGTATATATGGGCCCTCTGGGAAAGAGGGTTTATTAATCAGGGGTGAGGGGTGTGCATGAAACTTGACTGTCAGGTCAGCGAGGGCAGGAACCCACCTGTGTGGCTACTTGCTGGCATTTAAGAACGGAAGTGTTTCAGGCCAGGAGTTTGGGGTTTACCTACCCTCTAATATAGGCAAATACCCACTATTAAGGGCCATAAGGACTCTGTTAAAGGGCCCTTGGGGGCTTCTGGTAGGGGTTTAGGATTTACGGGATTAGGGTTTCTGTCTGTTGAAATTCAAGTATCCGTTCTGGTCCCCAATAAGTTGCCGGAGAGTCGTCGGGCTCAGAAGGTTGAGAGCAAATAGCCACAACTAAGAAAGCATGTAATATATATATATATATATATATACATATGTACACACACATATTCACATATGTATATATATATATATTGAGGTTACCCGCAGCAATAAGGGCTCTCATAAGTGGTTTTGGTATTTAGGCGTGTTCTGGTCTTCTTGGGTAACCGTAAAGCCTAAACCTAATACTCTTATTGCTCTTTGGTTCAAAGATGCTGCTGTAATGGCTTGTGTAAGGTTTTCTAAGGGTGTTGGTGTCTATACACCTCATGAAATAGATTGGGTTCTGCTGTACATTAATTATAGAACATATATATATATGTGTGTGTGTGTCTCTGTATTGATTAGATATGTACAGGGAAGAGAAGGTCATTTGATCCTTAATCATCCCGGCCTGTACATTGACTCCTTGCGGCTTATGAACAGAACCCTGCATTGCAAACTATCAACTAGGGGAGTTCTCGTTTAGCCGCTGCATGAAAATCGAGGATTTTGTCCACCAGCAGTATCATGCAGCCTGTTTACGAGTCCGCTGGTCCGTCCAGTACGAGCGTTCCGAATCCCCCGTGACGTGTGGGCTAGTTGGGGATCTCAAAGACAACAAGTTATCCCAAAGGCTCCATGTACCAATATAGTAGATACTTAAGCCTTAAAGGGGTCCCTATATAGGTACTTTAAGACTTAAGTATATACTAAAAGGGTACATGGAGCCTTAGGGAAGTTATGGGGGGTCTGTCATATGATGAGCCCCACGTGGGACATGAGCCTTACGGGTTCCTTTAATGGCTCCTTTTAGGGTTCCTTTAAGGGTTCCTTCAAGGGTTCATTTAAGATTTTCTTTACACGCTACTGCCAGAGGTTTAACCCCCAATCGGACCCCCAAATAAACCCCAAATCCTAAACCCTTGAACCCTAAACTCAAGAACACTCAACCCTAAACGCTAAACCCTTATAAATTACATCTAAAACCCTAAACCCCCAAACCCTGAAGCTTTGACCGAGCGGCTGACATCCCAGGTACTTCAGCCTCCCAGGCAGGTATCAGCAGGCACTGGCCACTTCCATAGCCACTGAGTGAGCTCGAGCTTCAGACTATTTCGTGGTTAGGGCTTAGGGTTTAGGGTTTAGGGTAGAGTTACCGATTGAGACAGATCGAGCTTAGCATGTCTTATTCTTCGCAAAGGCCTGCAAAGAGTGGTCATGATTTTGCGAAGGCAGTCTCCCGTAGTAGCTGGCAGAGCTCTATGCACGGGTGCACGGCTCCGGCGTTGAAATCCCCGAAACAAAACCGAGATCAGAAAAATCATGCGTGAAACGACTAGCCCTACAAGCAACTCCAGGCCAGCTAGCAAGTCTAGTAAAACCAGCCAAAATATTCCCAGAACTCATAGCCTTGCGTCCCCTGATTCAGCTGAAGCAGCTGAGCCCGTTCGTATTTGTCACCATCGGCTTTTGGCCTCTCTTGGTGTCGGACATTTGGCATTAACACTACACCCGCAGCTCTGTTGCTGTGTACCAAGCAAAAGCTCGCGTGCATGCTCGGCTTTTCACAGGCGGCCAGCAGGCCACACTCAAAGTGTGACGTTCTGGCCCCGAAAGGAGCATCTACAGAACAGCAAGTCGTCTCTGACTGCCGGAGGTCCAAGAACCAGCAACATGATTTCGATTTAGCCAGTGCCAATCAGTCCACCGTTTTTTCTGTGTGTCTATCTTGGGTCCTTTTTGTTCGTCTGCCTGCAAAGTATACGTCTGTCTTTCTATCTGTCTACCTAACTATCTACCTGTCTATAAATACGACTGTAAAAAAGTTAATGGATAGATAGAAAACATAAACAGAAAATGTAAATACGAATACATATATATATATATACACACACACATCATGCATGCATACCTCAACAGGCGAGAACCTGTAACTTGTGATGACGCATGCCATCCCATATCTCATGATTTCTTTTGCCAAAGCTTTTCTTGGAACCCAGCACCCTACAGCTTTATGTACTATACGGGTCTTAATAATTAGAATAAGGTTTTGGGACCCACTATACTATAACTATAATAAGGAACCCCCAGAATAGTATTCTTCTTCGAGCGGTGCCAAGTCCGATCGCGAACGTACCGCTACAAAATAGTATTGGTACTGATTTAGGTCTTTATAGTACCAGAGTTGTGCAAAGATAAGTTTTAGACTTTAGAACTCAGGACTTTTCGCTGTTCAAACCAACACAAGCAATCCAGACTCCAAGCACTCATGCTGTTTACCCTACAGCCTATATTCCTAAACCCCTAAACCCTAAACCCCTGATGTAGGTTAGCAGCATGGCCGAACAGTGGCACGGTTCATCGGTCGAACCACTAGCTCTGGACCAGATCCTGCAGTTAGGTTTAGGGTTTAGGGTTAAGTTTTGGATTCGAAAAGATGGTTTGGAACTGAGGAATGGAAGTATCATGTCAGCACTAGTCTCTGCATCCTAAGCCTGCCGAAACCCCATTCCAGCGAAAGCTTGAGCCGGAGTTCAGACTATTTAGGAGCGAGAATATGACGTTGACAGCTTTTTTCGGGGTTCGGGCTATGCAAAGCACCCTGTGCGATTCAAGCTCCGGCAATACTGACACTTTCCATGTCGTGTTTTTTTCAGGGTTTCGCGTCTAGTGGTTTAGATTTTACAGCAGCAATATTAAACTCTCAACAACGAGCCCGTGCTTTGCCCCCCACAGGAGATTCACAACATGCGTTTGCCCTGGATCCTTCCATTGGAGACGTTAACAAAGCAACAACGCCCAAACCGGTCCTCCATCAACGTCCACGGTCCCGAACTTGCTGGAGGCATTCGAAGGGGATGCCTAGAGAGAATTCGTTTGTTTTTTTTCGTGCTTTGAGCAGGGCCGGGTGCTGCACTAGGTTCCTGAGTAGCACCCTTTTGCCCTTTTTAGTTTAGGGTCCTTTCATTAAAACCGAATATTAGGAAAAAGGGCACCCTTATTCTAAAGGGGCAACTCAGGAGCCTCGTGCATGAGGGCCTTCGGATTCAATCAATTTGAACGAGAATAAACTGCCAATGCACTGGCATACAAACCATGTTCATACACACCATTTCTTTCGGGCCCCGAAACCCTACCCTTTAGTATCATGGTAGTTCCTTTTGGGGTTACCTTATAGGATCCTAGTTACAAAATTCGTTTCACCAAAAACAGGAACTACAATGGAGACCACAGGTAATATTATCCTTCCCTAAACCCTAAAGCCCTAAACCCTAAAGCCCTATAAACCCTAAACCCTAAGCCCTAAAAGCCCTAAGCCCTAAGCCCTAAACCCTAAACCCTAAACCCTAAACCCTAAAAGCCCTAAGCCCTAAACCCTAAAGCCCTATAAACCCGAAAACCCTAAAACCTAATCCTGAAGCCAATGCAGAGATCCGTAGAGATGTCCAGAGCCCTGGGACCTGCTATACTTCTAGACGTCGGTTGAATGGCCACAAGATTAGCCACGGCCGCATTTGTGAGTTGTTCTTCATTCCGGCCCTTTCGGAATCCTCCCCAAGTCTAATTCTTGCTTGGCCTAATATGAGAATCGGAACAGTCATTATTAATACTGTACCATTCCTCGATAATATCCTCAAGATCTTGGTCAAATCATTAGGGCCTCCATAGTTCTTTGTTTGTTGAGAGCCAAGAGATTTCAAGACATCTACTGGCCTCTAGGGCAGCCCCAGTTGCTCTCATTGGAATAAACCCTGAGCCGTAAGCCGGGACTACCGAAAGGACCATGATTGAAAGCAATCCGTCATTTGCTGCTAGCCGCGTCCTGCACTGCCAGTTACGGTAAAGCCTTTCAGCCCCGAATGCCCTAGTTTAGGGACCCAAAAAGGACATAAGCATATGCATTTTGAAGGGATATCCCTACCTGATTGGGCTTCATTATAAGGGGGTTTATATGAGATATCCCTATCCTAATTTTTGCTTATGTGCTTTTTTTGGGCCCTACTAGTCCAAGCGCAGGAGCATGGATGTTTGGTAATCGCCTTCCCTTATTGGAGATCCTATTTGATTTTTAATCGTATAGTATGCTAAGTGTGCACGCCTCTTTGTGATTCTTACTATATACTACGACATCTACGATTCAGGAAGCCAGTACGGACTAACGAAGATGCACGTTCGCACAGGTGGGCTTCTTAGTCTAGGATTCAGTATAAGGATTAGCTAGCATTCTGCTGAGCTGAAACAGAAGTGCGCCGTCCATGTTGTCGTTTGTTTGAAATGCGGCAGTCTGCTAATGTAGGAACCTGATGAAGAACCCTGAGCCCGTAACCCCAAAATAGTGAGATTCACATAAGGAACCCTAACAAAGGCCCAAGGTTTCTTGATCAGGTTCCTACATTAGCTTTAATTTGGCAGTCGCCCAAGACCCAAACTGCAGCATTAATCAGCGCAGGATGCGCACAGAGCAGTACATGCATGCGGCGGAGATCACTAGCATGCGAATGTTTTGAACCTTTTAGGCCCCGTGTCGGGTATCCCTAAAGCTTATAAACTCTAAGCTGAAAGAGCTTCGGTTCGGTCCGTGTCGTTCACAGTTCAAGTATGTTCATGCAGCTCCGGACTCACTGTATGTCCTTGTCCCGAGCGATGATGTCTGTAAAAGTCTGTATCCATGTGGGCAGGCAGGTTGGTAGGTGGGCCGGACGGTCGGTAGGTAGATGGGTAGGTACGTGGGTGGGAGGTATGTATGTGTGTCTACTGCCAATATGTATTTTCTCGTGCTTCTTATTTGTATGTGTAGATGTATGCTTAGTGACCTGGTTTGTCTGTGCTTCCATCTGCAAAGGAAACATGCATGATGCATTTTGTGTGCGGTGTAGGAATGTCATCAGCCGTGTAGACTTGTATTGTACTTCCAAATTCGTGCACATGCTGGACGTGCATGCTTTTCTTCCCAGGCATGTATGTGAACAATGTTACATCGTGTTGTACGTTTTAGTCTGTTTGCCTTAGACACTCTGCAGCACTACATCCGAGGGGCCCCGAGCCCGAACTCCAAAGCGGCTTCTAAACCCCGAACCCGAAACCCGAAGCCGGAAACCTAAACCCTAGACTCGAAAGTTCAGACTTTGGCCTGTGATCTCACCGAATCGATCCAGCAGTGCTGCTGCTGAGCACAATTCCACAGCATTACGCCTTCGACAGGGTTAGTAGAGACCACACCAAGAAAAAACCGAAACCTTCTTTCCCTAGGGATCCAAGGACTCACATATTAAGGATTTTGGGCCCAAAGACCATACTATGTAAGGCTTTTGGACTATGTTGATCCCTAGATTTTTGAGCGTTCACATTTGGAGGGAAGAATTTTGGGCTTTAAACCCCCAAGACCTAGACTCCCCCAACTATGTTCGATTACATCCTAATGGCCCACAGCGAATTATTCCGACCGCTATATTAGGAGTTGTTTTGCGGCTCCAGGGACTTGTTATCAGGGTTTGGGCAACTGAACCTTGCCTATATAGTCTCCACCCTAGTTCTCGTTGTGGTTACCTTATAGGACTATAGAATCCTAAGTATAAACTTGGTGAAACCAACAAGGATCTACAATGAACTTAGGTAAGCACAAATAGGGTTTATTGAGGGGGCAGGGTCGACCTAAAGTAGCTAAAAGTACGCTCAGACAGAGGAAATGCTTTTGGGGCAGTCAGTGTACCTTGGTATGCATAAAGTCGGATGTAGAGAAGCCAGCATATTCAGTCCGATTGCTGTGCGCGATGAGCATTTGTGGGTGCGTAGTCGGGGAGAGTTAACAGACAGATACAAGGAGAGAGAGACAGAGAGAGCGAGAGCGAGAGAGCGAGAGAGGAGAGAGAGGAGAGAGAGGAGAGAGAGAGAGATTGAAAGGAAATTCAGCTGATGCGGATGATGATGCTCGTTCCTGCTGCTGGTTAAAACCGTCCAATCACTGGGTCGAACTGAGGAGTCTGCTGTGGGTCAACCGCCAGGAGATCGGAGAGGGAGATTGAAAGGAATAACAGCTGATGCTGATGATGCTCGTCCGTCCTGCTCGTTAAATCTGGGTCGAACTGCCAACTGCCAGTGAAGTCCAGCTGATGCTGATGCTGATGCTCGCCCCTGCTGATCGTCAAAATTATCCAATCACTGGGTCGAACTGAGAGATTGAAAGGAAATCCAGCTGATGCTGATGATGTTCGCCCCTACTGCTCGTAAAATCCGTCCAGTCACTGGGTCGAATGGCTGCGTCTGGTGTGGGTTCAACTGCCAAGAGATCGGAGAGATGGATTGAAAGGAATTCCAGCTGATGCTGATGATGCCTGCTGCTTGTGAAGTTTACCCGATCACTGGGACAGAGAGGGATTCGAAGGAAATCCAGCTGATGCTGATGCTGCTTGCCCCTGCTGGTGGTTAAATCAGTCCAGTCACTGGGTCGAACTGCCATGCCTGCTGTAGCTTCAACTGCCAGGAGATCGGAGCGAGAGATTGAAAGGAAAAACAGCTCGCCCCTCTGCTCGTTAATTCCGTCCAATAAGTGGGTCGGACTGCTGTGTGCGCTGTGGGTTCAACTGCCAGCTGATGCTGATGATGCTCGCCCCTGCTGACTGGGTCGAACTGCTACGGTTCAACTGCCAGGAGATCGGCGCGAGAGAGAGAGAGAGATCGAAAGGAAGCCCAGCTGATGCTGATGATGCTCGCCCCTGCTGCGCGCCGGACTGCTGCGCGTGCTGTGGGTTCAAAGGCAAGGAAATCCTGATAGTGCTGTTCATGGCGCGTTTCCGGAGTCGACTTTCATAAGGTGTGGGTTTCGTTCGGAGCGGATTGGGTTTCAGGGTCCAGAAATGCGTGCAGAACGTAACAGTGCTTCTGGATTGTACAGCTGCAGGCCACCAGTGCGCTGGCCCTGGGTGGGTGTAGGGTTTAGGGCTCTAGGTTGAGGGGTTTAGGGTTTAGGGTGTACCGTTGCTGCAGAGTGCTAGTAGCTGTCAACAACTGTCAACTGTAGGAGTGCTTGCAGGCAAAGGGACGGACTCTGACAAGCTTGAGGATGTTAGGGTTTAGGGTTCTCCATAGCCACATAAAGGTTGTAGCCTTGTTGGCTTCTGTGCTTAGTGCAAGTCTTAGGGTTCTTATCTCGGAGACCGTCATTCCTTTGAGCTCGGGGTTTAGGGGTTTAGGGCTTAGGGTTTAGGGTTTAGGGCTTAGGGCTTAGGGTTTAGGGTTTAGGGGTTTAGGGCTTAGGGTTTAGGGTTTAGGGCTTAGGGTTTAGGGTTTAGGGTTTAGGGTTTCTGAGTCTTGCATGTACTATCCCCTCGGTCATGACTGAAGACCTCTGGCTCAGACCCGATCTTGCAACCCAACGGTCGAGGGTTTACCTAGAGTAACCATGGGATTTAGTAAGTAAGGTTAGAAGTACCTTAATTGGGGTCATAAGTAGTTCTAAGTATAGTTACCCCCATGACCCTTTAGGCAGAGTAACCAAGGTACCTGAAAGAATGTAGATGTATCATAGTTAAGGCCACATCCTTGTTTTAAAGGTACATTGGTCACTCCAGGTAAGGTTTAGGCTATCATCAGCTGAGGGTTCAAAACGCAGCGAGTTTTGTTGAGACGCCTATGATTTAGATGCTGAATGTCGCCGTGGATGGCTGTTGTCGTCCAAAGCCCTTCCGAAGTGAAACACTCGACGGTTCGGCCTCCTGAATCGCAAACGAAAAAACACAGCAGAACTAATGCCCTACGACCCCAAACACGAAAACGTTAGAATCCCCATCATCTCCAACCTTAAACCCTACACACCTAAAGCCGCAAAGATCGAGCTCCTAGAAACCTTCAAGCCTAAATTGCCTAAACCTTCCCAGGAACGCCGCAAGTACCTTTTAGCGGATCACTTATGGTACTTCATGGGCTTGATGTAGAATAGAGGCTAGATAGGGTCTCGGTGCACCCAGCTAGCTCAAATCAGGGTCAGCTCGCAAAGATCAGCGAGAGTTGTCTGCCGAGCCTCGCAGTCTCATCAAAAAAAGAAAGCTACGCTTTGGGGTTCAGGCGTTTGGCCTTCAGGCTTTAGCGGTTTAGGGCAGAGAATTATCAGAGAGCTTAGGTTGCCAGCATAGGCCATAGTTACACGCTTGGGTCTTTCTGCTGCATTATGATATAACGTTGTGTAAACCTCGGCTGTAAGATTAGCAGACAACCCTGAACCCCTAAACCCTAAACCCTAAACCTCGCCGTTACATGGTTCATTGGGCTTCCTAGATTTCAGCAAGACCCTTGCCTGAACTTCGGGTTTCGTGTTGAGGGCTTTAGGATTTAGGAGTTTAGGGTTTTGAGGGCTTTAGGATTCAGGGGTTTAGGGTTTTGAGGGCTTTAGGATTCAGGGGTTTAGGGTTTTGAGGGCTTTAGGATTCAGGGGTTTAGGGTTTTGAGGGCTTTAGGATTTAGGGGTTTCGTGTTTAGGGCTTTAGGGTTCAGGGGTTTAGGGTTGAGGGGGGTACCGTTCGGGGGTTTTCAGGGGCTTGGCGTACAGGGGTTATGGGTTTAGGATGTAGGACCTAGTTACAAATCCTGAAACCCTGCCAAGCCCTCAGCCCCAAAGCCCTGATTCCTGGAACTCAAAACTAATCCCGAACATACCCAGAGAGCCCAATACCCCTTAATTAAGGAATATAGCTCAAATCATAATATGAAGCCCAATATAATTTAAGCCATATTGCTTAATTAAGGGGTATTGGGCTCTCTGGGTGCCCTGTACCCGAAAGACCAGAACATTCAACCCGTGAGGCCGTAAGCCCGAAACCCACAAACCTTAAACCCCCTAAGCAACAAATGGGTAGTTGTCAAAATTATGCCCCCTCTTGGGTACCCTAAATATTAGGTGCCGTATTATAATCAGGACCCCAAAAGGGACCATAATTTTGACAACCACCCAAGTATGCACGTGCGCGGGCCTCTTCAGGGCTTGGGGAACCCATTGGAGACCCTATTACAGTAAACACAACAAGCAACCTTATTTTAGTACCGCTCAAAGGAACCGTAGAAGGAAGCCATCAACCTCAGCAAGCACTGACATCCTTCGACCCTAAATGAACCTTTAGGGTTGAGCGCCAAGAAGCATTGAAACCCTAACTGAAAGGAAGCCTTAAAGAAAGCGACGACATCAGGCCCCGCGTTCTCCGCCTTCTCGCCATCGCTTCAGGTGCCCTGAGCGCCAGGAGCTGAGTGACACTTCGATGTGATGGGGACCTTAGTTAGGGTTGAGAGGTTAAGGTTTAGGGGTTGAGGGTTCTTGGTTTCGACTTTTGGCGCCTGGGAAGATTTGGGATTTAGGGTTTAGGGTTCTATGGATGTTTCCTCCACGCGTTTAAGGTTTGTGGGGATTGAGTTTGGGGTATGAGGGTTTGACCAATGAAATTTGGCATGTTGCGTATTCTCTCAGAGATTTTTAGGGTGCCTAGAGTCTAGTGAAGAGTCTTATGTGGGCTCGACGACCCCCAACTCAAGCTCTCCACCTCCAAATCCTCAAGCCTCTCAAATCCTAAACGGACCAATGATGCGCCCTGACTCATGCACACTTAATATATTCGGTTGGAATGATTACCAATAGTGTGCCCTAAACGTCCCCTTAGGACTGTTGCTTAAGACTCGTCTCCCCGCAAAGCGTCGCCCCCTCCACAAAGACCGAGTCCAATGATTGAGACCCCCAAACCACCCAAAACTCTATTCTAATTCTGAAGGCACCTCCCTAAACCCAAAACCCTAAAACCCTAAACCCCAAACCCTAGAACCCTAGACTAGGCAGCGATCGTTGTGGGACAGCTGACGATGTTCCGAGAAGACTGGCAACTCCCTAAGCCGACTGAATGACTACTTGGAGGTTCACGGAACTTAGTAAGTAAGGGGTTCAGGGTCCCTTTAAGGCATCTACAGGGGTACTGTAAGTGTTTAGGGTTTAGGGTCTACTTGGAGGTTCATGGGAGTTAGTAAGCACAGTTATAGGTGCTCTTATTTGGGGCTACTACTGTAGTAAATTAAGTATAGCTACCTGATTTATCCCAAAGGGTCCAAGTACCATTATAGTAGGTATTTTGGCCCCCAAAATATATACTATACCATTACTTGGACCCTTTGGGTATATTACCAAGTCCCATGAGCCTTCAAGTAGGTCTTAGAAGAGTTCCTAAACCCTAAACCGTGGCGGGTTTAGGGTTAAGGGTTTAGGGTTTAGGGTGTAGAGGGTCTGGGGTGCGGGGCTTCGGGAGCTTCGGGTCGGGTTTCAGGGTTTCCTATAGGGGCCTAAGAATAGGGTTCCTGCAAAGGGTTCCTTTAAAAGGGGTCTATAAGGGGTCTATAAGGGATCTATAGCAATAGGGTTCTATAATATAGGGGCCTGTATCCTTTCCAGTACTATTCCTTGGGGGACTCAGAATAGCCCAAAAGCCTCATATATTGTGGTTTTGGGCCCAACAGCCTAAACCCTAAACCCTACACCCTAAACCCTAAACCGTACACCTAAACCCTACACCCTAAACCCTAAACCGGGCCCAAAAGCCTTAATACATGAATCCTTGGAGCAAAAGGGATTTAGAACTGCCCTGTCGATGTCAAGCAGTGTTGCGACGATGATTTAGGCAGATTCCGGGTTGACCTCATACAGCCCTGTGGTGCTGTGTGAGGGCTAGGGGTTTAGGGTAGGGTTTAGGGTTTAGGGTTCAGAGTTTAGGGTTTAGGGTAAGGTTTACAGTTTTGGGTTAAGTTTAGGGTAGATAGCAAGATATTTTTAATTGCTGTCCAAACCCTCAACTCACGTAGCCCCACACCCCAAACCCTAAGCCCTAAAACCAACCCTTAACTCATTAACCCTCCAAGCAGTAAACCCCAAAGCCGAATTCTAACCCCAAACTTCCTAAGCCCTAAACCCCAAACCCTAAACCCTAAACCCTAAGGCCCCGAACTTCCTAAGCCCTAAACCCCGAAGCTGAACCCTGAACGACAAGCCCTAAACCGGGAAGAAAAGGAGGCAGGGACTTGACAAATCCCTAAGCCTTGAACTTCAAAAGCTAGACCCCAAAACCGGAACGAACCCTAAACTCCTTAAGCCCTACAGCCCCAACCCTAAAAACACCTTAAACTCCCTGAAGAGCATGGAAAGGCACACGCGCTATCCGCGAATAGCAAATCGGGAGTCATCGACACATATTGCCGAGATGTTTGACCTTGCGGTGACTGCTTTGCAACTAGAGGAGCTTGGCCTCAAGAAGGAGCGAAGTGGACGGCGAAATTGACTCAGAATTCGCCGTGGGTGGGATTGCTCACCGACTGTGGAGATTTCGCGTGGCTCTCATGGTTGAGAGGCTGAAGCAGATGTGGCTGTGGATGTTTGTGCTCCCGTCGTCGAGGATTCTTATGGGGAGTGACAGCTTGGAGGCCTGTCTACTAGCAGACTCACGGAGGCAATGTTTCGATGTAGCCATAAAGATAAACATAACTCGGGGCTTCTAAAACGATAAAGAATAACATGAAACGATAAGGTTTCAGAAAGGGGTAGGAATCTGTGACTGAACTTTCTGCCAAACCCATATTATGACATGTTCCAGAACAGCTTGATCTGGGCCGCAGGCAGCTGTGATTATGGTTATCTTACACGCATCCATAGCTGAGCAATGTAGAAGCTTGAGTATTTTCGTGGATACTACCACCTTCAGTGGCCCTTACCCAAGATGTACGTAATATATTAGGGTTTTGGGTTTAGGTTTTAGGGTTTAGGGTTTAGGGTTTATACCCCCAGGCCCTATGCTCATTATTACGGTCCTAACATTGCAGAAAAGTAAACCCCACGTTCCCAGAAGCACTCAAGTGGCCGTTCTCTGGGGTGGTGCGGGCCGAGCGTAGCTTTGTTAGAGAGGGAGAATAGGGTTTAGGGTTGGGGGTTCATGGCTTAAGGCTTACGGTTTAGAGTTTGCGGTGTAGTGTTTTAAATTTGGGTTCAGCGTTTACACGGTTGAGGGTCGAGCCCCGCACCTTGATAGGTTCGGGGTTCCGGGGATTCACCGCAACCCCTATACCCTCAACCATAAGGTCTAAACACCAACTCTGCAACCTGTAAGTTACCCTAAACTCAAAACCCTGACCCCTAAACCCTAACCCCTAAACCCTAACCCCTAAACCCTAACACCTAAACCCTAAACCCTACAACTCTAAAACCGAACAGCCGCAACATGCCGCCTTCAACCCAGGACCTGCCCGAGAGCATGACCCAAAGAGTCCTAGGTACTGTTATGGGGGATACTTAGGGTTTAGGGTTTGGGGGTTTAGGGTGTTAGGGTGTTAGGGTTTGGGGGTTTAGGGCTCGGGGGGATACTTCCCCAAATCATACTAGTAATTCCCGATATAGAAACCCTACATTCTACCATATAGGTGTTTAGGACCCTCTGGGTCATAGGTATCCTTAACAGAGGCCAGTTGGTCTCGGTAGTAATCTACTGTATTGCGGGCTCGCTTGTCTGTACCCTCAGCCCCGAAGCCCACAAATCCCAAGATAGATCCTGGTCCTGGACAAGTATTCGCGTGGCCTCAACTTGCCACCGCAAACCCTTCAAGGGGGGGGGGGGGGGCAAAACGGTCCTAGATAAGGGTTCTGGGGGATACTTCCCCAAATCATAATAGTAATTCCTAACATGGAAGGCCTACATTCTGCCATGTAGGTACGAACCCCAAAGCGGCAGACCATACACCCCTTCACATACCAAACCTTGAGCATGAACCTAGTGCGTCGTTGAGGTTTAGGGTTTAGGGTTTAGGGTTCAGGGTTCAGGGTTTAGGTTTTAGGGTTTAGGGTTCAGGTAATGGCTTGACATATGGGAGTTTCCGAAAATTCGGGGTACCTTATTTGTAGGGTCCTTATAATGACGATCCTACGATTTAGGGTTTTTACTATATTATGGCCCCCTATTGTCGGAAACTCCCATATTCCTGAATTAAGGGGTTTTGGAACCCTAAACCAGGAGTTTTGGAGTCTATGCGAAGTTGCAAGGTCCATGTCGCTCTTAGCACATTTCTTCGACGGGAGCGTGGGCTTCATGGGAACCCAGGTCGGAGAAAGCCACGGTTGAGGGACTGAGGGTTTTGGTTTTAGGGTTTATAGGGGCTCAGGGTTTAGGAGTTTAGGGTTTTATCGTCTAGCGGTTTAGGGTTTAGGTCTTCTAGGGCTCGAGGTTTCGAGGCTTCAAACTTTAAACTTTCAGATTTCATGGTGCTCTGTAGGGGTCAAAATCAAGGGTGCTGAGTGTGCTTAATATACGGGCCTATATAATTACCTATACTATTTTGGGTGTTCCTTATTTTTCATTATAGTATGTTCTTCTAATTATTAAGGCCCCTATATTATAGAACCCTACTATAGATACCTTTTTAAGAACCCTTTTTTCAGGACCTTTTCAAGGATCCCTATTGAAATTATTAAGGGTGCTGAGTGTGCTTATAAAGGTTCCTGTCTGTGGGTCTTTGAAGGAGTTCTGGGAAGCTCGGGGGACTTAGTAAATAGGTCATAAGTAGACTCTTATAAGTACCCCAAAAGGTACCTTAATTGGGGTTATGACACTTATAAGTCTCTGAAGGAACTACATACAAAGCCCCCCGGACCCTCCAAGTTTTGAACGGGCCTTACCAGAGTTTCGGAGCTGAGAGCTTTGAACTTAAGGCTTGCGGCCTTGTCAGGCAGTTGAGTTTAGGATAGTACGGTTGATGCTTTAAATCCTGCATTACCTTGAGGACCCTAAGCTATGGGAATTATGGTACATTCATTTTTATTGGTAATGCAGGTTTATATCATCAACCGTAGTGATGTACGTTTGCAATTGAATAGTGTATAATATAGGGGGGGGTGAATCATGACCAGCACTACCGCGCAGCCAATTTGCGCAATTGGACCCCCCAAACCTAGTTTTTTTTAAGGACTTGCATAAGGACATCATAGCAAGGAGCCCTAAAAAGGTAGGTGCTTCAGGGTTCAGGTAGGCATCGCAACCCTAAACCCTAAACCCTGCATGGCTGTTTGGACTTGAAGCTCCAACACCAGTTTGGGCCAAGCTTTCGGCAGTACCAACTCCACTGCAGCAGCTCTGCCACTCGACGGTCGCCCCGAGACTTGGATGGCAGAGGAAGGTGGGGCTGGGGGACGCAAGCAGAAGCTTGATCCTTCAGGGGTACCCCTTACCGTTCGGCAACGGGGAGGGAAGCGCCAGAAGAAGGACGATTTGCGAGCTCAGGAGGTTGAGTCCGGGGCTAGGGTTAGGGACCCAAAAAGCACATAAGCATAAGCATTTTATAGGGATATCCCTACCTTATTGGGGTTCTTTATAAGGGGGTTTATCTGGGATATCCCTATTTCAGTTTTTGCTTATGTGCTTTTTTGGGGCCATATAGGGTTCCTTCGGAGCAGTGATCGGAAGCCAAGCGAGCTGCTTATCAAAGACTTCAGGACCTTGCGGCTCGACGTACAGAGCTAAGTGCTCATGAGAAGCAAGCGAAAAGGCTGCCCCCTGAACCACCTTAATTGGGATTATAAGTAATTAGAAGTATCGTCACCTTATAATTATAACCCTGGTTACTAAGTCCCGTGACCCTTTAAGTGTTGTTGCACCCCTTATAGAGCCGCAGGAAAACGTTGGAGCCCCAGCCTTAACCCTAAATACCTAAGCCCTAACCCTAAACCCGCAGAAGACCGACAGTTGCTTGATGCAGGTCACAGCCACTATCGCTCTTGCCTACATGGTCTGCACCGTCCGTCACTCAGACCAGGGGCCAAATGACCACGGTGTCTGGGTTTAATGTTTAGGGTTTAGGGTTCAGGGTTGTTCTTTACAAGGTTTGGGGTCCGGGGTTTGGGGTTCTACAAGTACAGGGGTGTTGGTTTCGCTTGTTTTGGTTCTCATGCGTGTGTTGTATAAGGATTCTACAAATAAAGGGTTTCGTGTTGTTGTTTTTGTTCAGGTTTGGTCCTTTAAGGGTTCTATTGTAGACCCCAAAAAGTTGGAAACCGGATTCAGGACCATTAGTGCTGGGATTCCCTGTGCATTACTCTTAAGGATCGAGGCTATTGGGTTTCCAACTTTCTGGCTCCTTTTCCCCACACCCCAAAGTCTTGCCAAAGCTCCGCCGAGGCGTACTGGTCCGTTTTTCGACTGCGGCTTGGACAGCAGGCGGCTATTTCCCAGACACGTAAACTCTCAGGGTCCATGTACCCTTGGTACCCTAAGGGTCCAAGTACCCAAATAGTAGGGCTTCCTTTTCCAGAGTATGGATTTGGGGGCCTAAAACCCTACTATTTGGGTACTTGGAGCCGTTGGGGTATATTTACTTTGACCTTAACATACTCTCTATGTTATGGGCAATTAAAGGTACTTGAGGTACATGGACCCTCAGGGAAAGGGCCTAACCACAGGCATTGAACCTCTAGTGAAAGTGAAAGAAGGAGGAGGAGGAGGAGGAGCGGCAGCCATTTTGCAATAGCGGCGCGATGCAGCACATTCTGTTTCAGTTCCTTTAGCGGGCTGTAGCCTTTACCACTCTTACAGCAAACGAGCAGACAGCCAGAAACCCTGGTATAATCCTGGAGCAAGCCTAGGAAAATTGCCGGCTGGTATGGCCTCTACGGCAACCACAACACAGATGCCGGCAGCCGGGGCCCCCGGAATTTGTTTCACCACAAGAAACCCGAAAGCCTGAACCCTAAACGCGAGAGAACTAGGTCTTCCGGCAATTTCAGTTTGTCATGGGGATTGCCACTCAGACCCTAAACCCTAAACCCTAAACCCTAAGGCTAAGAGATCCAGCATGTCGCCTTGGCTTTCCGGATGTTGAGTTTTGGAGGGCACGTCTTCGGGAGTTTCGAGTTCACGTGACTTTTCGGGCCTCGAAGCTCCTTGGCAGCTGCGAAGTCGACCGGCCTGAGACCAAATTCGAGAGGAGCTCGGTTACTAAATGGGTTGTCAAAATTAAGGTCCCTTTCTGGTACCCTAAATAATAGGTGCCGTATTATAATAATGAGCCAAAAGGGGACCCTAGTTTTGACAACCACCCACCTCTAGGCTCCACCCTAAACCTGTGTCATAAGGGCCGTAGTTCTAGAGCCTAAAGCCTGCAATTTTGCACAGCCAACCGGCTGACCCGATAGTCACAATCATGAAGCTCTACACCCTTGATCCCGAACCCAAAACTTCCGAGCCTTTGGATGGCGCTTACGGAACACGGGCATGTGGTGGGCATGGATAAGTCCTCTCCGGTAGTGTTGCTATTTCATGAACAAGTGGTGAGATGCCCCATCTTCATTGATATTGCAGAGCCCTCGTTCAGAAAGCCCAAACCCTAAACCCCTAAACTCTCAGACGCCGACTCTTCACCAGCATGCGTACAGTTCTACTCAGTACTGCTAAAGCCACCCTGTTGTCTTGCTGCGTGGCATGAAGCGTTTTAGCCCTACAGTCTAAAACCTCCAATTCTTGAGAGTACACACCAATTAAGGGTCAAGTCTTAAATCCAAATTTTTAAAATTCCGAACCAGTTTAGGCATACGTCCTAAACCCTAAACCTGTCTAGGTTTAAACCCTAGATCCAGAGCAACCTGCTACACCCAGGTTTGCTTTGGTGCGCATCGTTGATGGCTCGCTTGTCAGCGCCGCTCTGTCACTTGTCCGCATAGAAGAGGCGAATTGGTCTCGGGTTTGCCAGGCTTGTGCTTTTAGGGCTAAAATGCTACGGCGTCTTTTGTTCAGGGTTCTGGGTACTCCACAGTGCATGGTAGAATTTTTAAGAGCCTTTCTGTCGCGATCTACAGTCTCGGAATGTGTTTCGCTTAAGGTTGCTTCTGCATTCATGTGCCTATGAAGTACGTACTCTGGCCTCAGAGCCTCTGTAGGCCAAAGGACACTGCAATGACTTTTCGGGTATGGGATCTTTTGCCAACCTTATTCTCTCTTGGCCTCTTTTCGCATTTTGATTTAGCGTCCCTGGTATCGAAATCCGAGGTTTGAGGGCTCGAGAAGTATCAGGACCTTTAGGGAGGGTTTCGCACGACGGCTCTCTCCAAGTTGCCTCCTTGTCCCTGTGACCAAAACTGCACTTGTGATTTACCCACGTGCCGTGTATGCGCAGTACAGAGGGGCCTCCCCCCTCCGGTTTCAGAAACCCCATCCCTGAACCGTAATCCGCAGGATGTAGGCCTCGGCATCCTGCTTGCAAGCGGGCGGAGATGCAACAAAGAAAGGTTGATGGAGCCACCTTGGACCCTAAGCCCTAAACCCTGATAAACCCCTAACCTCTCAACCCAAGCCGGATAAGTTGTTATTCCCTAAGGGTCCAAGTACGCAAAGAGTAGGGCTTTCAAGGCCCGAAAACCATTCAGAGTATGGATTTTAGGACCTGAAACCCTACTATTTGGGTACTTGGACCCTCTGGGAAGCCCTAAACCCTACACCGTCTAACTGTAAAGATGCTGCAGAAAAAGCAAAGAAAGTGCTTAAGCGTGGCGCTACTTTGAGGATCCTGGGATTACGTGCGTTTAGCGTTTAGGGTTTGGGGGTGCGGGGTTTTAGGGTTCATGGGTGTGACAGTATAGGGTAGGGGGTTTTGGGCTTTAAGGTTGTGGGGCTTAGGGTAAGTTTCAGGGAGACCCATGGCACGTTTTTATACATTGGGTATAAAGCATACACAGAGCAAGCCCAAGTAGGGTATTTAAAGCTCGAGTATTAGCCTACCTTTCAAATGCCACGATCCTTTCAGTCGTGTTTTAGCATGTCAGTTTCCCTAAAGGGTCCAAGTACCTAAGAATTTACTAAGAATCATATACTCTCCCAGATAGTAACCTACCTCCATAACTACTATCCGAAACCTAAGTACCCGATTATTGGGTCCTTTGGACCCTTGGGGAGATGAGCTGAAGGCTGACTACTCGAAACTACCTATTGTCTCCATTGTAGTTCCTTTTTTGGTTAACCAACCCTAAGGGTCCAAGTACCCAAATAGTAGGGTTTCAAGGTCCAAAAACCATTCAGAGTATGGATTTTGGGACCTAAAACCCTACTATTTGGGTACTCGGACCCTCTGGGCAATTTTATGTTTAGTATCCTGTACTATAAATTTGGTTAACCAAAAAAGGAACTACAATGGAGACTATGGGTAAACTCCTAAAGCCTCCTCTGGGACCCAGAGTAGGCCCTTATTTCCTGTTTTAGGGTTCAGGTTCTCTTATAAACCCCTCTAAACCAAAAAGGGCACCCTTTTTATTCCTAGGTTACTCTTAGGTCTAGTCCTTTTCACGCTAACCGCCAGTGTACACGCCTTCTGGACTAGGGCGAGAGTTTACGGTAGAAGCATTGAGGGTTCTGGAGTCAGAGATGCACGGTTTAGGGTCGACCATATCCTAGACCCTAAACCCTAAGCCACCCTAAACCCTAAACTGACAGCGAGGCTACCACTTCTTGCTTTTGCCCGGCAGCCCAGCACGGCCAGGGTTGCGCATCTGGTGCAGAAGGGTTTAGGGTTTAGGGTTTTAGGGTTTAGGGTTTTAGGGTTTAGGGGTTTTGCGGTTTTAGGGTTTAGCTTTCGGAAACGTGTGCAGTTCCGGGGGCCTGTCTGGGCCCCAAGACGTTTTGCCCTCTTGTCAGCTGAAATACCGATAGTCTCCATTACAGCTCCGTGGTGAATTATATTTTAAGGAGCCTAAAAGGTAATCCAAAAAAGGGAACTACAGTGAAGACTACACGTAAACTATGGTGAACTCAATACAAGTCAATGTCTGGATCCAGTTAAAGTGTGGATGAGTCCTCTATTGTAGTGTCATTATATACGTATGGTACTGGCTAAAAATCACGAGGATTTGGAATATGATAGCACCACATTGTAGAGTGTTTAGGCCATCCCCTCTAAACCGTAAACCCTTGCTTGTCAAGCACAGGGTTTGGGGCTTAGGGTTTAGGGTGCAGCGTGCGGGTAGTCGCCGAGGCATCATCATACAAAGTTAGCTCCTCTCAGGGGCTTTCGGCCTGACGATATCGATTTCCTTTTCGAAGAGGTTGCTATCGCGAGCCGCAGAAACAGACACCCCAGAAGCCTTGACAACTCAACCCTAGACCCTAAACCCTAAACTCTAAACCCTAGACCCCAAACCAGCCGAGTCGAAGAGCGGCTGAAGATCCAAACCCTTGTATTTTGCTCTAGAAGCGTAATGGGCTGCTGCAGTTTATGTGTAGAACCTCTCAGTATTCACGGTAAGATTTACCCGAAGGGCCTTAATCTAATTATTCAGGCCTACATATTATCACATGTTCCCGCTTAACCTCTCAGGTCCAAGCCACACTTCAACCCCAAACAACCTGCCCGTGCGAGCTTTTAACAGGAGCCCATCATAACGACCCCGACAAGCAACAGCCGCACCCCGAGGATCCAAGCCAAGGGGACCAGTTTCCAGGCACAATCCCAGGGAGAATCAGGGAGACTCCAACAAGGGTTCCTTCTTGCAGGGTCCGGGGAGTAGGTAACCAGTAGACTTATAAGTACCTTGAACGGGACCCTAATTGGGGTTATGGTACTTATAAGTCCATAAGATAACTACTCACTAAGTCCCTCGATCCCTTAAGTTCGTATTCAAGGTTCAGGCGGGTTTTGGGGCTTACGGGTTAGGTGGGATTAGGGTTTAGGGTTTAGGGGTTCTATAGGGTTCAGGGTTTTAAGGATTGGCAAGGGCACCCCCAAGTCTTCGTTCTGAAGGGTTGTGAATTCTATCCAGAGAGGGATAGGTATAAACCCTGAACCCCTAAACCTATACCTTGAAGGCTACGGTCTGGGTTTTCCCAAAGTCCTTTGAAACGCAAGCGGTTCTTTGATATAGCAGTTTCAGAAAATAGGGAATCTAATGTAGAGCTCTAGTTCTAGGCTCCTTACCCAAAAAGGGGCCCCTACAAATTAGTAGCAAGGCAAGTGACTTTGTAAGGGCGGTTTAAGTTTGTCAAAATTAAAATTACCGTGATTTACGCGTAAAAATGGGCCTGTAATGGCCTACCCTCTAAAATTCAAACCCCGATATAGCCCCAAAGGAAACTGGACAAGTAAGAAGTACGGTGCCCTGAACCCTACTCCCTGCCTCCTTCTGTGATACTGTAACTAGGGGCTTTCGGCCTTTGAAGGGATGAATGAGGCCCCTGGCAAATAAGCGGGTTTTACAGTGCGAAATAGTGGGTGGGGGGAGGGGGTTGNCGGATTTGGGGTCAAGGGATTCATGTCAGGGTTCTCATAAGGGGCTTCTGTTGGGGTGCAGAGGTTACTTGGAGGGTCGCCGACCCGCTAAGCTTAAGGGGCTTAGTGATGAGGATCTTGATTACTTTGTTGTTCCAAAGGGTCCTAGGCACCTACATCGATCGTAAAGAGTGAGTAGGGTTTCGACAATAGGAAATTGCTACTCCTGTTTGGGTAAGCATTCCCCGTACACGTACTTAGGACCCTTAGATGCCCACCTCCGGAGGGGAGTGGGGTGCTGGCTCGTGAAAGTATTACAGAATGAGAATTTTTCAACAATTAGCAGTTTGGTCTTCCGCAGTTTCCTTTCTACAGGTATATCATAATAATCTCCCAAACCCTATTTAGTTATTAAGGCCCCTATAGTAGCCACTTTCAAGGCTTTCAAGGGTATCCATAGCACTGGATTTCGAACGACGGTGTGCTAAACCCCTGAGCCGCATTCATCCCCCAACCCTGATTGCCAAGACCCACCTCTACTTGGAGGATCATGGGACTTAGTAAATAAGGTTATAAGTACCTTAATTGGGGTTATAAGTAATTATAAGTATAGTTACCTTAATTATCACCCTAGTTACTAAGTCCCATGACCCTTTAGCCCCTAATCGAACCCTCTTCCCCTGAAACCTCAAGCCTCAAAATACCCTAAAGCCTCAAACTCTACCTGAAACCCAAAGCTCCTGTAAAAAAAACCCTACAGCCCTAAACGTTTTTGGTATTTGTAAGGACCTGAACCTCAGGCTCAGATGAGGGGCTCATTGCTTCAAGAATTGGTGCTACTTGAACCCGCCAAAACCTGGCTTTTCAGGATTTATTAAAATACGGAAAACATAGGCAGGAATCCTTACAAGTAGGTTATGTAGCAGTACGGCAGGATTTGAAGGGTTTCGGATTGGGTATTCAGGCAGGTTTTCCCTTGGCAGTAGTTTGGGCTGAGTGGTATGTGAACCCTGAAACCGAATATAGGGGCCTTAGTAATTACCTATACAATTTTTTTGGGGGGGTTCCTTATTATATATATATAGTATAATCTGATATAATGGGCCCGAAACACTCCTTCTAATTATTAACGCCCCTATAGTAAACTCTTGCCATGTGCGGAAGTCCGACAGTCAAGCACCTCAGCCAGGCGATGATGGGTCAGATGAACGTCGTGCCTGTCCTTGGCAAATCCTTCAACGAGGCTTCCCTCGGATGATGCTTCTTAACCCTAATCCCTAAACCCTAAACCCTAAACCCTAAACCCTAATCCCTAAACCCTAAACCCTAAACCCTAATCCCTATAAACCCTAAACCCTAAACTTGGGTTTACGGAGTTCTACACTCTCTCAGCCCCACGGCCTAGGAACCGAAAGCCTCAGTCTATTTGCACTCAAAGATAAAGACCTAAACACCGCATGGGCATGCACCTGCGCGACAATGTAGATCCTGGTAAGTAATTAATTCATAAGCCCCTTGCTACAGCAGGAAAAGGATAACCGAAGGCCCGAAGGATCAAAATTGAGTTGGAGTCTGCAGTTGTTTTCAGCGCGTGGCGCCTTGTGCAGTGTTTAGAGAAGGGTCTACTTGGAGGGTCGAGGACATAGTAAGTAGGTAAGAATTCAAGAGGGGTCCTAAATAATAATTGGGCTTGTGATACTGCCAAGTACTTACCAAGTCCTCCGACCCTTCAAGTAGATCTGCAAAGTCAGGAGCCAAAGGAAGCACGCGGTACGCACGAGGGCATAAGCGTTTGGGTGGGATGTTCTACCTTGTTAGCTTACTCAAAGAGTGGATTATGGAAAATGCAACCCGTATGGTGTTTGCTTAGGTCCCTTAGGTGCTTCTGGGGGTTCTCATGAAGGCGGTGTTTGCGTGTTCTAAGAGCGTCGGTCCTGTTTTTCTCAGGTTTACATAGATTGGTGGCCCATGGTTTGGAGATACGGGTTAGAGGTTTGGGGTTGTAAGGACCATGGGACAGTCCCACAGTTGCTTCCGATGCCATACTTGGAGGATCTTGGGACTTAGTAAGTATAAGGTTATAAGTACCTTATTTGGAGTTATAAGTAATTATACGTACCGTCACCTTATTATAACTCTAGTTACTAAGTCCCATGACCCTTCAAGTAGAGCAGAGTACCTGTCTGTTGGGTTACACTTCAGGGTCTTGGATGCGGCCCGCCGTCGAGTTCAAAACGAGCTTGCGCAACCCGAGACTAAATTCAAGACCCAAAACCTGAAACAGACTCCAAATCCCTTATATAGTTAAGCAAGATACCATAGGTTGTACGTAGAGGTCCCTTAATTGTAAATGCTTCGTGTCCCCCGGCCGCGACGACGACCAACAAAGAAGTGGAGGAGAAGAGCGTTAGGGGACAAAGGGCAGGGTGTTGGGTAGATTGTCGGGGAGGGAATTAAGAAGGGAAACAGGGGGATCCTGTGGAAAATTCTGACCGCTTGGGGCGGGGCCGGGACGAACATGATTCAGTAGGGTACCTATAGTATCCACTGTAGTTCCTTTTTTGGGTTTAACCCTATCTATATTGAGGATCCTACAAGGAAACCCCAAAAAGGAACTACAATGGAGACTATAGGTATATCTTGCTTCGACAGGCGATTCTGGAGTTCCTCGAACCCAAGAGCCTAAACCCCCTATGGTAACGCTTCTTGTATGGCAGCCTGACCCTAGATCTCAAACTTTAACACCATAACCCGAGTCCCTAAACCTTAAACACAAGGTCAGCCGAAGCTCAAGTGCCTTCGAGTTCAGGTTGCCCGACGTTGGTTTAGGTCTAGGACCCAGAGTAAGCGCCTATTCCTTGTTTAGGGCTCAGGTTCCCTTATAACACCCTTTATACCAAAAAGGGCACCCTTTTTATTCCTAGGTCACTCTTAGGTCTAGAGGTTTATATACATAAGGGGTAGGGTTTAAGATTTAGGGTGTGTAGGGGTTATTGTACGCCCCTGATTGATAATTCACTTTTGCTGCAAGCCTTAGCATGGACCACGATCCTATAGAGTCTTTCATAGTCCTTGGTCAGGGAGGGGGGTGGGGGCAAAAGTTGTGCTCCTGCTACTGTACTTCAACGTTCAAGATTAGGGATTTTGCGGTTTGGAGTTTGGCGATTAGGATTTGGATATTTCGCTTTACTCGTAGGCACTACGTTCAGAAGACCTCAAAAATCACACCTCGAACCCCCCCATAGTATGCTGCTGAGGGCAGTTATAGTACACTTTCAAGGGCCCCTGCAGTACCCTCAAACAGGCCCTTACTCTAGCCTGGAACTGAAAGGAACCCGGGAAGGAGCGCGCAAAGGAAGCCGAAAAGGAACAGCCCTAAAAGGAACCCCGAAACCACCCTATATAAAATCTTGAGAGGAGCCCTTAACAGAACCCTGAACGGAACCCATACAGGAAGCCTTAAAGAATCTTTAGAGAACTCTTAAAGGAGCATGGCCCTCTAGGTCCGTTCTAGATGTTTGGGTTGGGGACGTGCAAGGACGCCCCAAGCACCATTTAATAAGGCCCTTAGGGGCACCTTCTTTTAGGGGGGCCTGTAGGGTTTATATAGGGTTTTAGGGTATGGGGTTTAGGGCCCAGTTAGGGTTTTTAAGGGTTCCTTTGTGGTCCTGAGGGGTTTAGGGTTTATGTAAAGTTTTGGGGTTTAGGGTTTTTGAGGGTTCCTTTATGTGGTCCTTGATCGAGGGTATATGGGGCATGCTAGAGGGTGGTTGGGGGGGTCTGGGCAGGCCGTATAGAGGTTTGAATGTTAAGGTTTTCAAAGCCCTGAAGAGATTTGCGTAGAGTGGAGATCCGAAGTAGAGATCCGGAGCCCGATGTCCTCAGGCTTTAGGGTTCAAGGTTTGTGACGGCTTCTTTTTCTGTAACCTTAAGGCTCCATGTGCCTATGCAGTATATACTTAGGCTTCAGGCTACCTAAAAGGGAACCCGCTTAAGCCCGAAGTATATACTATATAGGTACATGGAGCCTTCGGGCGGTAATGAGATGTCCATAGATGTCCGACTGAGGCTTTCAGTCCTGCACAACCCGAAACGCGCGCCTCCGATAGTGAACTGTTGAGACACGGCTTGCCTTCCGAACGAGGTTTAGACCTGGGAGACTTCCGTTTCAGCTACATTGAGACCCGCTTCGTTGAAAATTGGTCGGAGAAACGGCATGGATATATGCTGGGTCCATACTATACTTACTTTCATTGTGATGAAACATGATGTGTTGCTGCAGCCTGTGATATATTGTAATTCGAAGACGATTACCAGTAACTATGACTAGAATTGCCAGTACCATTAAACTAACTATTACTAGTTCTATTCATTGCAGTGTTGACGCTTTGGGGGATTGCTAGCGCGAGGGAAGCTTCCCCGTGGACTGCATAACCTGTGGAGTTTAGGTTTAGGTTCGCGGTAAGATGTGTTTTGCAAAGCTTGTGGAGAACACTAAACCCTAAACCCCTAAACTACTAAACCCCTCAACCCTAAACCCTAAAGCCTAAACGCTAACCCCTAAACCCCTAAACCCCTAAAACCCTAAACCCCAAAACCCCTAAACCCTAAATCCCTAAACCCTAAACCCCTAAACCCTATACCCTAAACCCCTAAACCCGAAGCCCTAAACCCCTAAACCCTAAACCGCTAAACCCCTAAACCCTAAACCCCTAAACCCCTAAATCCTGAAACCCCTAAACCCCTAAACCCCTAAACCCTAAACCCCCTAAACCCCTGAACCCCTAAGCCCTAAACCCCTAAACCCCTAAACCCTAAACCCCTAAACCCCTAAACCCCTAAGCCCTAAACCCCTAAGCCCTAAGCTGTGTCTATTGTTTTATTGTTTATTTCTGCAAACTGCGGCCTTCAGGGTCCCAGTGGCTCAAACTTAGTTGGAGCTTGGACCCCTATTCTACGGTTGAGGGTTTAGGGTTTAGGGGTTTAGGGGTTCAGGAGTTAGGGTTTAGGATTTGGGGGCCCTTTGTATCCTGAAGTAGTCCATTGTAGTTCCTTTTTGGGGTTACCTCATAGAATCCTACTTATAAAATTGGTTAAACCAAGAAAAGGAACTACAATGGAGACTGTAGGTACTGTTGAGGGTTATAATAGGCCCATTGTATCCCAAAGGGTCCCAGGTACGGTTATGGCAGATACTTCCCCAACTCATAATAGTAATTCCTAATATAGAAACCCTACATTCCTCCATATAGGTACATAGGACCCTTGGGGTCTGTGCACGGGCATCGTTTTGATGTTGGAGGTCTTCTTTTGGGTTTGTTTCTTCAGCTTGTAGGCTTAGGGTAGGTTTAGGATGTAGGGTGCTATCATTAGTAGTATGCAGTATGCATGGCAAATTTGCATTCAGTCTGGCCCAAAGTCGCCACCGGATGTAGGACAGAAACATACATACAACAATCGCAAGCCAGCCTGCGCGGCATGCCCACATTCCGCAGAATGCACGCTCAGAAACTGGTGTGTTGCTTGGCATGGTTGGGGCATTACCCATGCATCATGCAGGACTTCCCTGTCCTCATCGTTGTGCTCGTGCTATGCAACCTTCTCAACGTGTCGCTGGGCAGCATGTCAACGGATCGATGCCAAGACACATCCACAGTTACAACCACTCTACAGTTTGAGCCCAGGCAGTTAGATGTCCAGGGATACGCAGAGACTGGTACAAAGTGCATTCATGACTGAACAGGCACCGAACAAGCAGGAACACCTTGATCCACAGATGCAGAGGTCCAAAGACCTACACCTTAAGTACTAACAAGACGTAGAATCCGCGTGCAGGCCCGTACCTTGGCACACAGTCCACCCTAATAACCGTAATGCCATGCACCTTGATTGTCCTAAGCTTTCACCCCTTGTTATACACTGCCAGAAAACAGCATACCGAAATCCTGAAAGCGAAACCACCAAAACACATGAAGTGCGAAATTTTCAATACCCCAACCCCTAAAGCTGTAAATTCCTAACTGAGGTCTGGAGGTCTGAGGGAATTCACGGTTTCAGGGCCTTTTTGGCGGTGCCTCAGGGTTTCAATGCGTTTTGGGTTCAGCATTTGGTATACTTTGTTTTTCCGTCCGAAAGCATGCAGCAACAGCAAAACATTGGAACTTAGGGTTTAGGGGTTTAGAGATTAGGGTTTAAACTACTGTGTCGCGCTGCATAGTCCTGTTGCTGTCAGGTAGGTCAGGATGTTGCCAGAAATGGTTCGATGCTGGTGATGTTGGAAATGCCGTTAACATTGGCACGAGTTTTCAAATGAGAGATTACTCAGCAGCGATAGCACTAGTGGGCTTAGCAGTGTCCGCAATGGCAGCAATGCTGAGAGTGATTGATTAGATCGGGGTATTTCAAGTCACTGACGTTTGGTTTTGTTGAAAGCCCAGCATCCTAACCCGAGATCAGGTGAATCTCGTAGGTCGCGGGATGTCGTGACCTGACGAGTTTGTGGTGCAGGGTTTTCTCTAGTTTCAGCATGAATACGAAGACTTAAACCCTAATCTTGATGTGCATCGGGCTCAGTCTTTCGAGTACATTCCGTGAGTAGGCACGTTAGAATCAGAGAAAATCATCACCATAAAACAATCGGGACAGGCGATTCACCGTGGATCCCCCGCCCTGCGTAGCTTTCTTGCACCGTGGAGTTTCATGTCGAGCAAAGTGGATGGGGTCAGGATCCGGTACTGAATATATGGTCACGCGCTCCGCGGCCCCCCCCCTCCCCCCCCCTCCATGGTCTATGGTCCAGGATGCTCCCCCTCCTGTGGGATGGAGTGTGGGTTCCCTCTTCCCCCTGTGGGGTGGTTGTGGGGGTTTTGGGGTTTTGGGTCTAGCTTAAGCTTTTGAAGGTATAAGGCTTCAAGTCGACAAGGGNCCCCCCCCCCCCCCCCCCCCCCCCCCCCCCCCCCCCCCCCCCCCCCCCCCCCCCCCCTAACCAGCCTTCCGGGGGGGGGGGGGGGGGCTGGGAACGCCAGACGCCTGACCATATATTCCAGGCTGTCTAGCCTATTAGATACGGCAAGCATGGCGCTGTGAGACCTTGAACGCCTCCAGCAACCAGGGTCAGCTTGATGCCGAAGAATCTGATGCGGAGCTTGCTCGCTAACGGCAGCTGCCTTTTCGCGGCCTTTGGTTTCTGCCCCCGGAGGATTATGCTGGCACAGGGCAGCCATGCATAGCAGCAAAAAGCTATGAGCACTCAGGCCACAAACGCAAAGCCCGCAGTAACTAAACCGAAACCTCAACATCTAAGCCCCACAAGCCCCTTAAAACCAAAGTACCAATTCAACATGCCCCCTAAACCCTAAACCCGATACCCTATACCCAAGAAAACCCTAAACCCGAAATCCCTACACCAAGCCCAGGTATTCCAAGATTGTTCAATCGTGCGGTTTGGAGTCGTTGGAATTTGATGGGCCAGGGCCCCGAGTTCAGCCGGAGCTTTGGGGGTCGGCTCTAGGGTTTAGGGGTTTAGGGGTTTAGGGGTTTAGGGGTTTGGGTGTTTAGGGGTTTAGGGTTTAGGGTTTAGGGGTTTAGGGGTTTAGGGGTTTAGGGGTTTAGGGTTTAGGGTTTAGGGGTTTAGGGGTTTAGGGGTTTAGGGTTTAGGGTTTAGGGGTTTAGGGTTTAGGGATTTCGGAATTTGGGGCTTCGTCTCTGTTTACGGTGAGGGGATACCTTCAGACAGAACACACACGCTAAGACAGCTGTGAGCCCCCCCTTGAAAGACCGCCGGGCTGGTTGCTTGGGTTTAGGCTTTAAGGTTTATAGGGTTGAGGATGGTTTAGGGTCGGAGAGGGGTGTGACAACGAGTTTCTGACGCAGCCGGAACCGTAATTAGTCAGCATCGTGACAAGATGACAGACAGTAGCGAGTGACGTTTGGTACGAAGGATCGGCCTCAACGCTCATGGGCATTTGCAAGGAGAGTTACACGATAACATGTATGACTCTATGACCATGCGATGCGACCCTTCCGTTTGATGCTACGATGCCGCACAGAGGTCCATAAACAACCATGTCGCAACCCTGCCAGAGTTTGTCAAACGATACCACAGCTTTTGCCTTACTTGCTCCGGGGCCAGACTGCTATATCATCAACCTTCAACTGATATTGGGTCTAGATGGCTGCGAATCGCTGTCCCCATGCCCTCTCCCTGCCGAGATAAAATAGAGAATTCCAGCACTAATCATCCCTATACTGCATATTCGAACTATTCAGAGAATACCGTGAAACCCAGCCCTTCAATCACCATGCTAAACCCTTCCTATATAGGTGGAGATCACCCCATCTCCTTGTACCTTCATCCCAACCTTGGGCGCCTGATGCTTTCAAAAACCTATATGACCTAACCCCCCCCAAAAAAAAGAAACAGTAGATAAAATACTGGCCCGACACCTGTAAGCGGCTAGCTTCTACATACTTACGGGGTCCAGGGAACCGTCAATTCAATTTTTAACCCCAAACAACCTCCCTACACCCTAAACCCTCATCAAACGATCGCCGGCCAAGGTCCATGGCCCCGGATTCCTCCGAGGCCGATGCCTCTAAGAGTTCCCATCCTCGGTCTGGGATTTTTCCTATAGTTATGGAGGGTTACCTGTAGGCTCATACCCTACCCCTTTTTTAGGGTATCTACTTTTCTATATAACAGATCCTAAGCCTCAGACTTGGGGAGGAGACTTTGGATGCTTTAGGGTGTAAGGGTTTAGGGGTTTAGGGTTGAGGGTTTAGGGTTTTAGGGGTTAGGGTTTCGGGGTTTAGGGTTGAGGGTTTAGGGTTTAGGATACAGCAAAAAATGGGAATTATTTGCAAGAGTTTCCACCTACAGTGTTTGTATAGCTAACTATACTGCGAAATCTACCGAAGCCTATTGTATTCAATCAGGCCCTTATGTTAGAACTAGCTAGACCCCCTAACATACCCACATACCCACTATTAAGGGCCATAAGGACTATGTTACAGGGCCCTTGAGGGGTCCTGGTACCCTCTCCCAAACCCTAAACCCTCAACCTTAAACCCTAAACCCTCAACCTTAAACCCTAAACCCTAAACCCTAAATTTTAGAAGGCTTCTCGTCTAGGCCAGTCTAGGCCCTAAGCTTGGCCACCGCAAGTCCGACGCTCTTCAACCCGAAGGCCGGCACCCTGAACGATTTAGGGCATTTAGGGCTTAGTTGCTTAGTAGAGTGGATACACTTTACACTTTTTGGGATAATATTACCCCATATAAAACTAAAGCGTACACGTTTTGGGTGCTTAAGAACTCAGCAACTAAGGTTTTGGGGTCTCCAGGCGGAGTTCGGGATAAACCGAGCCATCGCCTCACAGCTCTGGGAGCGGATGTCGTGGCAGCGCGACGAGGTGCACCAGCAGCGCGCCATGGTATCCCTTTTGGGGAGTTTGCGGGGCTCTTCACCTCGAGGATGTCTGGCCGCTGCATGCAAACCCCGACGCTCTCGGACTCCGTGGCCGCCTCTGCTTCTTTTATACGAGGCCTTTGCATGAAGCGTGCGATAAAGATCGAGGCAGCCAACCGGGCGCTCGACAATTTGCCCGGCTCCAACCGACTCGAGGATCGCCTGGTCGACAGCTTCTATCACATCTATCGCGCGCACGACGTGCAGACCCGCGGAGAAGCTGAGTCGTACTCGTCTTGCTACTACTAGTAGTCCTCGTGGTGGTAGTAGTAGTGGTAGCAGTAACAGTAGCAGTAGCAGTAGCAGTAGGAGTAGGAGTAGGAGTAGGAGTAGGAGTAGGAGTTGTTGTTGTAGTAGAAGTAGAGTAGAAGTAGAAGTCGAAGTAGAAGTAGAAGTAGAAGTAGTAACAGAAGAAGAAGTAGAAGTAGAAGTAGAAGTAGAAGTAGTAGTAGTAGTAGTCTGCTGCTGCTGCTGCTGCCATGTTCCTGTTGCCGCTCCCCCCCCCCCGAAGAAAGTGAAATGCTTTCGCGTGCACCTCGGTCTAGAGGTTTCGGGCTTAGGGGTGCGGGTGGTTGTCAAAATTATGGTCCTTTTTTGGTCCCTAATATAATACGGCACCTACGATTTAAGGTCCCCAAAAAGGGACCCTAATTTTGACAACCATCCGTGTAGGGGTTTAGGGTTTAGGGTTTAGAGCTTGAGCGATTTAAATGTCAGGGTTTTGGTTAGGCAGTTGAGAACCCGAAAACCTGCAGTCTACATCCTTTATGGAATCCTGTAACTTTAACCCTGAGCCCGAAGCGATTCCATCTTGCAGTCTGGACCTTTTAAAGTAAGAGCCCATTGCAGCACCCGTTGCAGAACACTTCATAGAACCCCAAATCCCTAAACCCCATAATTCCTAAATCCTTAAGCCTTAAACCCTTGTAAACCCTTACTTATCTCCTAAATCGTAAATCATAAACCCTACACCCCAAATCCTAAATACCCTGAACCCTCAACCCTAAACCCCAAAAAGAAAACCTGAACGATTTCAACTTGCAGGTGTCCGCGGAAGGCCGCCGTCTCGTGGCAGCTCGTCCTGTTTGGTACTTTGGTGTTCAGGGTTCAATTACCCTAACCCTAAGGGTCCAAGTACCTAATAATCATATACTCTCCCAAATAGTAACCTCCATAACTACTATCCGATACCTAAGTACCCGATTATTGGGTCCTTTGGACCCTTGGGGGAATCCCTAAAACCTGGGCCCCGGCGCTTTGGGGGTTAGGGCTTGGGGTTTACTCGGTTTAAGGCTATGAGCTCATCTTGACAAAGCCTAAAATGGGACCTCTACGTGTTACATGTTGTGAAGCCGACTTCCTGTTAAAATGGTAAACGAAGACCTGCAGATCCCTACAAGTCTTCCTAGAAATGAAACCGAATACCCTGCCCTAGACAATCTTGGGAGGGGTTTCACCAGGAGCGAGAGAGACGAAAGCGTTCGGAGGACCCCGTGCTTGCTTGGGCGGGACAGCTCACATTGCCGAACAGTTTGCATGTTTTCATAAGTACATCAGCGCAGCGTTCTGAGGCATGCACTTGGACCAAGCCAATTACGGCTGACAGGGTGTTAGGGTTTCGCGTTTAAGGATTTACGACGGGTTATACGTTGAACAAACCCCAGGGATGTTATAGGAAGTCCCTTCCACACCAGCCGAATCACCTGAGCTACAAGGCATGAGCCCTTCAGCCACAACCCACGGACCAGCCTTCCGAAGGCACCGCACCTGACCCTACTCCTGACATGACCCCTGAAATCCCTCAGAAGCTAAAGCTTGGAGTCGTTTTCGTCAGGATCGCTGTTTGCAGCTGGAGCTGAACGAGAGGCTGGGTTCGGGTCGCTTGGGGTTTAGGGTTTAGGTGGCGGAATCAGCAAGTTTAGTGCTTTGGAGTCTAGATGTAACTTGTCAGTGCTAGGAACTCCAAGGGTCCAAGTACCTATAATAATCGCACACTCTCCAAAATCCTAACCTACATAACTACTGTCCCAAAATCGAGTACCTAACCCTAACCCCCAAACGCTATACCCTGAACCGTAAACGCAAAACCCTAAACCCTAAACCCGATACCCTAAACCCTGAACCCTATTGGGTCCTTCGGACCCTTGGGCGAATAAATAGGCTTCAAGACGTATTAGCCACCCAGGCGCTCCGACTTTCTATGAAATTCAATCCAAAATTTAAAGACACCCTCAAAGCCCAAAACGATATCACCTCACTGTCCCAAAGGGTCCTAAGTACATTTCTTCGTGGAATTTAGGGTTTCTATATGGGTGGTTGTCAAAATTATGGGCCCTTTTTGGGTACCCTAAATAGTAGGTGCCGTATTATAATAGGGACCCAAAAAGGGACCATAATTTTGACAACCACCCATATTAGGAGTTTATGATTATGATTTGGGGAAGTATCCTTCCTAACAGTACCTAGGACCCTTTGGGCTGTAGATGTGGACTTCCATGAGCCGGGCCACTAGTACAAAACATTTGTATACGCCTGCACCCGGGTAGCAGGTCAATACAGCCAAGTTCAAACATAATATATAAAAAATAGGGACCTAAGTAATTTCCAATACCCTTTGCGGGGGGGGGGGGGTCCTCAATGTATTTATAATTTATATTATAATATGGTTCAAGACCTATTCTAGTTCTTAAGGCCCCTTTAATTTTATTGAACTATCATAGTAACCCTCGGCCCCTTTTTCAAGAAACCCTTTAAGGGAACCTATTCTAATTATTAAGGCCCCTATTGTACAGAAAATGTTCGGTGGATTCGGCCTCGCAAGCTTTGATGGAAGCCTCGAGCGACCTGGGATTTTATCAGCACGCAACCTTGTTGTTGCGGCTGTCCTCCTTGTAACCTTGTCAAGGGTTTAGTGTTTTGGGAGTTTGGTGGTGTACGGTCTACAGGGTTGAGGGGTTTCCTGCATGCCAGTCTTCTTATGCTCTGAGTTTGTGCTTGATCTCACTAGGATTTAAGCAGATAACAAGAGGTTCGGTCCCGTTTCACCCTAAACCTGAACCTAAACCCTATACCCTAAACCCTAACCCTAAAACCTCCTCAACCCCGTCGCCCTTCGAGGCACGACGAGTCGCGGTACGTCCCCCTCCGCGTGCAGATTGCCCGACTCATAGAGGAAGGGACGCTCCCCCAGGACTGACCCTAAGATGACTAACTTTATACCCTGAACGGCTTTAGCCCAAGTGATGGTTTTTTTGGGGGAGGGCCTGGGTTCGAGGGTGTAAGGTTTCACCGTTCGGAGTTGGAGGGTCTATGGCTCTATGCTCTTTGTGTCCTTTTTTGTTTGTCTTTGAGGGAGGCGGGGTCGCGCTTCAGGTCGTGGGACCTTGGAGGTTTAGGCTTCAGGCTTTCTTGGGTTTACGGGTTTAGGGTTTCTGTTTTCAGAATTGGGGGTTGATCAAAATTATAGGCCCTTTTTGGGGTTTGCATTATGGTATATTCCTTCTAGTCGAGGGGACCAAAAGGGGAGCATAATTTTGATCAACCCCCAATTGCGGGGTCGTTGATGGCTCCGAAATACGATATGCTCCAACTGGCCTACACAAAACTTGTCCAGAGAAGACTACCAGCAGACACACTGCAGATGATGAGCCCTAAACACTAACCCCTCGGCCCCTGAACTAAACCCATCCTCAACCCCAAACAAACGATAACTAATCCCCTCAACAGTGAAAATCCTCAGCCTTTTATAAGCAAGCGATGACTGAGTTCTGCCCCTGACGTCACGAACTTCATTCCCTTAGTAGCTGAGTGGATACACTTTACACTTTTTGGGATAATATTACCTACTATAAAACTTAAAGTGTACACTTTTTGGGGCTTATGAACTCAACAACTAAGATTCCCGAACCCTGAATTCCCAAATGCCAGACACGAATCCCGCTGCCTGGAACGGGACGCCCTGAAGCCCAAACCCCTAGGGATCGAAGGACTCATATATTAAGGCTTTTGGGCCCAAAGACCATACTATAGAAGGCCTTTAGGCTATTTTGATGCCCAGGGAAACGCACATCATGAAATAGAAGCTCCACCACAACTGCTGCCAGCAGTCCACTAGGGAAGAATTTGTTGTAGAGTCTTGATAGAAGCTTTGGTGTAATATAGGGGCCTTAATATAATTAGAATAGGGTTTTGGGTATATCATACTATTTTTTTCCAACAAGGAACCCCCACAATAGTATTGGTGATTATTAAGGCCTCTACAGTAGTGTCTGCAGGGCCTTTATCGGGTGCGGGTAAACCCTACAGCCCCAACCCCTCTTACCCTGAGGGGTCAAAGCCCAAGCAGTGCACCACTAATTGCGGATTCCGTCACACCTGATGTCTAGATCCAAACTTGTGTCTTCCAGGACTGGAACGCCAGCAGCCCCAATTAAACGAGCCTGCAACAGCAGTTCTTCGTTGCTGCTGAGAGTCCGAGTTTCGGATCTATCGTGAGTGCTTGGGTTTCGGGCTTTCGCAGACGGTCCTGACTTTTCAACACACTAAGGCCGTAATCCGTGCGAGTCCTAAAGCCTCAAGACTGAATCACACCCCAGACTTCAAAATCCGAACATCCTAAAGCCCGACTACCCTCCTGTAACTCACCGAAGATAGAAAGAAGCGTCCATTGAAGACTACGTTGAATTGAAATTCTATACATGAGCCTACCGAGACCGTACAGTAAAGCCCCAACCCTGTCACCCCAAAGCCCTAAACCAGAGTAGCCCTAAAACCCTGGACAGATCAATATCGAAAGTCCCCTAAACCCTAAACTCCTAAACGATTTAAAACCTTAGTAGCCGAGCAGGTAACCATCTAACCTTCTGGGTTTATATCATCTTAGATTGAAAAGATTAGCCCCTTGTTTGGGCGTGCATACTCAGCCCCTAAAAAGACAAACACGAAAAGCCCGCTGTACCTGAACCCAGAGACTCCAATATGGGAGTTTCCGAAAATTAGGGGTACCTTATTTGGGGGATCCTTATAATAAGGATCCTACTATTTAGGGTACTATATTAGGGTCCCCTATTTTCGGAGACTCCAATATCCCTCAATTAGGGAATATACCTTAAATTACGGTCGGATCTCTAATAAGATTGAAGGTATATACTTTAATTAAGGGATATTGGAGTCTCTGGGAACCCGAAGGCTGGGTTGATGATTAGGGTTTCCTTGTCTGAGCTCCTGGAAAGGTAGGTTCTGAAGCCCCCATAAGCCCTAAGGCCCTGAACAGCCTAAACCCCTAAACCCAAAGCCCTAAACCAACAAAAATCCTAAAAAGCCCTAAGTCCTAAACCCTAAACACCCTAAACCAAAAAAATTTAAAACGCCCTAAACCCTAAGCCCTAAACCCTAAGCAAAAAAAAACCTAAAAAGCCCTAAACCCTAAGCCCTAGACCCTAAACCAAAAAACATGCTAAAAAGCTCCAAAAGCTGAAACCCAAAGCCTTGATCCACCCGGGATCCTCCCCGCTGCCAAAATGCGGCGGATGTTTCCCTAAGGGTCCAAGGGTTTAGAGGTTGAGGGGTTCCTTTAAGGGTTCTAGAAGGGATCTATAAGGCTTCTATATGGGTTTGGGGTTTTGGGGGTTTAGGGGTTAAGGGTTTAGGAGTCTCCTAAAACCCTAAGCCTAAACGGACCTAAACCTGCAACCCTGAAAGCCTAAGCTCTAAACCCTGGTACCTACGGTTGATACTGCTGATGGACAAAATCCTGCATGACCCTAAGGACCCTAAACTATGGGAATTATGGTATATTCCTTGTAATGGGTAATGCAGGATTTTGTCCATCAACCGTATATAAATCCTGCATTACCTTAAGGACTCTAAACTGTGGGAATGACGTTATATTCCTTATTATGGGTAATGCAGGATTTATATCACCAGCCGGTTGATGATATATATATATATCCTGCATTACCTTAATGACGCTAGACTATGGGCGTTATGGGTTATTGCTTATTATCGGTAGTGCAGGCTTTATATCATCAACCGTAGTTTCTTCCTTTGGACCCGTGGGGTCTTCTCCTGAGCGCACATGTGCTCAAAGGGTGTAGGGCCTACCTTGACCTATACCCCACCCCACCCCACCCCCACCAAAAAAAAAAAATACCCCTTAGAAGAGTTTAAGCACCCGCTATTAAGCACCATAAGGCCTCCATTACAGGGTACTTGCGGGGTGCTCGAACCTACCGTCACTTACTTGTACGTAGTTGTAGGCTTTTATTCTAAACCCTAGTATAGAAGTTATAGGGGCCCTACAAACAAGGCATATTGTGGGTCTAGGGCTTCGGGTTCTTGGAGTTTGAAAGTTTAGGGTTATGTGGGCTTAAAGTTTGTCCTCAAAGGGGCTAAGGGTTGATGTATGAATCTTAGAGCTTGGAGTTTGAAATTTAGGGGTGTGGGTTTAGGGCTTGTGCTCCGAAGGTGTTTGTGGAGTGGTAACAATTTCGGGTGGTTTGGTGCTTTGAGTCTTAAAGCTTGGGGTTGCAATGGTTGTTGATTCAGCGGTTCAGGGTTGTGTGGTTCATGGCTTTGAGTTTGGGTCGGGTTTTCAGTGTTCAGGGTCTGGTGTGTAAGGTTCAGGGTTTAGGGTTTAGCAGGTTTTTCAGATTTTGGTGTTTGCGGATGTTTGGGACAAAGAAGCCGGGAAGTTGGCAACTAGAACGTCCTTTGGGCACTTGGACCCTCGGGCCCCTAGGATTCATCAACGGGCTCGGATGACAGATGGAGACCAGCCCCAAATGGGGGCTGTTCTAAATCAGAGATGGGAGTTTCCGAAAATTTGGGTACCTTATTTTGGGGTCCTTATAATCATAGGATCCTACTATTTAGGGTACTAGATTAGGGTCCCCTATTTGCGGACACTCTGAGATCGCTTTCTGACTCATGTTGATGTTGTGCTTGACGAGCGAGCCCGTCAAGAACATTCAAGAACTAGTTTCAAGCACCGTTCAGGGTCTCCGGTTCAGGGCTGAAGAGCTCGCTTGTGTCCTCCGAAATTGCAGAACCGATGAGTTGGTTTGGGGACTACAAGTAGACCTGGCGCTAAACACCCTAAACTCTAAACTAAACCCCAGGCCTCAATCCCACAACGTCGACTCGGAAGAGACACCAAAGTCAAAACTAGGCAGGCTGCCTGTGTCTGTCATCAGGGGTACATCCTCGCTGCAACGACTGCAGAAGGATTTCTTCAGCTGCAAGGTGGCAACCTTCTACACCACACCCCAGCGACCTTCGATGTAACATAGAGGCCTTGATAATCACCTCTACTTTTTTGGGTGGTTCCTTGCTATAACTATACGAAAACATACTCAAAACACTATTCTAATTATACCCTAAACCCTAAACCCTATTCTAATTATGGCACCTACAATACCAAAGTATGGAAACAACCCAAGTCGCTGCCCGCACCGACCCAACGCTCGAACCCATAGCACGAAAACAGCAAAAGCCCGATAACCAGCACCAAAAACAACCTCTCCCTAAGGCTCCATGTACCCATATAGTATATACTTAGGCTTTAAAGTACCTATATAGGGACCCCTGTAAGGCTCAAGTATCTACTATATAGGTACATGGAGCCTTTGGGTCTATTCAAGCTATAGCGAACATGCCGTGACCCACAGGCTCCAGAATACTTCCTTTTTGGGATTACCTTACAGGGTTCGATATATGAACCACAAAAAGGAATTACCATGGAGCCTCTAGGTATCGAACAAGCCTTAAACCCTAAACCGGCAAACCCGAAAGCCTTCTAAAACGGCTACACCCGAAGGGTTTAGGGTTTAGGGTTTGCTAAATTCAAGCTTGGTGCTAAGTCGCAGGAAACCCCAGACCCTATCGAAGCACGGCTAAAGCCAACAGGATTGAACAGGGCGCTACCTTGTATGATTTGATAGCAAAGGGTACCGGAGGAGAAAAGTTTGCCGCAGGCGTATTCCCAATCTCACCCTAAACCTCCAATTCGGCTGCCTGCGCACAGCATCCCAGAGTTTGCACAACCCAGATCTGAAAGCCCCTAAGCCCTCATGGAACACCCCAAACCATGAATCCTAACCTCGCATGCCAAGCCCTCAACAACTAGTAGCATCATAATGTAGGAACCTGATTAAGAACCCCTGGGCCTATAACCCCCAAAATAGTAGGATTCATAAAAGTAACCCTAATAAAGGCCCAAGGTTTCTTAAACAGATTCCTACATTACCCCTGAGGCATCCTGCAATAAAACCCAATTCCAAGTCAAGGTGCCGACTTAGAGGGCTGGTTCACCAAAAAAGGAACTACAATGGAGACTATGGGTAACACTTACCCATAGTCTGCATTGTAGTTCCTTTTTTTTGGTTAACCAAACTTATAGTATAGGATCCTAAGCATAAAATTGGTTAACCAAAAACAAGGAACTATAATGCAGACTATAGGTAATACTTACCCGTAGTCTCCATTGTAGTTCCTTTTTTTGGTTAGCCAAATTTTATCGCATAGGATCCTAAGCATAAAATTGGTTAACCAAAAAAAGGAACTACAATGCAGACTATAGGTAATACTTACCCGTAGTCTCCATTGTAGTTCCCTTTTTTGGTTAGCCATATTTTATCGTATAGGATCCTACGCATAAAATTGGCTAACCAAAAAAAGGAACTACAATGGAGACTATAGGTAATACTTACCCATAGTCTCCATTGTAGTTCCGTTTGTTGGTCAACCAAATTTATAGTATAGGATCCTAAGCATAAAATTGGTTAACCAGAAAAGGGAACTACAATGGAGACTATAGGTAGTACTTACCCATAGTCTCCATTGTAGTTCCTTTTGTTGGTCAACCAAATTTATAGTATAGGATCCTAAGCATAAAAGTTAACCAAAAAAAGAGCTACAATGCAGACCATAGGCTTTACTTACCCATATGCTCCATAGTAGTTCCTTTTTGGGATTACCTTATAGGAATCTAAATAGGAAGCCCCAAAAAGGAACTACTATGGAGCCTACGGGTAAGTATCATAACCCCAATTAGGGTCCCTTTCAGGGTACTTGTAATAAGTCTACGTTTGACCCACTTACTAAGTGCCCCGACCCTCCAGGTATATGGTTCCACTGCAGCGCTGGCTCTGCGAGAGAAGCCCTAAACCCTAGGATCCTGAAACCTGAAACCCCAACCACTCATTCAAGCCTTGCATCCTTAGCCCGACTCCCTAAGCCCAGCACCCCACAAGTCCGCAGCGAACAGTCCTGAGCCCTGCTAAACCTTGCAGTTTACACTTTGAAGGCTAAACCCTAAACCCTGAACCCTAAACCCTAAACCCTAAAACCCTAAACTCTAAACCCTAAACCCTAAACCGGATCGGAACCCCCGGCTCCCAGGCTTGCTAAACCCTAGGCCTTCGTTTGTTTAAAGCACAAGCTTTCGAGTGATAACAAGAAGTTCGGCGCAGGCCTGAAATTTAGCGTTTAGGTTTTGTTGAGGCTTTGAAGGTTGTAAGAGCGCACGATTTTTTGTTCAGGGGCTTGGTCATCGTTGGACGAACAGGGTTCAGGGATAGGCTGTAGGTCAGCCCTTTTCAGTGCCGCGAGCTATGGATGACACACATTCTGCAGGGTCTGCCCTGGAGGACAGACCCAAGTGGTCTTCATATAGAGGGCCTCAATAATTACCTACACTATTTTGGGGGGTTTCATTATTATTATTATGATTATAGTATAGTGGGCCCCAACACTCTATTCACTGTTATGGGGGATGCTTCCCCAAATCATAATAATATCCTAATATAGAAACCCTACACTCTACCATATTAGGACCCTTTGGGATAGAGACCTTAACAATCACACCATTTTGGGGGGTTCCTTATACAAAAAGGTATGGTATAATATGCCTAAAAGCCATATTCTAATTATTAAGGCCCCTATTTTACAGTAATAGGAATAGCCAGAAAGTAGGAACATAGTTGTCTCATGACCTTAAGGTAAAGCCTAGGGAATCCAAGCACTAATCATGCCAAACGCATGTTCCAAGTTTCTGAACCCTGGTCCAGGATTTGTTGGGGGACCCTGTCAAACTTATTGGTTTCAGGGTGTGAACTGCATGGGTGTGGTTTGTGCTTGTTGGCTGCTGAAGAACCTCCAGTTAGATTCACTACCGCTGAGTTCTTTCGATGTGCTAAAGCGGGCCTTAGCATGTACCTGTAGGCTCATACCCTACCCTTTGTTTTAGGTTTCCTAGTTTTAGGGCTTAGGATCTGCTATATACAAAAGTAGATACCCTTAAAAAGGGGTAGGGTATGAGCCTACAGGCAGTTTAGGATTTACCGTCTTCGAGGACACTCTTGAGCGATCAACCGTTAAATCCACTCTGATGACATGAAACCACATGACGTCCTTCAAATGTAATCCCACAGCCGGCATCCCACTGCATTTACACACTGAGTCAGTTATAGAAGTCGGGGCTTGTTTGGATTTAAGTTCTCTTCTTGAAAATATGTGTACGTCTTTGAATTTGGGTCCCTTTTTAGGGTCCTTTTTACTCGGGTGCCGTATTCTTTTGGGGGACCTACAAAGGGTCCCTAATTTAGAGAACTATCCAGAGCTTGAGTTTGATTTTGCATGTTTGTTTTGCGGGGGGCGGAGTGGGGGCGCGCTGCCAATTCCCAAGAGAGTAGAGAGCATTACTTAATCCTCCGATACCCAGCATTTGCGGGCTCTCCTCACCGAAAAGTACCATTCTGAAATCAGTTACAATCCTAACGCGGGCACATGGAGCCTTAGGGTCGTTTCCTGGCAGCTATTGGCAGGCACCGGACTTGGCATGGCATCGGGCTGGGCATCGAACCCCAAACCCCTAAACCCTAAACCCTTAAACCGCCAAACCCTAAACCCTAAACCCCGAGACCCCTAAACCCCGAAGCCCCTACGCCCCTAAACCCTATACCCTAAATTGCAAGCTCCACTCCGGCAGAGAGCATGGCCCGCCTGGGCCGTCGACAGTCCTTCTAACAGTTGCCAGGCGGCTGTGCTGGACCGTCCTGGCATTTCCCTTTTCGATCATACTTAGGATCGATAAGCATTTCGCACCGGCTCTTGCTATGTACCGCTAAATGCACGTGGCACGCTGTTGGCTTGACAAGCCGAGAATCGCATTTGCGCCTGAGTTTTGCTTTGAGATTGGAGCCGTGACAGTGGTGCCAGTGGTTGCTTGTGTTGTTCTGGTGAAAATGGGGGATGCTGGTATAGACCTTCACTTAACCAGAGCTATGAGTGTGGCTGCAAGGAAGCGTCCACTCCCCTGGGAGACTACGATGCTTCCACAAAGGTTCCGCAGCATTCCGAAGTTGAATGAGATCATTGAACCCATGTCCAGCACCCGCTTCCGTCACATCGACAGAGTCAGAGATGCTATTTCGGCTGAGCCACAAGATGTGGTCAAACAAGCAGTTCTGATTATTGGTCTGTCGCAAATTAGACACCCCACACCCCAAATCCCTAAACCAAACGCTTCAAGCTATGCCAAGCTGTCTCCCCCAAATCACTGAAGCCAATGCCCCCAAACAGAAGCAACTTCAGATAAGTGCTAAATCCTTGAACTAAGCCCTTAAACTCGAAGCGAAGCTTTGGAACCCGATTCGAAGCTCCCCCGACAGCAAATCCAAACTGAAACCTAGAGCCTTAAGGCAAATCCGAAACCTGAAACTAAGCTCACAGTCCCTGGAAGCCGAAAACATAAACCCTAAACCCTAAACAGCTCGGGTGCAATATAGGACGTGGCCGGCAGACTAAACGACACGGACCGGCCCGATCCTCGCTTTTTGCTTCAGGGATGTCGGGACTTGGGCTTTATCGGGTTCATGGGATGTTCGTTTGTTAAGAAGAGCTCTGTAGGGTTTTCTGAGCATAGAATATGGGTTAGGGTATCTTATGGGCTCTATATGTATGTATAGAAAAATTTAAATATACATATATCATATTATATATATATATATATGCTACCCCCCCTCCCCCTTACCCCCCTAAGGCTCACTATGACCAAATCCTCATACGTCCAATCCTGCAGAAACTGCAACTGTTATTCAAGCAACAACNCCCCCCCCCCCCCGCCCAAAGCCCACGGAATCCCTGATTTCAGGATAATGGTCCAAAACATTGGCATTCATTCCCTTATCTCCTCCTGTCACAAAGCCAAAGTCTCGTTCCCACATCACAGCTTGATGAAGGTACGAACTGCTGTTTTTGGTTCTTCCTTGTAGATACAGGTTTGAGTCTACTTTGTTTCGATATTGTTATGATTCATACACTTCTAGTATGTCTAGTCTATATGTCTGTGCAACATCAGCCATCTACGTTCGTAGACGCTGCTATAAGTTATAAGAAATATTCGAGTTCCTCTAAAAGCTGCTCACCTTCGCGCGTGACCTTACATGCAAGGCCAATGAATATTACTGACTAATATGCTACTTCAAGCACTATTTTCTCCCACGATTAACATTATTCATATGTATTTATATTCATGTTAATCAGAATACTAATATTAAAGCTAATTAATCCTAATACTAATAGTAACATTGATATTCACTTGAATACTAATACTCTTACGGGTACTAATACACATAGTAATACTCATGGAAAAACGGGTTATATAGTAAAATTAATACGAATACTCACATTAATAGTGGTACTAATACTACTATGAATACTAATGTTCCCACGAATTCGAACAATCATGTTCATGTTAAGAATAGGACTAATACGAACACTAATATACATCCTACTGCTAATACGAATGCTAATACTGATGCTAATATTAAAAATAATGTAAGTATTAATTCTCATACGGATACTGGTCATAGTGATACTAATGGAGAACGGATTATACAGTACTATTAATACGAATACTAACATTAATAGTTGTATTAATATTTCTATGAATACTAATGTTCCCACGAATTCGAACAATCATGTTCATGTTAAGAGTAGTACTAATACGAGTACTAATATATATCCTACTGCTAATACGAATGCTCATACTGATGCTAATGCTAATAATGATGTAAGTATTAATATTCCTACGGATATTGATTGGCATATTTTTATTCGCTCTTCTCAAATACTACTAGAAATATGAATACTAATGTTCTTACGGACTCGAATAATCATGTTCATGTTAAGAGTAATATTAACACGAATACCAATATACATACGAACGCCAATATTTATGCTAATACTAGTATTGCTATAAGTTATATGAATACTCCTACGGATACTGATACCCGTACTCTTATTAGCTATTCTCCACACTAATATTCATAACTTTTTACATCTAACACTAAGGCTAATACGAAAAGACATTAGTACGAGTGTTCAATTTTGTTAACATACTAGTTGGTATGTATATTAGAAGTATTAAAATTAATTAGTACTAAGTTAATATTCCTACGAACAAAGAACCATGTTGCGTCATGTTCATAATATTCTTAGTACATGTATTTTTAAACTAGTAGCAATCGTGATGCGGATATTGAGATTAAGATAATGAGTTTGCATCATAAGATTGCGATGATTAATTGGCCAGTGTTCAGTTTCCTGGCTGATGTTGAAAATAGCTCACTAAATACCTTCAGCTACAAATGAATGTTAAAGCAATTAGTATGTAATGCCCATTTAGATCGAATCATAAGATGGCAATAACTGTTCACTTACTTACTACCTACTTACAATTAGCTAGTCTCTTCGAACTGCAGGCCGGGCTCCTAGAGCTTTCGGTTGCAGCATCATTGTGACTACTGGGTTGCATGAACGTGTAGAGTACGCAATATCTGTTTGTGGAAAAGTTTTCATACTATACAGAAAAGCAGTATTTTTGGAGTATGTGCATATGTGTGCCATTCAACAAGGGTGCCCTTACCTCGTAACGATTTCCGAAATTTCCAAAATTTCCAAAATGGCCGCCCTAAACGCACAGAATTCCAAAATTTCCAAAATTCCAAAATTTCCAAAAAGGGCATCCTTATACCGTCGGGATTTCCAAAACTTCCCAAATTTCCGACATTTCCAAAATTTCCAAAAAAAATCCGGAAATTTTCGAAATCCTTACGGTATAAGGATGCTCTTTTTGGAAATTTTGGATTTCTGTGCTACAAGGGCGGCCCTTTTGGAAATTTTGGAAACTTGCAGAGAGTTCTCTGCACGTCAGCCACAGATCACTGCCTCGTGTCCAATAGTCGTACTGAGCTGGTTCAAGCTTAGCACGGCAAAGCTGTGGGAAATTCAGGAACTGTAGGAATTTTGTAGAAGTATAAATCTAGGCTTTTCTCGGTTACAACGTCGCTTATGGAGGCGATTCCTGGACACCGGGGTAGAATTTACCTTGGATGTAATACCTCCTGAGCAGCTCAGGTGTGGGCTTTGGGGGGGGGTACCATATAGATGATCCCGGTTCGACCCCCCCCCCCTCAATTGTTCCTCCCCACCCCCCACCCTGTGGTGGTGGGTTGCTTTGCCCCCTCCCTGTGGTGTGGTGTGGTCCGGGGGTGGGTATGGTTGGGGTGGTTCCCCCCTTCCCCCCTATGGAATGGTGTGCCCTGCGTTTTTAGGTTTGCTTTGGGTGTTTGGTATACTCATCCCTATGATGATCATTAATAATGATGATGATGGGGACGATGATCACCATCATCATTAACTCAAGCATCTTAATGTTTGATTGGTTGGTCGTCGGGTGTCTTCTTCCTACGTGCCTGGATTACTAATAGCGAAATAACTAGCATCCCGGTGTATCTTCGTGACAGTCGTCGCTTTGGGGGCAATTGCCAAAAGGTTGCAATCGGCCAACTGTCACAGGGATCGGGCCTGTCAGGGAATGCAGTCCTCGTGACAGTTGCCTTGTTTATTCTTTGGGAAGTGCCCACAGTTACAAGGATCGGGCGTGTTTGGGACGCGATCCTCGTGACAGTTGACGGCTTTGGCGGCCTCACGTGTGANGGCGTCTTTGGGACGCGATCCTCGTGACAGATGACGGTTTTGGGGCCCGCATGTGCAAAAAGTGTGCGCAGTCACACAGATTCGGCTTGGGGAGTGGGTGGGTGGGGGGGATACCATTGGGGGGGAGGGGGTCGGCGAACCGAGAACCGGGATCATATATATATATATATTTATTTATTTGTTTATTTATTTATATTTATTTATTTATAATAATTATTATTATTATATATATGCATATATATATATATATATATATATGGTTAGCTTTTTTGATTGTTAGCTTCAGGCAGCTTGGAGGTTGCAGGTTTAGGATGGTTTGGGATGCAATGAGCTTGAGGGTTTTGGGGAACTTGGGCTTGCAGGGGGTCCGAGATGTTGGTATTTTGGGCATCCAACAACAACGATTGGGTTGGGATCTTACGGATCGTATGGCTTGGTAAGTATGGTAGACGGAAGCTTCAGTTTTGATAGTAGATGTGATTTTTCCTTCAACTACTCTGTAGAGATATGATGCCCATAAACTTCCAAACTCTATCCTGAACTATGTACACTTAAACACTATAACTTATACAGCCTTCCAAACTCTATCCTGAGCTGTGTACACTTTCTTAAGTTCCCTGCTTTACCCTAAATCATCAATCTGTTGTATGTTCTGTTCAGGCGCAGATCAAGCCTGAACCCGCAAGCCGTCTATTTATCTATCTACCTATCTATCAACCTACCTATCTACCTACCTATCCATCTATCTACCTACCTCGCTCTCTCTCTCCCTCTCTCTCTCTCTTTCTGTTTTTCTCTGTCGCCCTCCCTCTCTCTCTCCCTCTCTCTAGCTTGTTGCCGTTGATGCCGGTCCCGGAGCGACTCTATCAGTGCGCAGAGTGTGACATCTCGCCAAAACGCAGTGAAGGCAGTTTGGCGCACTGGCCAGATGTACCCAAGTAATATATACGTTAGCATGGAATTGAAGTAGTCCCTGTTCAAGTTTCAAAGTTACTTGTGAGAGGGGTTGTGCTCAGGGTTGCAAATGGCCTAAGACCGACAGTATCCGAGCAATTATGTGAACTAGCATATCAGCTGGTACTCCGGTTGCATTGGGGTTACTGCAACTGGTCTTAGCTGCACCAGCCTTCCCCCCAGACCTGCGAGCAAGAAACTCTCTGCGCACGCATCCTTCATCTTCTTCGAACAACAAAAGTCGCTCTGCAGAAATATCATGTGTTTTGTTCGAACCGACAGCCGCAGCAGTCATAGCATAGCCTCTCCTCAGCACGCGTACACTTCTCCTCCGGCACTTTATGGGGGCCGCATGTGGCTGTTGGGGTTTAATGAAGGTTTAGTGTTTAGAATGGGATGTTCTACGCGGGCCCCTTCGGGCTGCAGCTACATACCTGTATGAGATGCTCCAACTGCGTGGCATGAAGATGCTGCAGTTTGGATTTCGGAGATGGGATGTATACGACGTCTGTGGGCCATTGGGATGTGTCATACGTTCACTCATATATCGGTTTAAGAGTTTAAGAAGATCTGCGAATGTGTTTTGGGGAGGTCTAGGGCCAACCAAGCACTGTGTGTATGTGATGTAGCTAGAGACGGATAGTACAAGCACAGGAGCTATGCTATGGGCCTCGATGACTAACAGTACTGCTCCTGTGTAACCTTCGAGGACTGACAGGAACCATGACAGCCTAAACACTGTTCCGCAAACTTAAGCCATCAACCATAATTAAACATTAAACCACAAAACCCCAACCCCTGAACCGTAAAACATGTCCCTATATTTACGTCTTTAAATCTCCGCCCGATGGCACCCCAGAGTTTACCTAAATCCTCATTTTAGGATTTCTAGCATAGTTACCCTAAACCCTAAACCCTAAACCCTTAAACCCAAAACCCTAAACCCTTAAACCCTAAAGTATGGGGTTTATTCTCAGTCAGGTTCTTGGTAGGGAATGGGGGAATGGATCCCTATGGTAGTCCTATATAATCCCCAATAGTCTTTCCCATAACCCATTCCCTACTAAGAACCAGACAGCTTATGAAACTCTTCTTGAATCCTATAGCCGCAAAATAGTAGAATTCATATAAAGAACCCTAATAAAGACCCAAAGTTTCTTAATCAGGTTCCTACATCAACCCCCCCAAAACCCTTATAGAAACTGAAACCCTTATAGTACCCTTTAAAGGAACCCTTATAGAACCCTAATCAGTCAGGTTCGTGATACTTCTCAACCTCTGCGCTGCAGCGGGGGCCTCTGCTCACAGTTTTGTGGAAGGATTGGAATTCCAGTGGGTTTAGGGGTACCTTTAAAGGGATCTCTAAGGGTTCCTTAAAGGGATCCATAAGGGTTCTATAGGGGGTTTAGGGCTTAGGGCTGAGGGTTTTAGGCTTTAGGGGCAAGGTTTCTTAGCCTGGAAAACATAGTTTGGCCAACTTAGGTGACCCTCACCCGAGCTCACCGCGAATCACAGTAGTTGAACTAGCGAGATTGCTAGAAATTTGAACTCGGTCGCGAGGTCCAGGTACGGCCATGAGGGATACTTCCCCAAATCATACTAGTAATTCCTAACATAGAAACCCTACATTCCGCCATATAGGTACTTAGGACCCTTTGGGTATTACCTTTTCGACGAATTTTTCTTATGGGAATCCGCAAGGAGCGATCCTACCTAGACCCCCCAACTACAGTACCCTCTAATATACCCCAAATACCTAATATTAAGGGCCATTAGAGCTCCATTAAAGGGCCATTGGGGGGGTCCTGGTACAGAGTATTTTGATATATGGTTACCGGGCTCCTCGCGCGAGGCGCGCTCACTCTAAAGTTCGTTTATGAAATTCGTTTAAGCTTAGGCGGCTTAGTGACCTTTAGCAGGGACCCTCTTTAGGGTTAGGGTCTTTTTGCAAGACTGTCCAACCCCTGCATCATCAGACATGACATGCCCTAGAGCCCAAGCACCTAAACCAAAGCCTTTCTATCCCAGCTCGACACCGCTATCTGGACTGTTGATCACTCGTTCCAGTAAGCCCTAAATCCGTGGATATTTCCGCCAAACTAGCAACGATTCAGGTTTTGTCTGTTGCGGCTTAAGGCTTGTGCTTTACGCGTTACAGGCTTCGGGATTGGACAATGAAAACCAGTACTGTAAACCTCCGGCAGACATGTCCGAAAATCCCTAAACCAATGTTTCAGGGTCAAGCCCCCTAAACCCTAAACCCTAAACCGTCAGGTTCAAGTTTGACACTGCAAAACCCTGCTTCCGCAGGTGTCCAAGTATCTAAGCATCGGAGGCTTTTTCCAACCGTCCTAAGCTTTCTTCCGTCTTCTCCCCAAGATTCATTGGGCCCTTGCGGGAAGTCCTGCTCAGTCTCGAAATCGCAGGCTTTACGTCGTAGAGCTTGTTAACGATTCGGATTGGCGAGTAGGCTGCAAGAAAGTCTTTCCCATTGCATTTGCATCATTTTAACAATAGCACTTTGTAGTTCTTATTCCAACTATGTCGTATTGCGTTTAAGCCTCAGCGATCTACGATCAAGAGGCTGGTGATTATGATGCTTAAGGTGATGGTGATGACGATGATGATGATGATTCTGATGATGATGGTGATGGTAGTTGTGATGGTTATGAAGATCGTGATGTTTTTGATGATGATGTTGATGTTGTTGTTGATGATGATGATGATCGTGATTGGGAATTGGATTTGGATTGTGATGACCATGGAGCAACCTGCTGAGGATGATAAAGATGGCGATGACTGACTGCTGCCAATAGTGGTGCTCGTGGTGATGTTCAGAGCCATCACCGTCAGCTATCGTCATTGCCAGCACTGCTCATGCAGTGTTCGCGATGACGTTTCGAAGCCAACCTTAAGCTTCGCAGCTCTAAACTCGACGTTCCCAACCCATAAACGCCAAATTCTAAACAAGGGGCCTTAATGTTATGGTTTCAGGTACATTCCCTAACTAAGGGGTATTGGGCTCTCTGAGAACTGCCAGATTCAATCCTTATCCCTAAACCCTAAACCCTAAAACCCTCAAGCGGAGACTGTGACCTTTGCTGGCGATATAGCGAACAGCACCGTGGTGAGGATGTCACGGAGGTATCTTCATGCTCAGAACAGCAACTCTGATGCTGTCGATCCCTCGAGGAGGCTTGGGGTTCTTCCCCCCGGATCGGTCAGAGTTTCTATAATGGGCCTCCCCGAGGACTGGGTGAATTCCCGTGGGAGGATAAAAGATGCCTCGAGAAAGATCACGGCGATGAGCAAGGTCCTGGAAGGCGCCACTGGGTACATGGTGACCGACGTCTTTGTGAAGAGGTCCTGGAGGAGAATTGGCGACGAAGAGGTCCACGTCCCCCAGGCTTTCGTGACATTCCAGCCATTGGACCCGTCGGAGGAGCCAGCGACGCTAAGATCCGTCGCGGCAAAACTGGCAGGAAAGAAGATGGCCCGAGGCAGCGAACCCCTGATCGTGGAAGCTTCAAGACTCGGAGACAAAAGGACAGCTGCAGCAAGCGGCAGCGATTGTGATTTTGCCGAGGCCAGACTTGACTTCGAGAACGAATACACGGAGAGCCTGGCGATCGAAGGCAGCGACAGATCTGCTCTCTGGGACATGGCACTGAGGAACGACGCTCTCATGGCGAGGTTCATCATGTCGAGTGCGACCACCTCCGTGCTGAGGAGAGATCTCCCTCAATGGTTCCTGGACAAGAAGACGCCCGCGGCGGAAGACCTGGAGCAGATGGGCATCGCACCTTCTTCCGTGACGAAGGCGGCGTCCCTGTTTTCCAGTTGGTACGACGCCACCACGACGCACGGTGCATGTGGCGACCAAAAGGTCATCAGGAGATCAGGGGAGAGTTCCATGTGGCTCGAGATGAATGCCGGTGATAAGATCCTGATGACCACGAACGAGGTGCCCGTCGACGTCGACTACCAGATAGCGCATGAGAGAGGAGCCGGCTCGATGACATCGCTGGCCCTCGGTGTGCGACACACCTCTTTGGGGACCAGGCTGGGCATGGTGGACATGGCGTCATGGGCTTGGCTGAGTGGGTGGAAAATGAGCTATGGGAGGAACACATTGATGAGGTGGAGGCCTTCACGGGCTTCGAAAGTGATCACATCATGCAACTCCGTGACCAACCTCACTTACCCTGTGATGTGCGCCACCAGGATTGGGAACGATGGCTGGTCCTCAACACGCCAGTGGACAGGGTCAAAAGGCAACCACTCACGGTCTCGGTGTCACATGGCCGCGGCCCGGAAGGACCCAGCGTTGAAAGGGGCAATGCAGGTCCTGCTCCCAGCTGGGCAGCGTGGTCGCCTTCAGCTCAACATGGTGATCGACAGTGTGGAGGATGGTGGGGACAGCGAAGCGTCGACTAATTTCCAGGGTGGGGCCGGTGTCCCCATGTGAAGCAGAGCGACGGGCCGTCGCAAAATTGATTATGAGCGGGCTTTTGGGGACTGGTGTGCTGGCCGAATCTCTGATGAGGATACTCGTTTACTTGTGGGTCAGGACATGTTCGTGCTCTTCCGGCAACAGAAGGAATTTCAGGAAGAAAGCAGTGCTCTTGGTCGTGAAGGGTTCATTGGGGGAGCGGCGAGTTCGGATGCGATCATCCGGCTTGACGACTCGCTAGAGAACAAGCCCGAACAGTTCCAGGTTCGTGGTGAACGTGATTGGTTGCACAATGTCGGGGAAGGTCAAGAAGGGACGAAGCGGGATGCTACCCGAAGGGCTTGCTCGTTTTCTCGTTCTGCTGTCAAGGTAAGTAACAGCAGTAGCCTGCCCAATCTGGGCTTTCTGTAACAAAGACAGTTTGCAGACGGAAAAAGGGCCTCAAAAAAAACCCTAAAACGCTAAACCCTAAAACCCTAAACCCTAAACATCCCTCAACCCTAAACCTTGGCCATACCCTGAAGCCCCTCCTCCCGTCTCCGCCGCCCGAGATCTTCGGCAGCTTCATCTACTACCTGTTGCTGAGCTTTGGAGTACCATACTTTAAAATTTTTTTCTTCAAGGAACAATTATGAAATACAAGTTTATAATTTTTGTCCGTGGTTACTTAAAAGCTCAGGTTGTCCCTGCGGCAACGACAAGGTATAGAGCAGCGCGGTGCGTGCGGCCCTTAGCATCCAGAAGTCGCGGAACCACTCCTAAGTAGTATTACGGCTGGTGATAAAAATCCTGCATTAACCAAAATAAAGCATATACCATAGTTCCCATGGTTTAGGGTCATTAAGGTAATGCAGGATCTATGTATATCATCAACCGTAGTATTAGGGAGACCCCTTAAATGGGAACCCTTCTTAACCCTAGTTCTGGCTCTCTTACAAGGGACCTTGTTGAGAGGGTCTAGACCTCAAGGGTCTCCCCAATCCCCATATGAAAGACGATCGATGGCAAAACAAGGTTCATGTTATTAGATCCCCAATACCTAACCTCTAAATTTTTTTGGGTTCTTATAGTTTAGTAGGAATCGGAAAGTTTAACCTTGTATTTCTGTGGCTTATTGGGCTAGTAAGTGTTTCCTGATATCGCCTATGATAACTTGAAAGAGTTTGACAACGACTTTACATAGTAGTCCGAATATTGACTACGGGTTTAACTATACTGATACTCGACATGCTCAAGATACGGCGATCTTCACAAAGTAATAGCAGTACTTTTTTTTGCTGTCGTCCTGAAAAATCGGTCCGCGATACTACAGGCAGGGTCATCGTCGTTCGAGGTGTAGAGTCTGGGCTTTGGTGTCTTGGGGTAGTTTGGGGTCTGTGAAGCCAACTGAAGTCGGAGTTTGGGCAAAGGTCATGCTTGGGGCGCTCTTAAATCAAGGACCCCTACGTACCTATTCTGTCGGGCCTGTCTGGTAGGAGATGATCGAAGCGAAACCAAGCCTATCCTGAACCCTAAATCCAAAGCCCCAAGCCTAAAAAACCTAAACCCTAAGCCCTAAAAATTCCAAAAGCCCTGAACCCCTGAGCCCCGGCTTGTTGGCGTGGGGACTTGCAGGTACTACACCGGGCCCTTTGTGTCCTTGAGTGAAGCGTCGCATACGTGGAAGGCACGGATCCCCAAACCCCGAACCTGCAAATAGACCCTACAAGACGCCATAATTCCAGATCGGACCCCTTCGACTCAAGGTTTTAGTTTAGGGTATTCCCAGAGAGCCCAATACCCCTTAATCAAGGAATATGGCTCAAATTCTATAGGGATTCATATTATGATTTAAGCTATATTCCTTAATTAAGGAGTATTGGGCTCTCTGGGTTGAGGTATTGGTGACTGTTTAACCTTTCTCTGAGGATGAAGCGATTTGAGTCTCGACTGCTGTTGTTGCCTAGAGCTCGAGATCTTGGACTTAGCTAATTGCCATGAGGTGGAATAATTTCTAGGTAGGGCTTTGGGACATTTTATATCTTCATTTGTTGGGCTTAAGAGGATCTTATTGGCATTAAAAGCCCCACCTAGATTTTGTGATTTTCTATTTTGTTGCGTATGTTTGTTTTGGTTTTGGTGGTTGGGCTTTCGGTTTCTATGGTCTCCTGGCTTTCGGCTTCTTGCCTTCCTGGCTTCGGCCTCTTGACTTGTGAGTTTGTTGCACTTTCCTGGCTTCGACGTAGCATCCTGACTCCTTGGTTTTCATGGTTTCTCGGCTTGTTGGCTTCCTTGGCCATTTCCATGAGGAAGGCTGGCGCTCCGAAAACTCGCGGTCCCTAAACTCTAAGCCCACCTTACTCGCAAACTCCTAAACCCTGGCTTGGGTGGTCCTTGTAAGAAACGCGAAGCCCTATAGCCTTAACCCGAACCCTGCCTTCCAAAATCACGAAACCAAAATGCACCAAGCCCTAAACCCTAAACCCTAGTTTGGGTGGTCCTTGGAAAAAAAGCCCTGAACCCCACAACCCCAGTTTGGATGGGCTTTACATGAAAAACCCTTAAACTCGAAACCTAGCTGGGTGGCCCTGCTATAAAATCCTAAGCCCTAACTGCAAAACCTAAACCCTGGGGACCTTATTCTTCACGGTGGATGTCGGAGAACCCCCCTAAACCCTAAACCCCTGTGCTGGCAGAAGCTCTCATAATCCCTTTCCAAGACTGACAGTTTAGGGTTTAGGGTTTAGGGTTTCAGGGTGTTGGCCCCCAAGGAGCCATTAGAAGGAAACCTGAAGGGAACCTTTACAGCAACCCGGAACTTAACCCTTAAACCCCTACTTGGAGGATCATGGGACTTAGTAAGTAAGGTTATAAGTTATAAGTACCTTAATTGGGGTTATAAGTAATTATAAGTATCGTTACCCTAATTATAACCCTAGTTACTAAGTCCCATGACCCTTTAAGTAGCCGAGAAACCTAAGCCAAGAGGTGTACAGACAATTCAGCAACAAGTCTGAGCAAGACATGCACGCCGCATGCTCAGATTGCGGAGACATGCTTTGGAGTTTACTTGCCACTGCCATTGCGGACGTGAAGCAACAATTCAGAACCTGTTGAACATGTAAGATTCCTTCGTTCTCCTTAGGGTGTGGTGTTGGCCTTCTTTTCTTTCGACATTTGGGCGGTTGTCAAAATTATGGTCCCTTTTTGGGTCCCTATTATAGCACGGCACCGAGTATCAAGGGTACCCCAAAAGGAGCTTTAATTTTGACAACTAATTACCCATTTGGCAGTCAGAAGATCACAAGGTCTCTCTGAGGGGTACTTCGGGTTGGGGTCCCTGAACCTGAACCCAAAATCCTCTGAATCCTCAGCCCTACCTGAACCCTGAATAACCTACCATTTTAAGGCTCATTATGATGATTTCCTTATATAAGTCCTTAAAAAGGTAGGTTATTCGGGGTTAAGGTAAATCCTGACTCCCTACGCCCTGAATATATAGAACTTAAGACTCTAAGCTCTCTAGACCCTTAAGCCCCTAAACCCTTAAACCCCAAAACCCTAAACAAGCACTTCGAGCATTTTGTGGCTTAGTGGGAGCTTGATGAGCAAGGTTCGATCAAAACCTCTTCAGGGACGTATTGGTGAGGGTTTAATGAAATCAAGGGTTAATCTCGTAGTATTTGTTCCAGCGGTCTTTCTCTGGGCTGGGTCCCTTCCTGTTGCCTGCAGCAAGGGTTACTCTGGGTAAAAAGCAGGACGGAGTACTGGGCATCCCAGATTGAGTTACCGTTTGTCATCCTCCTCAAGGGACTGCTAGGGCTCTTTTTTCTTGCGATTCCTGCATATGCTGCATGTACATTACTATCAGCTAGTGACATATACAAGTTCCCCAGTCTACTCGCTTCTGTCCCACATCACTGCATAAGCCTTTGAAGCGTCTTCCATCATGAAAGCACAAATCCCGAACCCTGCACTGCGTTTTTTGCTTTCATGCAAGAATCGAACCTTTAACCCTAAACCCCAATCCATTACAGTCTGACCCTTCTCAACCCACAGGTTAAACCAGGCCTTAGGGTTTCGGCTGTCCTCAACGCACGACTTCACGACTCCATCTGAGCCCCGAACCTCCTGCTGCCCGACCCAGGTTTGCAATTTCTGCGGCTTTGCAATCAAGGCTTCCACCACCTACCCTATACCCCCTCCCTGCCCCCTACCCCCTACCCTCCACCCCCCCCACCCCCCAGAGCTCACCATGTCTGTTCCAGGGCTGACGTTGGGTTTTTGTTGCACCAGGGCCTCAAGCCTTGAACCCAGAGCCTAGGCTCTACTGTAACCCCTTGTGCACCTGAATTTAGGGCTAAGGGCTTAGGGTTTAGGCTTTAGGCTTTAGGCTTTCGGGTATTTAGGGCTTAGGGTATAGGTTTAGGCTTTAGGCTTTGGGGTATTTTAGGGCTTAGGGTATAGGTTTAGGGTTTGTTGTTTATGGATGACCGTAACTCTAGGTCCTGACAGATACTGAACGACATGGCAATATTTGGCCTCAGATCCCATAGCCATTCAGCCGGGCTTATTCTGGTTTACTTAATGTATAGCGCTTCGTATCTTTTGTTCTCTACTAATTCTGGCATGCAATGTTGAGGATTTGGATCTCTCATGATCTTTGTTGTAGGACTTCAGCTTGCTGGTTCAGTTTCTGTTGGGAAAAAGGACAACGTTGCGTAGTATAGGAATATAGAGGCCTTAATAGTTAGAATAGGGGTTTGGGGGTACGTACTATAATAAGGAGCCCCCAAAACCTTATTCTAATTACTAAGGCCCCTACATTACCAAGAGCCGCGAACACGATCTGCCTTTCCCCATGATTCCAGGGAACTCCGCAGTATACACGGCAGCAGGATTCTCGAAGTCAGTGTCATCTTTTGAATCATTGATCCTCTGGAACATGGCACTGAGGAACGACGCTCTCATGGCGAGGTTCATCATGTCGAGTGTGACCACCCCCTTCTGAGGAGAGATCTCCCTCAGTGGTTCCTGGACAAGAAGACGCCCACGGCGGAAGACCTGGAGCAGATGGGCATCGCACCTTCTTCCGTGACGAAGGCGGCGTCTCTGTTTTCCAGTTGGTACGACGCCACCACGACGCACGTGTCGGTGCATGTGGCGACCAAAGGGTACATCAGGAGATCAGGGGAGAGTTCCATGTGGCTCGAGATGTATGCTGGTGATAAGATGCTGGTGACCACGAACGAGGTGCCCGGTGGCACCGCACGAGGAGTGAAAGGAGCATGTCATGCAAAGCTGCTAATTAATTACACGTAAACTGATCCTTCAAGACTATTTTCGGACCTCCCAGACCTTAAACCTTAAACCCTAACCGAAGCCTTCACCGAGCCAAACGGTTCTTGGACCCTTACTGAGAGAATCAGGGGACTCAGCAAGTCGGTCGTAAGTAGGCAGTAAGTTGGGCAGTACCTTATAGAATACCCCTCATACCCAGAGAGCCCAAAACCCCTTTTATTAAGGAATATAGCTTAAATCATAATATGAGGCCCCATGTAATTTAAGCCATATTCCTTAATTAAGGGGTATTGGGCTCGCTTATACCCTATACACATCTGCTTGAATACCCTACAGCCGATAGAATGCTTAGGATACCTTTTAGAACAAGCTCGATGTCGGGTGTGTCCCCTACGTATGACAACCTACCGTTTGAAGTCCCCTCAACCCTAAGCTCTAGACCCTAACCCTAAACCCTAAACCCTAAACCCTAAAACCCTAAAAAAGCCTTAAGTATGGCCGTCTGCCAAGTTGAAACCAACACCCTACAACGCCCTATACCCGCAAGCCTCAGCCCCAAACCTTCGACCCTACCCTAAACCCGGAGCCCTAAACCCTAAATCCCCCAAACCCTACACCCCAACCCTAACCCCTAAACCCGAAACTCTTCAGTCTACCCCCTTAACTCAACCCTAAACCCCAAACCCTAAATCCAAAACCCTAAACCCTAAACCCTCAAATTAACCCTGAACCCAAACTGCAAGGCATCTCCGGGCGACATGCCCATTGTCGGAGCAGCACCTCGCGTGCGGGGCCTCGGTGGGGAAGTTGGCCTTTAAAGGGTTACTATAAGGGTAGTTACTTGCTATAAGGGTTTTATAAGGGTTCCTTTAAAGGGCTCGATAAGGGTTTAGAGACATTTCCGAAAATTAGGGGTACCTTATTTTGGGGGTCCTTATAATAAGGATCCTACCATTTAGGGTACTATATTGGGATCCCCTATTTTCGGAAACTCCCAGATCAGCAGCCAATAAAGCACCCAAACATAAGCTTTCGGGGGGATATCCCTACCTTATTGCCTTGTTCAAGACAAGGGGATATGGGATGTCTCAACCTTATGGTTCTTAGGTTGCTGTTCACGTGCTTTGTTGGCGTCCTTACTTCAAAGTAGAACTTCTTGTTTGGGAACCTACATCGACCCTCGAACGTAGTACCTCTTGTTAGGGTGTAACCTGTTTTTATGGTAGGGACCCTCTACTGAGAATCTAAGGTCATAAAAACAGTACCACCTGTTAGAGTCTAGGTATACGACTGCTAGGGTTTTACACTTTCGGGTTTAGGGATTCATGCTTCCGGGTCTCAAAGTTTAACTTGGTTTCTTAGGGTGGGTCTATAGGGCCAGCGGGGTTTAGGCTGTAGGCTTCTAAGATTGAAGAGCTTTGCCTATGGGTCGAAGTACCAGGCACATGCTGAGGCCTCTAAGGCAACAGGAGCTTTTTTCGATGCTTAAGCCCTAAACCCTAAACAAAAGCTTCAACCGGAGTGACTAGTGTTTGCGTCTGTTGGACCCTTCGGACGATATTCTCAAAGTTTGACCAACTCTGTAGTTATATATCCCAATTACAAGTCCCCCTAGGTCGTAGTTGTGGCTTATAAGTACAGTTGTAACTAGGCTTGTCGGTGACCCGAAACCTCAAACCCTAAACCTTGAGCCCCAAGTAACACCCGAAGTAGCCTCCGGGGTGTCAGGAACCTTGAGCTGTTTGGCTCTTGGTTACGATTTACATTGCTTCTTGTTGTTTGGGCTTAGGGTTTAGGGTTCATGGTTATGGTTGCGGGAGCAGGGACATCCAGGTTGACCCTGGTAGTTCAGGGTCCCAAATATTCGGGTTTAGGGTTTAGGTGAGGGTATCTGCTTGTTAGATACTCTCGGGGTCTGCATAGTTTGGCGCTGTCAGGAGTCGATCTTGCCCGAGGACAGACGATGCGGGCTCAGGGTTCAAGGAAATCGGGGCTCAATGGCCGGGTAGTGTCACTAGCTTTGAGGTTTGAACCCCCAACCACCCCAACCCCGAAACCTTTAAGCCCATTAACCCTAAACCCCGAACCCCTACCCTAAATCCCCCCAACCACCCCCAACCCCTAAACCTTTAAGCCCACTAACCCTAAACCCCGAAACCCTACCATAAACCTTCAAAATAAGTTCAACAACGCCGAACCCCTTAAAATGTAGCCCTTTTAAGGTCGGAGCCCCTTGAGCTAGGAGCCGGTATGGATTAGGAGTTTACAATTTAAGGGTTTAGGGTTTAGGGTTCGTGAGGCGAGACGCAGTTTGCGATCGTTCTCAGTTCGGCGTTCACTATTGAAGAATATGGGGTTTCAGGAAACTTGCTCAGGAGTCCTTGTAGCAATGACCCCAGCACTCGGGTTTGTACAAGGGTCTTCCATGTTCTAAATCAGGGTTTCTAGTTGCTGGTCGAAGGACTTAGTAAGTAGGTAATGAGTAGATTTATAAGTACCCTAACAGGGACGCTAATTGGAGTAGTGGTACTTATAAGTCTCTAAAATAGCTACTTACTGAGTCCCCCGACCCTCCAAGTAAGCACAGGATGCCAAAGCTGGCGCAAACAAAGACAAAGAAGGCACCAGCGGCTTTGCGGGAGGTTGTTGGCTGTGAGGGCTTTTTGTGCGTCAGAACGAGTTACCATGTAGACTTAGAAGTATCATAACCCCAATTAGGGCCCGTTTTCGGGTACTGACAAATCTACTTGCTACCTACTGACTAGGTCGCAGCTGCAGGTTAGGGGTACGGTATTTGGGGGTCCTTATAATAAGGATCCTTTTATTTAGGGTACTATGTTAGGGTCCCCTATTTTAGGAAAGAAACTCTCAAATCGTAAAGAATGCGGAACCAACGGTCAGGTAACCCTGAAATGGGGGTGTGACAGTATTAGGGCTCCTTCTTGGAGACCTTACCTTACCCTGGGGATCTATAAGGACTCATATATTAAGGCTTTTGGGCCCAAAGACCATACTATATAAGGCTTTTGGACTATTTTGATCCCTATGGTTAAGTGAAATCACTGAAGGTGTAAGCGTGCCTATAGAAGACTCAGCAGGTCGCGACCCCCAAAATCGTAAGCCCCAAACCCAAGCATGAAGAAGGGCAGCCCAAGCCGGAACCCCTGCGAACCAAAATCCTGCACTATCAGGCCCGTAACGGAAGACGGACACACACTGCCAAGCAAGGGAGTCCTAAACCCCAGTCCTGACGCCCAAATGCCAGACCCCGAGCCCTTTAACCCTGTCCCTGAAGCTCAGCATAGCCAACAAGCTTCGTAAAGTATGATAAAGTAACGGTGTTTCGGCGCAACTCCAACTACCCTCTACTTGGAGGATCATGGGACTTATATAGTAAGTAAGGTTATAAGTACTGCTAAGTACCCTAATTGGGGTTATAGGTATAGTTACCTAATTATAAACCTTTACTAAGTCCCATGACCCTTTAAGTATTATACCCAAAGAGCCCAGTACCCCTTAATTAAGGAATATAGCTAAAATCATAATATGAAGCCCCATGTAATTTAAGCCACATTCCTTAATTAAGGGGTATTGGGCTCTCTGGGTACCACAAATACACTCTTTTCCGGATCAGGAGGGCTCCACGACAGTGCACTTTGGAGGTCTTGGGAAACCCTGGAAACATGACCCCGGTAGAGCCTGAGGGTACCTTTAGATGTTTTCCTTAATGGGGTTGCTTGGGGCATAGGTTTTCTATGAGTTTTCATAAGGCTGCTATACGTGTTTAAAGGGACTGGGCGTTAAGAGCTCTCTTGGAGGTTCGAGGTACTATAAAACTTTTTCGGATGTCGGGTTGATAAGCCTGTTTATAACCCAACTTTACCCCTGTTTAGTCACCCAGAGCTTGGAATGGGGTTGTGGATACAGTTTCTGTACAACTCAACTATAACCCAATCACAAGGCCCCTATCTAGTCACCTCTGGACAATTGCTTGGAGGATCATGGGACTTAGTAAGTAAGGTTCTAAGTACCCTAATTGGGGTTATAAGTATAGGTACCTAGTTAACTTAACTATAACCCTAGTTACTAAGTCCCATGACCCTTTCAGTGAGGGTTTGGGCTTATAGGGTGCAGGATCAAGTCTGTGTGCGGCCTTGAAAGGAAGGCCTGGGACGACTCTCCAACAGCCTACTGGCCTAAGGCTCCATGAACCCTACTTGGAGGGTCGGGGGACTTAATAAGTAGGTAATAAGTAGACTTATAAGTACCCTAAAAGGGACCCTAATTGGGGTTATGATACTTATAATTCCTTAAAATAGCCACTTACTAAGTCCCCCGACCCTCCAAGTACTGGCCTAAGGCTCCATGAACCCTAAGCAACACAGTCCATATATACTACCATTATGGAACGAGGTCCCCGAAACCATAATAAGGACGGTCTGTTCTGGGCCTAGATCCATAATGGTAGTAAATATGGACCCTCTGGGTAAGAGGTATCGATTTGGAACAGCTTTAAATTGCCCTTATTGTTTAAGATAGTGCCCTAAGTACAAATTGGGGACTGTTGAAACCGACGCCTGGTAAACCCTGCATCATGAGTACGTTGTAGAGCTCAGGGGCACTGTTGAAGCAACTTATCCTTGGGGTTTCAGGGTCCTGTTTGCATCGGACACCCATGCACAGCAACCAACGCGAAATCCCAAACCTTACCGATTCCTTCCGAAGGCATGTTGGCTCTGTGTATTCTAGACGTATTGAGTAGAAGATGACAGAAGCTCCGTTTCCGCGCGACGATGATTTGGAAGCAGCGGCAGCGGTGGCATGGCCAAGATGTCTATGGAAGGGTCTAAACTAGTCCGCGCTCTAAACCCAAAACCCCAAAGCACCCTAAACCCTAAACCCTAAAGCCCAAAACCCTAAACCCCAACCGTTTATACTGGAGTCCCAAGAAGCGCTGGGTTGTTCCTTAAGGGGTTCCTATACGGTCTCCTCAAAGGATTCGAAAAGGGTTTCATAAGGGCTTAGGGTTTGGGTTATAGGTCTTTAAACAATTAGAGGCTTGGTGAGTACGTGGTGCGCGTCGAGGACTGTAGATGTTGGGCTTATAGGTTTTTGGGCAGAGTTTTGGTGACAGGACGGGGTGCTTTTCCAGGATTGTAGATTTTGGGTGCTACTTTGGTGATACTAGTCTCATAATGGCTTACCGCAGGAAGGATTGCATGACATCTTGCCCGCAGCTTTGAATTTCAGTTGGCTCAAGATTTTGCAGGTGAGTTCCGGCGCTCTGGATCCGGTTTCCTATCCCGAACCGTTACAATCTCTTAAGCCCTGCTAGCCCGAGTGGAGGGAAAGTTCAAGACCCCAAAATATAAGGGCCTTCATAATTAGAATAGGGTTTTGGGCCCCATTCTACTATGGATGTTATAAGGACCCCCCCCCCGAAAAAAAAATCAAATAGTATTGGAAATTATTGAGGCCCCTATATTATAGAACCCTACTATAGATCCCTTAGAAAGAACCCTTTAAAGAACCCTTAAAGGATCCCCCAAAATATAATAGTATTGGTAATTATTAAGGCGCCCATATTACAAACGTCCGAAAGGGTTGAGGGCTCAGGCTTAAGGCCTTGATCCTACAGGGTCGTGACCTCAAATGCACCTTAACTGAACCTACCAGAACCTAAGTTTTTTTTTGTAGGGCCCTCAGAAATTCCATATTAACATATTAAGGTTTACAACTAGAACCTACAAAAAGTTTGGGTAGGTTACTGTAGGACGAGGACTTTATTTATAAGTATGCTTCTTGCATTATGGTTACCTTGTTCGTAACCCTAGCTTCTAAGCCCCGTGAACCTTTAAATAGGGCTAGTAATTTTAAACCCTAAACCCTAAACCTTAACCCTAGTTATTAAGTCCCATGAACCTCTTAGTAGGACTAGGACTTTAAGCTCTCCCCGCTACTCCTTCGAACCCAAAACCTGAAACAACCCTAAACCCCAAGTTCTGCCCTGAAGCCTATATACTCCAAAGCCTGAAGTAGTGTTTACCCACAGTAGCTCCTTTTTGCGATTACGTACCTTATTATAGGAATCTAAAGATGAAGCCCAAAAAGGAACTACTATGGAGCCTATGGGTAGGCTTTAGGGTTGGGGTCTGAAGCCTTTACAGTAGGTGCCAGAAAGTTCAGGGTTTAGAGTTTAGGGGTTAGGGGTTTAGGTTTAGGGTTTGGAACATGATTATCCTCATGCCTTTAAGGTACAGCACAATCACAAGGAATCCCAGCACTGATCACGCTAAATCCATGTTAAGACTTCCTGGTTTACGAAAGGCTCGAACTTACAGTTAGAAATCCTGAACGGAATACATGGGGCCTACAAAAAACTAGGCTTTTATGGTAGGTTAAGGTATGCCCCAAGCCCAAAGTCCCGACCGACACGATCAATCCCAACTTCCTGAGCCCTAGTTCAACCCTGAGCCCTTTAAATTGAATAGTCCGAGCCTAGACCCAAACCCTAACCCGAAACAGCCTTCAAGTCTACATTCCTAGGTCGAAAATCCCAAATAATGCACTGCCGCGTGCCAGCTTGAGGTGAAAAAACGAGCTTGTCACGACAAATGGTATATCTTGTACTTCCTGCTCGTTCTCACAGGCCTTTAAATGGGCTGGCTGTGGTTCTATACGGCTTATCTGGGCGCCAAACAACACTTTCTTAAGGACCTGCATAAGGAAATCACGCCCCCCCCAAAAGTAGGTTTGATAGGGTCCAGGCAGGGTTTTGAGGCCCGGAGGGTCCTAGGTACTGTTATGGGGGAGACTTCACCAAAGCATAATTGTGACTCGTTCTTTAGAAACCCTACATTCTACCTTATAGGTACTTAGGACCCTTTGGGAGGGTGGGCAGAGTGCGGCCTGAAGGGAGTTTGGGGATCAATCGTTGGAGCCTCGATTTCGGGGGTTTGAGGTCTATAGAAACCTTTTTAGGACGGCTTTTCCGATTTATATAGGGACTTAGGATTGCGTTTAGGGTTTAGGAGTTTAGGGCTTAGGGGGTCTTTGGAAATCTTGGTTTTTGGTTTTATACGGACTCATGGATCTTTCGGGTGTAGTGTTTAGGGTTCAGAGCTAAATCCAGCTACCCAGAGAAGCATGCTTCGCTCAGTGGAGATTCGAGGAGCTTGGGATGTTGGGAGATTGCTCTTGTGCTTCTGTACTTGCATGATCAAGGGAAGTAGGAACAGCAACTAGGCTTGGTTTGAAGTCAGAAGTGCGCTCGCTAATCCTAAAACCCTAATTTAATTGGGATGATCCTCAAACCCTAGTTGTAGCCTGTAGCCGCCGACCGAGTCACCTGGCCCCTGGTGTTGAGAGCGCGTGTAGGCTGTGCAGGGTAAAACAGTTCAGAGACTTCCGTAGTAGTATAGGGTTTAGGGGTTTAGGGTTTAGGGTTTAGGGGTATAGGGGTTTAGGGGTTTAGGGTTTAGGGTTGAGGGTACCTGCAATCATAGTAGGAAGCGATGCCATGCGCCACCATAATCTTGTCATGTATTCTTGCCACCGCCCGAGCTGTGTTGACTGTATTGCCTGTGCAGCGTCGAACGTAGTGTTCCGCAGTCCGCCAGCAACAAGTAGTGGCACTTGCTAAGTTTAGTTACAAACCCACCCTAAACCCCTAAACCTCCAAACCATAAACCCTAGACCTGAAACCCTTAAACCCTAAACCCTAAACCCTAGACCCTAGACCCTAAACCCTAAACCACTAAACCCTTACTAAACCCCTAAACCACTAAACCACCAGACTAGGCTCCCAAGCAACTGAACAGAGCCTTCAGCGAAAGAAAAGCGCTTTTACTTCAAGGGTCATGGGACTTAGTAACTACCCTAAACGACCAAACCCTACTTTTTTGGGTTCTTATTATCAACCCTAATATGGAATTTATAGGGACCCTACAAAAAAGTAGGTGTTGGTCGGTTAAGGTGGGGTTATGATTCAGCTAGCTTTCCTGAAACTTAGTTCTAACCCTAAACTAAGCACTTACAACCTTACTTACTAAGTCCCATGATCCTCCAAGTAGACTATACACCCTAAACCCTATAGATCCCCTATAGTAAGCCTTAAGTCCCATGATCTTCCAAGAAAACCCAATACTCTCAGCCCCAAATCATAGGGACCCTTATGGGGGTAGGGGGGAGGGGGGGAGGGGACTATACTTCCCTTAAACCGGCCTTATGCCCTACCCCCCCCCCCCCCCCCCCCCCCCCCCCCCGGCCCCCCCGTGACAACCCTAAACAAACACCAGGCAAGGTGGGGGGGGGCACTCGGGNCCCCCCCCCCCCTTCCCCTACCCCCCTGAGGGCCCCTGTGATGAAGACCTAAAAGCAACACAGGCATGGTTGGTATGGCATACTGGGCCCTCGCTATGGAGCCTCGCCTGTTTCGGGGTCTATAAGCTAAGCTGCGGGTTCGGGGATTCAGGGTTTAGGATCCCGGGATTTAGGGTTTAGGGTTTAGGATCCAGGGGTTTAGGGGTTACGGTTTAGGTTGCAGGGTTTAGGTTTGAGGGATTGGGGATGTGCTGAGAAGGTTTAGTTCGGCACAGTGCTACCAAGCACTAAATCCTAAACCCGAAATCCCGGCGACCCAATCTAGGTAGGGCTTTGGGACATTTTACATTTTCCCTTATTCGGCTTAAGAGAATCTTATTTACTAATATTTTTCAAAGGCTTCAAAAGCACCACCTAGCAATGCTGCACAACACGAGAACTGAGCCAGACTGCTGAAGTGATCCGGGCTTTCCTGGATGGGGTCCGTAGTCGGTGTTTAGAACAAGGATCCTATGCTTCAGGATCCATATATATATATATGTAATATAGTATATATATATATATATGTGTGTGTGTGTATATATATGCAAAATAATGAATATACATATGTATATATATGTGTATAATATATATATATATATATATATGTATGTATGTATGTATGTATATATATGGTATATATTACATATATGTAATATATAATATAATATTATACATATATGTATATACTAATTAGGGGTATCCCGTTTTCTGTAGCTGGGTTCAGGATTTCGGGCACAGGGCTAGAGGTTGGGATCAGCCATTCAGGATACCCAACTGCAATGCTGCAATGAGCAAGGTTTGAGGCTTCGGTTCAAGGGGGAGAGGGCGGCTTGCCGAGACCAGCCTCCTGACTACCCTGTGAACTTTTGTTAATCTGTGGTTCAAATAAGCGGTCCTTATCAAGGACACCATTCTGCAAGGTGCTAGTAGCTGCTAGTATCTTATTGGTCTCGGATTCGATTGCCAGGTTATGGGGGTGCGGGTGTCGGTTTCTGTTCATGCAGGCGGAAGACTGTGCAGGGATTTATTCATTTAGAGCCTGAGGTGTAATATAGGGTCCTAAATCATTGCCGATAGTATATTAGGCGTTCCTTATTATAGTTATAATATAATATGCCCCAAAACCCTTTAGAAATTTTTCACTCCCCTATAGTAATTAGTGTCGATTTTGTCAAAGATTGTTGCGGCTGCATGGTCCAGAGGGCCGGACAGCACTGCATCCCACATACCCAGACTCACAAGCCAAAAGGTTTTCAACGGTGTAGGGTTTAGGGTATTCCTCGTCCTTGTACTACTACTGCTGCTCCTCCTACTCCTCGTCCTCCTCCTATTGCTCCCACTACTCCTACTCCAACTCCCACGCATTTCACCGCCAGGACCAGCACCACCACCACCACCACCACAACCACCACCACCACTGACCAGGAAGGGGCAGACATTGCCCGGCTACTCCACCCTGCAACCTGGATTTGCATTCAAAGGGCCTAGGAGCTTGGGTTCCAGTCTATACTCTTAGTCTTATACGTTTTGGTCAATCTTTTTAGAGTTCAGGCTTTGGGGGCTCTTAACCCTAAATCTTACAGCCTACACCCTAGCGGTTGGAGGTCCGAGACTTTGTCACTTTTGCCGTGGAGTTTTACACTTCAGGGTGCGCACGTCGGTTCAGGGTCGCGTTTAAGCTTTGGCGTTTAGAGTGTAGTGTGTGCTGTCGGGTTGCGGATAGGACCTTAGGAGCCTTCATATGCACACTTTGCCACAGATGCCTTGTAGCATCGTCATGAGGGGTGACCTTAGGGTTTAAACAGGGTTTAGGGTCATGAGGGGGATCTGCTAGTAGACTAAGTTGTCATTGGCTAAACCCTAAAGCCTCTCGTCCCTCTTTGCGTCTGTGTGGCCGCTGTGGTGCCATATCCAAGACCTAAGTCTGCAAGGCCCAAGGCTTTGGGCAGCACTCTAAGCCTTCTCACTCTCAAGCCCAGCACCTTCAAGCAGGAAGCCCCCGTCGCGCACCCCGCTCCGTTGCATGCTCAGGCCCAACAGCCTTTCAGACGGTTTCGAGGTCCTGTTGTGCGGCCGGACACTTGTGCTTCAACCCTTAAGCCCTGAAGCCGACAGTCTATGAATTAAAACTCAAACTCTCAGCTCTTCGCCCCTTCAATCCTAGACCCTAAACATCCTAAACCATGCTTTCCCAACGTCAAACAACCACGAACCTTGCACACGAGGCAGACTTCTCCGGCCGGGCTTGTGGGAAAGGAGCAGGTGTGGAAGCAGCTTGGCTGCATCAAGGTTAAGCCCTGAGGCCTCAGTTCAGGGCCCTAGACCGTATCCTGCGAAAATCCTAGGGCTTTAGCTGAATATGTCTCATTTCGTGGACATTCGGATCTGCTGCTTGCTGCGCGCTCTCTGAGGATAAGCCCTTCCTCTACGTGTGCGGCCTAGCCAGTGAAGGCTACCAGGCAGGGAAATCTCCAGAAATTTTTCCACGACCCGAAAAGCTGAATTCTTATGCCCTAAACGCTACCCCCTTAATCGTAATTTCATAACCGTACAAGTTGCAAAGGAAGGTATCAGCTCTCGAGCACTTTCCTCCGAACTTCGGTATACTTCTCTACCACTGCTTGCGGGCTTGCATGCCTGTGGATGAAGGTATGCACACGCATGCTAGACAGATGCGTGTGTGTGTCTGTGTGTGTGTGTGGGTGTGTGCGTGTGTGTGTGTGTGTGTGCGTGTGTGTGTGTGTGTGACAGTGTGTGTGTGTGTGCGCGTGTACGTTTGCTCATTGCGGCGGCTCTGTACCCAACCTGGGTACGCTTCCGCTCGACTTTCCTGCAGGCCCACACCCATGACCCATGTTTGTTTTCATGTTTTCGCCCCAACATCTAAAACCAGCAGATATACCAACCAGACGTATCTGTCGAAGCAACTGGTTCCAGTCTGCAACTAACTGAAAACACATAACGAGTTCATGCTGAGGGTCCCTGAGAAGATAGAGGTACATTGCCGGATTAGGATGATTAGGGGGTTCAGAGTCTTTGAGTTCTCCTCGGACCCAGAGTAGGCCCTCATTCCTTTTTTTTAAGGTTTAGGTAGTTTAGGTACCCTTATAACACCCTTTATACCAAAAAGGGGAGCCTTGGTATTCCTAGCCCTAAGGGTCCTACATGTATTGCCTGTGTGGCATTACAAATGCAGAACCATGCCTGGGAGATATGCCAACGTAAAGCCACACATAGAATGTTGTAGTTTTCTGTAATGTTGTGGCGGTATGCAACTAGTTGTACTGTTACTAGTGAGTGCAACCCCAGCCCCGGTAATCGAAGCCTGTACCCCTTCTTTCGAAGCACACCTCCCAAAAAATGCAGCCGAGAAGCATTCGATTCATCGATCATGATCATGGATCAGAACACTGTGGCCATATAGCCATACGAACTTCGGAATTCTATTAATATTGCAGGCAATTACAAAATTGTTCAGTTGCAAGATTATAATCTCTAGAACCCCCGATGCCGCCATTTCTGCTGTGCTTGCGAGCTCATCATTGGCATTTGCCACTAGCCTGCATTACGACGGACGATGCCGGCACACCCGTAAGCACTTATGTAGCTATAGGGTTAAGGAGTTAAGGGGTGTTGGGTATACCATTCCGGTTCCTTGCTACTCTTCGTGGTGCCGCATAGGACCAGTTAATTGCCCCGCATAGCAGGGCATGCATGCATGCATGCATAAACAACTAGGATCGGAGGAATTGCAAATAGCTCGCCCATGATGCTCCGGAGGATCTTCATCGCTGTCGTCAAGATCTAGATATCGATCATCCTCAGACACGAATTCGCGAATTCGAAGGGTTGTACATGACCTATGGTCTAGTCCATGCCAAGTGTCGTGGCATAAAACCGTTGAAGCACTGATCGCTCGACACTTTGTCGATGACATCGTTGGCTGAGGCCTGAAAACAGAAATCCAGTAGACGACATCGGTACATATACGTATGGACTTGAAGCTGTACTGCAGGCAAGCAGCATTTTAGCTTGCCCATCATGTCTTCGTCCAAATAAGTGTGCACGTAGCGAGGGTTTTGTACTCGGATGCACACGTGCACTGAATCACACTAGAGCTACAGCACACAAAACGGGCTCGGGGTCAGGGTTTGGGAGAAAAGGGCGAGGATCTAATTATGAAGGGGTATTGGAATCTCTGAACATGCCCTCCAAGGAACCTCAAACCCTAAACCTTCAAGCTTTAACCCTAAAAGCCCTAACCACCAGGCCCTCCAAGGAACCTCAATAAAATGTCCAAGCCGCAGCTCTGGGCCGCGGTGAAAGCGATCTCCTGCATCGCCTCAAATTCTAATAAGTTTGGGTTTGGGGTTTGGATCTAGGGGCTGAATGGTTGAGGGCTTCAGGGATCGAGTCCGTACTATCGGGATATCTGTTTGGGCCGAGGCTTATTAAATTGGACAGGGCCTAATCTCATATCGAGGCACATGCATTTTCGGTTTCAAAGGCCACAGCCTCTTTCCCTGCTGTGCGGCTCGTCGGGCCAACTGGCCATAAAGGATCTGGAAGGAATCCTTGCAGGCAGCTTAAAAGGTCCAGGTGTATTTTAAATTACTATGGGGCCACGGTTTGACCCAACCCTAAACCCTAAACCGTTGCTATACAGGGCTATATTGTTGGGTTCAAGTGGCCACAATGTGCTGCAATCGTTGGCCCTCCTCTGGCTCCAAATACCGCCCTCGGTCTTCGAGAAAGTTGAAGTAGTCGCCCAGCCAAAACCTTCGTCTCTAATCGAAACAAATAGCTAGCTGGAAACGAATCAACTATTACATCATTATAATTTAGGGCCCAGCAACAAACATCCGGCAAGGATTGTCAGATGATCATTGTTGGGGTGGCAGGGCACGAGCTTGCCCAAAAGCGCTGCGAGCCAGGCCACGATGACCCGAGCCTGCATTGGTAGTTACACCATGGGCTTGGAAGCTCTCCTAAGGCATTGGGTTATGGTTTGATGCAGCTAGGAAACATTGTGCCCCTTAGCAGCCATCTCCGGATAGGCAGCTCCAGAGTCTCGGAGGTGTTTCGCAGCAAACTCCGGCTGGCTGTGCCTAGCTATATAGCTGCTAGCTGTATATTAAAGCAGGATTCTCAAAATTGCATTTACTGGTGGCGAGGCACGGTATACGGTTCGTTTTGGTCCAGGCATTGAACTCAGCATAAGCCAGATGCAACCTTCCATTTAGTGCATCTCTGCCGGCTGCGACCGGCCACATGTTGGGATCCTGATTTGGCAAGACGTAAATGTTTGGGGCTGAGGGTTTAGTGTTCAGGGTTCTAGATAATTGGATATATAATTTAATAATAATATATAATTATAATATATAGATGGTGGCCTAGCTTATTAGAGGGTTCTGGGTTTTGACTTTGGGGTTGATGTTTGATTTCAACGTTTAGGGTAGTGGGCCCAGTGCATAGATAGGGTTCTGGGTTTATAATCACCATCACGACCTAGCTATTTCTTGACATAATGTCGCGATAGATTAACATGCACACGAAAACCTGCTGTCGTAGACTGGTCACAACCATTGCCAGCAACTCCAGGATTGCAGAACCAACAACCCAGTTGGCCACTCCCAGATTCACTGTATGAAGACTGCACCATTTGAGCATGGACTTGTCGAAGTTGATGAGGCTCAGCAGCACACCTGACTATAAAACAACAGTCAATGCTAACCTTAAAGCCGGGGGAGAAGTACATCTAAATCTAATTTGTGTGCTAGCCAAGATGCTCTGGGCTCCGTTGGAGTCGGGTTTGCAGGTTGCTGCGAATTCTTCGCTGGTGCGACGAGGCATCTCCGCCAGCGGGCTCGGCACGACAAGGTAATTGTCGCTTCTGGCTAAGCAATGGTGGCAAAGTTCTTGGGCATTCCAGCCGCATGCTAGGTTTAGCAATTGCTTGTGGAAGACCCAGTCTCCCCGAATTTCGCACACACAAAGCTTCAGAGGTTGGCAATTCGCATTGAACACTTCTTGCCTGTCGTCCCCAGTTAGTAGTTGCGGCCCGATGAGTTCCCGAACCTTGCTCGGAATGTCGTACACAGCTTCCGTGGGCCACTGCACTCCAGGGCGAGGTCGTAGGCCATAGAAGCACAAGTTCAGAGACAGCACTATCTAGCAGGCAACGTTTAGGGTTACAGGGTTTTAGGGGCTTTAGGGCTACATTCGGGTTGAGATGTTAGGGCTTTAGATTCTTGGATCAGACTAATTTGATTATTAGGTTCCAAGGGTTTGGGAGATTTTTTTTAATATGAGGTTTCGGGTATTTTTCAAACGTCAACTTGGGGATTGAGGCTATTCTGGATTTGAGGGTCTATGTCCGAACAAGCATAAAGCACTGCTGGTTTCAGACTCGGACCGGTCGCATGAAGGCTTGAATGGTGTCGAAGCCAGTGCTCCAAGCCTTAAAGGGAGAGAGGGCCTATCATGGATCCAGGCAAACCCTCACTAACTAACACGATCTGGGTGTGATGCCACTACTGGATCCAAGAAACCCACCGTATCAGAAACAATGGAAACCGAAGCCGTTCGCCGGCGAGGATAAAGTTCATCGTCACCGCCATCAACTTCTCGCCCGCTTGTGTAAATCGGAACTCGTCCCCATGTAGGCCTACCGGTATGAACTCCGTGAGATTGGTAGCATCACCAGACATTGCAGCGGGGTGGCCCGGTTGACCCTGAGTGCGGGCCCAGTATTCAGCGATGTCACCAGGTGTGCCGATCATTCTCTCCCGCTGCTCTCGAGGGCGGCTTTCGAGGAGCCAAGGCAGTAGTTGGTGGGGCAGGATGATATCGAAGGTCCTACAATTCAGGGGGTAATTTAAAGGTTTTAAATTTAGGCCAGGGTCTACAGAGATCATCCCTAATTATTTTGGCATGGGAGTCTCCGATAATTTTGTGTTCCTTGACATTTATACATACATATATATATATATATATATATATTTATAAAATATCCCTAGCTAATAGGCCTCTAATAAGATTAAAGGAACACCAAATGTTCGGAACTCCCATGCCAAAAGACCTTAAACCCTAAACCCAAAGCCTAAAACCCTAAAGGCCTAAACCCCAAACCCGAAGCCCTTAAGCCCGAAACCCAAAGCCTAAAACCCTAAAGGCCTAAACCCCAAACCCAAAGCCCTTAAGCCCGAAACCCAAAGCCTAAAACCCTAAACCCAAAAGCCTAAAGACATTAAACAAAACGGTTCGAGAAGCAGGTTATACTTTAGATCAGCAGGTCCTTGTGGTATAAGTTCTCCGACCTGCAACCTTGAGCAGGACGGGAACGTTCACAGTGTCGACCGGTACCTAACCACAGCACTATATCATGATCATGATCATAATATAGTTATTATTATAGATATCTCGATGTATTATGATTTCCAATTATTGTCGATGGCTTTAGATCAACCATGGCCATATAATATAAATTTTCAACAATTTTGTTTGCATAAAGCCATCGACAATAATTGGAAATCCAGCCTTGGACTTCAGCTGTCGCAAAACATCTCGCTCGACGTTGGAGCCGTGTGCTCCAGAGCTGCCGGCTTGTGATAGCCGATGCAATGCTCCCGACGGCACGATGCCTTGATTGTGCATGTCCTGCCGGTGCTTATAGTTCGCAGGTATTAGGTAGATACATATTAGCACATACATGTACATGTACTATCATCATTGAGATCTCCTGGCATGCAGCTTCCGCACACTCTCGGGCCGTGCTAAAGCTGATGTCCTGCAAGCAATAACAATGACCGGTGTCGTCAAGAACTGCACATGCTTAGGGTTTAGGGTTTAGGATTTAAGTAGATCGACTTTCAACCCCGCCCTGTCCCCCTTGGCAATCATCGAGACCAAATTGGTTAGCAAGCTCGAGGGCAGGCCGGTGTCCATTCCTGCGATGGCACACATTATATCATCGATATACTTACTTGCTAGCAGTATGGCCCATGGTGTCATTTTTGCGAGCTCGCTGCTCTCCTCACTTAAACACTCGGCGTAGAGACGATGCCGCCCGATCTGATCGCGACTACGTGCCCCCGCCAGCTATACCGGATGCCTCTAAAGTTTATGGGTATTTCAGGGTCAGTGTCGTCATAATTAACCGGTAATATAGATAACGTGTGTACACTACACTCGCGGGGCCCAAAGGACAGAAGGAAGATTGCAATAAAGTTACATGTACAATTAAATATTATTATTATTATATTATTTAATTATAATCGATATCGATAGTACACGTGTGTACTCAGCAGTCGTGGGGCCCAACATATACACAATCAAACCCGTATGCTGATCCCCCAGGCCACAAAGTATAAATACAGTACAGAGCTGGCCAACTCTTAGTAATCAGGAGCCGGTGGTGGCAAGGGCTCAGTCGTCACTCAGCACGTGTATGTCATGACACACGTGTTCCAAAATCAATGTATGTGCTTTCTAGCAAACAAGATTCTACTGAAATCCAACCTCCGGCATAGTGCCCATTCACTACGTGAGCCGGAAGCCAGGGATCACACACTTGCCCGCGACTCTACACATACGGCGAGCTAAAAGCCATCATGCGGCAGCATCCTTGCCCTTCTTCTTGCTCTTGCCCGTTGACTTTGCCTCTGCCTAAGTAGCGGGTAGGGTACGGGGCAACTTAAATTATATTAGAGGTTGTACAAAGCTTTAAAAAATAACTATACCCCAACCTGATCATGAAGCACAAACCCTCGCCCGAAGAACCTCTAGATCCGCAAAGCGAATCATGCAAAACTAGTCTGGCGCTTAGGGTCCAGTGTAGTGATTAGATCCGGATCATATATCAACCTGAGACCCTGAAAGAGCTGACCCTATGTCGCTGCATAGAACCGGCTAGGACCAAAGGGATAGGGTTGAACCTCAACCTAGCAGCAAACTGGGGCTTGATGGTCTTATTGATGAAGGCATTGTAGGCATTCACGGCTTTGTCGAGGGTACGGATCATACCCTCGATACCAGTCTCGTCCTTTTTGTCCTTCACCAGGAGGTCTTCGATGCCCTTGCATGCTGCAGCGATGACTGCGAGGTGCTCACCGATAGCATTCATGTAGGCCTTTCGAAGTTCCTCGGGCCTTGAGAATACTTGCGATCATGACGGTTTGGAGGCTTCAAGATTCAAAGTACAAAAAAAACATGTCGAGAGCTTAATTACGGCTCTAGTCAATGTAGCTGTCTGTCGTCAGGACTGTTCGGGGTGCAGGATCCGGGATTGTAGGGGTTAGTGCAGTATATAACCAATAGCCTAGACACAGCCCAATCTCCGTTAGATCCTCCTCCTTGAGATCCTTGAGCTTGCGAAGCCAAACACTGCCCTCTACCGAGATGGTAGTGCAGTCCCGAAGCTTGTTCTTTGCTTTCTGTTCCTGGCTCTGAACCTTCTTGGGCTTATTAGTGCTACCCTGAGTTGAGTTTGCAACGGAGGCAGTCTCCCAATCCGCATTGCCCCCGGCTGCTGCATCGGGCTCTGGCAACAACAGCTCTAGACCACCCTTGGCAACACCACCACCTTTGGCACCATTGCCACCCTTGTTGGCTTTCGCCTTAGGATTGACCCGTCGATTCTTGTTCTTGCCGCCAGCCTTTCCTTCGACAGGAGGGGCAAGCTCTTCTGCTGTGGGTGCCTGGAAGCCGATCTGGGACGTCTGGTTCCAAGCCGCAGGCCTCTAGGGAAAGCAGTTACTCGGGCTGGTTTCAGGGTATACTCGGTGAGGGCTGATACTCTAATATGCAATATTGGGGTTACTACCTAAATACTACGGCCTTATAAATACATGATTACACTACTAAACCCGTAACCCCTAACAAAATTTACCAGCAGTATATACCCTGGCCATGGGCTCGTCTGAGGCTTCTGGGTCTAAAATATAGAGTTGAGGGCTAAGGGATAACCCCTAACAAAATCGACCAGCAGTATATACCCTGGCCATGGGCTCGTCTGAGGCTTCTGGGTCCAAAATAGAGTTGAGGGCTAAGGAATTGTTGGGCCTAGGCTTTTATCAGGATCCTACGATTTCGGAGCTAGTATAGCATGCGCATATAATATATTATTAATTAATATATGGACGTCCGTATTAATTAATATATATTTATTCGATATACGATTAGACCGAAAATCTAGATCTAATGCAATCTAGCCGCAGCAGTGCAGCAGTTGCTTGGCCGTTGACATTGACACGACCCGAGAGTGTGACCGTGTTACGGTCAACGTCGGCACTCTGCAGGGATGCACCATCCCAGACGAGGAACTGCATGTGCTGCTCACTTTGCGGGAAATCAGGATGTGCCATGCACCACGGGAAGCCCGGTTCGGCATCGCCTTCCGTCTGTTGTTTGTAGCGCTTTTGCTCTGCCAGCTTAGTGGCTTCCGACTCCCCGTGCTTTGTCACCAAGTCGCTATACGACTTGTACACCATGTTGCTGAGTCGAGACCGTGTGGTGGACCGAGTGGCCTCCAAGTAGAGCTCACTTTTGAGCCAGTCTTCGCCGGCTTCCGTGTACTGCTGGACCAGGTAGTCCAAGACTTTCTTGTCTTAGATATCGGACGTCTGAATAATATTATTATTAATTAACCATCCGGGATTGGCTACTATCATGTAGGGTTTGTGCCATGGGCTTCTACGGTTTTCCTAGATCTAGATCTGACTAGCTATATAGCTAGATATCTCATGTATACGTACGTACAAACAAAAAAATGCTATGATTATCTGATCAGTCGCTACGATATCGCTTCGCAGCAACGTCGGCCACGGCTTGCGGCAGATCGTCGCCTTTAGGTCCACAAATTAATTCTAATATGTGATCGTGTAAATACTAACCGTAAACCCTCAAGTCGGAATCTATATATTATATTATAATTATAATTAAATAATTAACATAATATCGAAGTGGCTCTCCAAAGATCGCTGCATTCGCAGCCTGGCATTCCTGTGCGACAGCCTGGCCGCCTTCTCTTCGGGGGTTTCGATCTTCGTGGCCTTGCGGCGGCCACCGGTCTCCTTGGTAGCTAGCTATAGTGTAGCTAGATTTGAGGATATCGGTAGAATTGTATTATCGCATCAAGCTGTATGCTGGGGCGAAAGCTCTGGCTAGCTAGAATGCACTGCCCCTAAACCCTAAACCCCCGATAATTCAAGTTGACCGCTTCAAGCCCCCTTAAAATTATATATATACAGAAATATGCACCGGACTAAACTTGAACATCCTGCCAAAGTAGCGGGTCCACCAACACCGAGCTGTCCACTCCGGTCCTGCGAGAGCACAGTCTGAAATGTACGTAGACGAAGCCGCATGAGCACACTCTGCCTAAACTGAAGATGAACTCAAGCACATGGTTAGTCGACTCGCAAGATGCCCCTTGACCTCAGTCTCGAAGCCTTAACACGTTGAAGCTACAATACCCCCTTCTAGGAACCATGATCCAAGGATGATCATGATCAGCCTTGATATCCGCGCGGATGCTGTCTGGATCCATACCATCCGGAGCTGAGGCCTGCAGGATTTGAAGTTCGTTTTTGGATTTGGGACGGGCTTTCGAGCGATGTGTACTATGGTTGTATCCTTTAGGGGTTTAGGTTCGGGGAAGATTGTCTCATCTTTTGTCTGATCGCAAGTACTGCTGGCTATAGACGTCTGGAATAATATAACAGGCCAGGATCTTCATTGTCGTTTAAGTGCAGCAGCAAGCCTCTTCTAGCTGCCGCCCGAGCTCGTTCGTGGCGGCAATTGCAGAGTCATCGGGCTGGTCCTTGTCCTCGTAGTATATCTAGATATAAGGCAAGGGATTAGGGTGGCTCGGGTTTCGAATCGAATGGATGAAGGCACAGGAGGTGGAAGCTGAAAACGGCATCTTAAAGTCTTTAAGTTTCTTTAGCTGTCGTTTAGGGTTTAATGTTTAGGGTTTCTATAACTACAATGGGCTAATTAGCTATAGCATACGTGTACATGTACATGTGCATGTGTATAATTAATTATATTATAATCGTATACATGCCCGCACACATATAAATTAAAACCTATATTATATAACATACAACTAAATCCCAAGCAGGAGAACCCAAACTGATAAGGCTAGGGACTGTGGTGGAGCCGGGCACACTTGCTGGAAGAACCGGCTTTGGCACTGCCGGAACCGATTCAGGAACTACAACTGCAACCGTAGGCGAAGGGCCGCTGGCCACACTTGCGGGAGGAACCGGGCTTGGCACTGCTGCAACCGAGCTCGCAGCTGCTGCCAGAACCGTAGGCACAGGGCCTGTGGTGGAGCTGGGCACACTTGCTGGACTTGGCACTGCTGGCACTGGGCCTGTGGTGGAGCTGGGTACACTTGCTGGAAGAACCGGGCTTGGCACTGCTGGCAAAGGGCCTGTGGTGGAGCTGGGCACACTTGCTGGAAGAACCGGGCTTGGCACTGCTGGAAGCGAGCTTGCTGCTGCTGCTACAACCGTGCGGGAAGGGCCTGTGGTGGGCACACTTGCTGGAAGAACCGGGCTTGGCACTGCTGGAACCGAAGGGCTTGGAGCTGCTGCCACAGCCGTGCGGGAAGGGTCTGTGGTGGAGCTGGGCACACTTGCTGGAAGAACCGGGGTCGGCACTGCTGGAACCGAAGGGCTTGGAGCTGCTGCTACAAGCGTGAACGAAGGGTCTGTGGTGGAGCTGGGCACACTTGCTGGAAGAACCGGGGTCGGCACTGCTGGAACCGAAGGGCTTGGAGCTGCTGCTACAACCGTGAACGAAGGGTCTGTGGTGGAGCTGGGCACACTTGCTGGAAGAACCGGGCTTGGCACTGCTGGAACCAGAGGGCTTGGAGCTGCTGCTACAACCGTGCCTGCTACTGTCGCTGTAGTGGTTCCTGTACGAACCGTAGGCACAGGATGTGTGGTGGAGCTGGGCACACTTGCTGGTTCAAAAACCAGACTCGTCGGCATCACTCCAGCCTCGGGTATTGGAAAAGGAGTTTCGGACAACCATGACCTAGTAGTATGTAATTATATATGATCGCATCGATCCATAGCGCTCTAGATATAGACGACTCGACAGTACGAATTACACATATACGTATCGTGAGTGCAAGAGATCATGATCATACCTAATTATTTAATAAGAGGAGTCATATTACTATATGATCGATAATATACTTTAAATATATATATATATATATATTATTATAATTAATAATTATTATAATTATAATATAAATAAGTAGTACTAGTAGTACTACTAAGCGAAGTAGTAGTAGTATATAGTAGTAGTAGTAGTAGTAGTAGTAGTAGTAGTAGTAGTAGTAGTAGTAGTAGTAGTAGTAGTAGTAGCTGCTATATATATATATGTATATATTATATATATATAGCAATTAATATTAATAATAGTATACAATTGCAACAACATCTCAAAGTAAAGGTATGGGAGTGCAGCACGAGGGACAGTCGGCTCAACACCTTCCACCTCCTGTGAGTCCTCCACACTTGTCCTCTGGGTCTCGCAGGGCTCGGTGGGTGTCAAAGCCTTCACATCCTCCACGACTGGAGGCGGCCTTCTGGTGTTTTGAGGAGTAGCGACGATCTGAAGGGCCGTAGTGTTCTCGATGCGAAGGGCATCTGTCTGAGCAGCATCCATCTCCAGGCAAAGTGTAAAGAACTCCCTCAACTTTGGGCCCATGTTCGCCTTGTCTACCTGGAAAAGTCCAAGGAGAAACAGCTGGGACACTGCCCGCGAGGCAGCACACTGATCCTTCGTGCACATGTCCCTGACCTTCTCCTTCTCCAACAGTGAGTTTTTCCTTGACTCCTGAAGCCACTGCTCCGTCAGCTGTAGTTTGCGAACAACCACAGGATCTTCCGAAGGGTACTCACTCAAGGACTTCTTCATCTTCGCAGCTGCAAGCTCTAGCCGCTCCTGATCCTCATCCACCCTCGACAGCATGAAGTAGCTGTGCATGCTGCTCCGAAGACACTCTTGTGCATCGAACACCTTTTCAGTCAGCACCGGGTTAGAGCTGCAGACCAAAGCAGGGGTGTCCTCGCCCGGGAAATCACACTTGATCCAAGTCAGCATGGTCTCCAAGCCAAGGGATGGAGGCTCCATGAGGCTTGCAACCTCTTCCCGATGCCACAAGTAGAAGCTTGTGACGTGTTCATCCACAGCTTCTGCCATGAAGTCCACCAGCCGCATCATCTTCGGCTTCAACGGCCCGTCACCTTATGTGGGAAACGGCATATGTGTGTATATCATGTGATTCATATTTTGTAAATTAATCAATTGCAATGTAGATATAACTGTACTATGATACATATAAGAAGTAGTACTCAGGGTTTGTACATTGATCTGTATATATATACACATATTTGCCTATATACAACTATATCTATCTATATATTTATATATATTATAATTATTATTATGTATATATATTTTAAATATATAGTTATACCATGTGTGTATATATAGAATCGAACATATAATATTAAATATGTATATCTTACTATACATGTTTCTGCAAACTAGAGACGAATCGAAGCTACTCGTGCTTCTAGTTATGTAATCACACACTTCTAAGTTCATGGAAGATGCCATTCGCACCACCGTCGCACTTGGTCCTCTTGGGGTCGGGACTGCGAAGATCCGCAGGCGAGGTCTCCTGGTCCGCCTTCATCTTGGATTCAGGAGTGCTCACAACCGGCGGCTCCGCGGGGGGTGCAGCTGGGGCTTTCGCAACGACCGAAGCTTCTGCCACATTCGCAATGGGAGCTGGGGCTTTCGACACAGCCACCACCGGGGTGCCTGGGTTGTACATATGTCTGTAGCACAAGTATCTAGGATCTAGATGTACACACGGTAGAAGTGATTGCAGTACCCAAAACGAACTTATCATATTGTCATCTGAATATGATTATGTACAAAGAATGTACATTTATTAGTGCGAGGTACACAACAAAAGTGTTGTGAATACTGCTTGTAAGAGCACACCTACAGATGTACATGTACATGATACATATATATATATATATATATTAAATTAATATGTATATATTATAATAGAATAATAATATATATATATATATGTACATATTCCGCTGTCTTGATAATTAGTTATTCTAAATATATATATATATATATGTGTATATATTATAAATTATATATATATATGCACATGTACATTTTGAGTTTTATGAATATACTCATCATGATCATGAGACAATGTAATACATCTATAGGAATTTAATGCATGCTGTCATGGAACCTACATGAAGAGATAAGCAGCGAGAGACGTAGATTAATAAATAGGGAAGAATGGTATACTAGTTACAGGAGCAAAGCCAGCCTAGGGATAGGAAGGGTTTAATTGCATTGTCTGTGAGACAGCGAATCCAGCTAGTCCGGTACCATCCCTGTATATATAGAAAAGTAGATGCTATATAGCTGGCTGGATAAGTAGGGAAGGAAACCTAATAACAGCAAGAATCCCCAAGCCAAGCTGGAGCTTCGGCAACACACCCCCGATAGATCCATATTATATCTGAATGTCAGGTCCAATGGGCTTGCTTTCGGTTGTCCCTTGAAGCCGGCCATCTGCAGAGCCTTCGCAACCTCATCGTCGATGTCGAGATCAGAAGAGGATGCTCGGTCGTAAGGTCCGCAGCGCTTAGGGGACATGGCTTAACGTAGTGGGCTTCACGTAAAACCACCGAGCTAGGGCAGAGAAGGGTCTACGTAATCAGCCGGTTGGCCAAGGTTGCGGAAGCATACCGGAAGCATACCAAAACTTACGTAAGTACTACCTATTTATGGTTTTGGGACCCCGGAAGCATACGAAAGCATATGCGAAGCATACGGTGCGTTTTCCTTACCGGCACGTGAACACCCATCCCTGACCCAACTGGTCTATGTTCCCCACTAGATTTTGTTATAACTTCTGGGTTATTACATAATACAACACCACAGAAGCCTTCCATTTAGGGTTTCGGCACAGTAAAGCCCTGGCATTTTAGGTTTTCGGAGGTTCCGGGCACTGTAGAGCTCTCCTATTTGAGGTTTCGGGGGGCCCCAAACAACACAGATGCTTTATATTTACACTAGAACCCTCCTATTTTAGGTTTTAGGAGGCCCCGGCACCACAGAAGCCTTCCTATTTTAGGTTTTGGGAGGCCCAGGCACCACAGGAGCCTTTCATGTGGGGTTTCGGTACACGAACGACTGGAAGTAGGGGTGGTCTGCTTACTGTACATGTAGGCATTATGAAATGGTGTGGGTTGATTCTGGGATATAGCTGAGGGCTTGTCTTCCTATCGTTGGATAATTTGAGATCCATTGCAATATATACACATATTACACATATATATACATATATATATATATATATTATTATATTAGTATTAGTATTGTTTTTATGTATATATACAGTATTCATAACTTGCATACGATGTACAACCTCGGACAAACATGTACTACTAGATATCTACATATATATATAATATATATATATATACAAATATTTGTATACTAATATCTATCTATTCAATTATCATGGACCCATGTTGACTTACTTCTTATTAGGTAAGATCCTGATGTGTGCCCAGTGGGATACATGATCATGATGCATAACAGGAACTCAAGATTATCGTGACTGAAGGCCGTCACGGTCACCTGGCTAGCCTGCTAGCTTTAGATCACTCACTCAATACGAAACAACGTCCTCCGACCCTGGGCCGCTGTAATATAATATTGAAGCACCTGGCAATCCCACACATGTTTGCCCGGGTTTCGCTCAAGCTCGCTGCTATTCTGCACAGCAACAGGGCAATTCTGAATTCAGACTCTGTACGACTACCACAAATAAATCCATGTCAGTTGGACATCTGTAGGAAACATTACGATCCCCTGATCATGATGATCACGGGTGCAGTACACTACTAGTAGTGTTCGGGGTAGCAACGAAGTCACGTATCACCCGACGTGCTGCCTAGCAGGAGTCTACGGCTCTAGTTTCTTTAAAATATTTTAAATTAAATTATAATAATTATATAAAAACCAAACCCATAAACCCTGATAGTCGCTCAACAACCTCGCGATGCAGGCGGCCGGCACTCCACGTGCAGGATATAGCCACCTTGGCTGCAATGGCTTTCCCTAAATCACTTCGCTCTGCGACCGCGGCTACAGCAAGCACCGCTACTACTACCTTGTACATTCTACCTAGTAGTAGTATATACTATACTAGCTAGCTAGTTACGTAGCAGCAGCAGTAGTAGAAGTAGCATAGTCTAGTAGTAGTGCAGTAGTAGTCGTCGTAGTAGTATACGTATATAGTACTGGTAGTAGTAGTCGTCGTCGTCATCGCCATCGTCGAAGAGGTTGCAGCAGTAGTACTAGTTCCACTTCTACTACTAGTACAACAACAAGTACTACTGCATGATATTATAACTATATATATATATATTAGCTAATATTAGCAGTACCTATAGTACTTGCTTATTATAAAGTCACTATATACAACCGGTCTAGTAATTGCTGTTGTTCTACAGCATTAGTGGCAGCAGCAGGAGCAGCAGCACTTATAAAGTGCATTAGATTGATATCGTCTAACTAGTAGCACGTAGTAAGTAATAGTATTACGAGTAGCAGTAGCGGTAGCAGTAGCAGTGGCTACATGGTAGTAGTAGTTGTTGTTGTTCTATAGCTAGGTACATATATATGATGAGCAATGCATGATTTTTATACATGTAACATGCACATTTGGAATTATGGAAGTGTTGCAATAGAAAATGACCTTGCAGTAATGATAGTACCAGTGCTACTAGTACTTGTATTTTTATCATAATTTAACGATACTATAGCTAATTATATTGTTACACGTCCGCATGACATCATCTTCATACTCGCTGCACTCGGTCCGATGCGCCGCCCGGCCCTTTGGCCAATCCTCTGGACAAAACTATGCCGAAACGAGCACACTTGTCAATCCATCTGATCAAGAAAGTTGTCTCTTGAACTGGCACTGGCACTGCCGGTGCCACTGCCAGTGCCACTGCCAGTGCCACTGCCACTCCCATGGCCGCCACCACACACACTGCCAAGCCCGGAAGGCTTGTCCGTATCACCTGTAACGATCACAGGCACTGATTGCGAAGCACTTCCCGAAGATGCTCTGTGCTCATGACCACCGGCTGGAGGGGCAGGAAGCTGAGCATGCTCATGATGCAGGCGATCGCATCGACATGAGTGGCGATGACCCAAGGTGGGCGAGCATCTACTGCAGCATGTGCCATGGCTTCCTCCTGTCAGACGTCCGCAACCTGCCACACTGCAGCGCCCGACCCGCGGTCTATCCCCGATACGGTCAGGTCGAGACAGCCAGCGCTGATGTCTTGAGCAGCGTCTACTATGAGAAGCACCGTGTGTGTTGTGGCAGAGCGAGCAACAGTGTGTGTGCCGCCCGCTTACAAAGCGGAGTGTGCAGCCTGGTGTTGAACATGCACGAGCAGCATCCATCGCTGACGTCGTTCAAGCACCCTACTAGTACTACTCTAGTAGCAGCACATTGCTACACTATGGCAGCTCGCTAAATTCTAGTAATCCGCACTATACTACTGTTACACAAGTATACTAGTACTCGTTGCAGTAGTAGTACTAGTAGTAGCTAGTAGTAGTAGGTAGTAGTAGTAGTAGTAGTAGTAGTAGTAGTAGTAGTAGTAGTTGTAGTAGTAGTCTGCGACCACTACGTATACTACTAGTACTGTACTACTACTAGTACTTCTACTAGCTGCACTATAAATATAACTACGACGACTGGTACTACAAGTACTACTACTAGGTACTACTAGACTACGAGAAGTACTAGTACTACTAGTCGTAGTACCACTAGTACTAGTACTTATACTATTAGCTACGTAGCTATAGTATTACTATACTACTGCTTCCATATTACGAATCAAATTCATTAAAATGTTATAATATATATATATAATATATATATATATATATTCCATATATACATACATCATGGATCATGTATGATCATGATCCAATCATAAAGACTAGCACTACTACTCGTACTACTAGTCATGCATATTATTATTATTAATTATTAGCTATAGTACATATACTGTCACTACTACCAGCTAGTAGCTAGTACTAGCTATAGTGTACTGCTAGTAGTAGTAGTAGTAGTAGTACTACTACTACTATTACGAGCTACCACTAGTACTGCTACTACTACTAGACTACTACTAGACTACTACTAGACTACTACTACTGCCAGCGCTACTACTACTACTACAATATAATAATAATCCAACTACTACTAGTCTACGACTACAGTATAATAAAATATACTATTCTTTCCACTGCTTCCACGACAGCTCCTTTCTATATGTGGGACACATGCATCATTGCCTGGCATCCGCTCCAGGCTTGAGCTCCGTGGCTGCAGCCTTAAGCATCCTTCCGGTCCTATAGGGTGCCGTGCGATTTTGGGAACTTATTGTGAAATTATAATTAATATAATTATAACCCTCACCCCTAATCCCTGTACGCATGATCACGAGACCTATATGATTCAGTAGTGCATGGCAGGGCCGGCTTCCTAATTTAGGTTTAGAAGGGTGTTGGCTAGGGGTTGAGCTTCAACACGGTTGCGGTTTCCGGGGGGGATACATCTTGGAATTCCAGGAACACATCTGTCTAGCACCGCACAGGCACGAGGAATAAGGCATCTAAGGGTCCTACTAAATTCGTCGTTGGGGGGGGGGGGCTACAACTGTTCTAGTCACGATTCTTCTACATCGGTGTCAACTAATCGTCAGCCTGAGGCATGTCCTGCCGGATGAGAACTTCTGGCAGCATATCTAATGGGCTTGGGCTGCATTATTGTATGACGTTAGATCTTAAAACCCTGGAGCTTAGAGCCTAGAACCCAAAGCCCAAGCCTCGAACCCTTAAGTGGATCCGCAATCCCAAATCAGCCCAGGCCACAACCCGTGAACATGCAATCCTTATCTGCACATACTAGTCTAATTTATAAACTTATCCAGTAATCGCGCTTGACTTCTCCGAGAAACAAGCCGAAACCCCTAGCCCCTGACATCGGCCCTAAGTCCCAAGATCGCTAGCGATTGTATATGTTCGAATTTCCCCCACCATAACTCAAATCCCACGGAATCCACATTCAGCCTGGTGGCACACGATGGCCTGCGACTGTTCGCATCCGACGACTCTTGTTTCGGATGAGGTTACACTTTGAGGTCAGGGTTTGCAGAATTCAGGGTTCAACACATATGCATCAATATCGGTGTCTTACATCCAGCGGATCATAAGAGGACAATGCAAACCTGAATGGAGGTATGGGACCCAGACTTCGTTACGAGTTCGGTGTGGCTGGGGGTTTCGATCCAGAGCATGTCGGCAGCTAGTTGTGGGTGTCTAGGTACCGGTACTGGTTATGCACGGGGACCCCATATACCCTATCTAGAAACGGTACTTATTATATTTATAATAATGCTCAGGCTTGAAGGTTCAGGGTTAAGGGTCATGATCATAGGTGCCTTTCATTTGAAATTATAAACCTTAATCACCCAAGCCCCTAGTTCTCAACCCCTAGCCAAATTAAGGCTCTGACAGGGGTCGTGGGCGTTCTGGGGTAGGGTTTCGGCTTTGGAAGAGATGGTTATCAGTCCGGGGTCGAAGGCATGGGCTTGAGATCTCTGGCCCTATAAATCATATGACACCTTGTAGCTTCTCAGGCATAAGCCTTAAGACAGGAGGCTCCTGTCTATTTCCAATGATGAGCCCTACCCTAAAACCTCTGGATCGTAATTACAATATATAGCTAGCATCACTGAGCCTGACCCCCCAAATGACTATAACCCTTGATGACTAGATGGTGCCCTATAGTACACCAAACCCTAAATCCTAAACTCCCCCGATCTCCTCCAGGCCGAACCATTGCTCCTGAAGCACATAACCTTTAAAGCCCGACACCCTAGCTATCTAGCCTCCCCGCCCTGATCCAAACAACCCAGGTATCGTCGCCCCAGCCTGGGACTGCAGACTGGCTCGACGGAGAGCAGTTGGGTGAGGCACATACCTGATGAGTCGGGTCTAGTAAATAGAATTATAGCTTGGAGTTTCAGGGTTTTGGGTTAATCTTCGGGATAGTAGGTTAGGGGTCAAGCCGAGATCCTCAACCCGGAACGAGTTTAAGGTCTACCGGTGTTAAGGGTGTTTCTATTTGCAGGGCCAGAACTTCGAACTGCTTGATAACTTACTTAATAATGTTGCTCTGGGTTCTAGAAGGTGTGTCTACGGTTCCGTGACAGGGGCCTCTAATTTTAAGTGTACGGTTGATGATCTAGATCCTGCATTTATAAATTATAATTTATATATATATATATATATAATTTAATTGAATATATAGATCGATTATCGTACGACAATAATTTTATAATGATGCAATGCAGGATGTATGTCATCGACCGTACGTGTAGAGTTCCGGGCTTAGGGCCCAAACCTTGCCAAGCCCCTTGCTAGGTAATGGGTACCTGTACATGTTCTAGAATGTTGTTTAGGGTTCTTTCGAAGTCTCTATAGTATATCTAGAAATCAGAGGGTTAGGGGCTGAGGACCCAGACCTTCCAAAGTCACCCGAACAATCAAGTTCAAATCATATGAGTGATCCTACATCCCTTTCGGACTGGAGGCCTTAAGCACAAGATCCAATTGATCGCTCAGGCTGAGTATATTGAACCATATACCTGTACTCGTAGCCTAGCTATATATTGAACCATATACCTGTACTCGTAGCCTAGCTATAGCGATATCGATCAGGCCTTGCTCCCTGTAGCTGTAGTTGTACACTTGGCTGGTAGCTGTAAGCGCTATGCCGTCCGCTGCAGCTGAAAATGGCAGCTAGTAGCCGAAACCCTTCGGAGCTACAAGTCGCAACCATTCCCAAACTCAACCCCCAACCCAGGCAAGATGACTATCACACATGGCATCGATGATTGTTTTTGCATCTAGCAGCAGTACTACTAGCTGTCGTCAGTAGCCGAGTCTCGCAGTCATATGCCATAGTGCAGAAGCCGGCAGTGGGCAGCCATCGGAGCCGCTACTGCATGCCCGAAATCCTACATGGGCTGTTAGAAAATCTAGATCGAAATATATAAAGACTAGTACTAGTACTAGTAGAAAGATCTAGATCTAGATGGTTCACTGACGANCGGAGCCGCTACTGCATGCCCGAAATCCTACATGGGCTGTTAGAAAATCTAGATCGAAATATATAAAGACTAGTACTAGTACTAGTAGAAAGATCTAGATCTAGATGGTTCACTGACGAGCTTCGACCCTCAAGCCCAGAGCATCCCTGCCGAGCCACGGCCACCATGCAGTGTATATCGTGATAAGATATACACAGATGCGATACTGCTCGAGTGTAGAATCGGATACAATCAACCTAGCTGTTTCACTTCNGCCCAGAGCATCCCTGCCGAGCCACGGCCACCATGCAGTGTATATCGTGATAAGATATACACAGATGCGATACTGCTCGAGTGTAGAATCGGATACAATCAACCTAGCTGTTTCACTTCCCGAAAAGGCAGCCAGAGTTGCAAGTCATTAGGCACCAGCTTCACCTTTAAAGAGGCGACACTGATGTCACATAATGGCCAAATGTGGATCAGGCCACAAACAGCCATGCTCCTGTGTAGGCACTCACCCCTTAAAAGATCGATCAGCATGCCTTACCACCCGTGTACATGTGTGCACCTGGAAGAGCTCTTCATGATTACACATGCTTGTTGCATTGTATAGTACTAGTACTATAGCTATATGCAATAATGCACACGTGTACCACACCCGGAACTGCACATGCATGCCTGATCGTGGTCCAGGAAGGACCCCTGCCTAAAGTAAACGCGTCGCCTTGAAGGTGACCTTGTCAAGTCAAAAGCCGAACCGAGGTTGCGAGATGAGCATCAGTGGCCATCCGGATGTCCGCCATTCTGGGCCTTGGTTTGGTGTTTCAGGTTTTGGGACTTAAGGGTATATACGCTTTAGGTTTTAGGGGTTAGTGTTTAGGGTTCAGGGATTAGGGTTTAGGGATTAGGGTTGTTTGTAGTGTCAGGTTTAGGCTGCTAGGGTGAAGGCTACCGCATCGGCCTTGGGAATTTAACATTTGGGTCGTGTGGGTCGGGGACGGGGGGACGAAAGAGCTCGACATAGCTTTATTTAGTATTAGGTTTGGGACGGGCTTGAGGTGAGTTGACTTTCGAGGCTTCGGAGTGCACGGCATGATTGAGGCTATAGCCTGCGAATATGACATGATGTAGCATATTACACAGAACAAGGGTGCTAGGTCAAAGGCCATACCCAAATTAAAACCCTAGGCCTCAAAATAAAGCTTAAATCCCTCACCCGTCAACGAAGCAACACTCCGGATCATTGAACCCAAACCCAATCCCTGAGCCCTAATGCCTATACGGTTACCCGTGGTGCCGAAACTCATGTGATCGAGGTAACACGAACCAATGATTGTCCTGTCTTTGGCCATGCATTTTTTGTGGCCCGGTTTAGGGACGTTACGACACCTCATGATCATGATAGTGTTGTGTATGTACATGGCCACCAATTCCTATGCCTATATCAATACTATAATTACATGCGCTACATTATTATAGTTAATATAAACGTTATATTTAATATATAATTGCAATTGGTATAGGCATTGGAATTGGTGGTTAATGATGATAACTATATGCTCGATAGAATTCGAGCATCTATATTTGAGGGCTTTCGCATCATTCGGGTTTGGCTGTCCACCCCTACCACCTGAGAACAGCAATAATTCTTTAAGAATGTTACAGCAGCAGCCAAGGTATGTACTCCAAAACGGCATGTCCATAACCGTGGGCCTGTTTCGAAGCTGGATTTATGCCGATAAAAGGGTTTAGGGTTTACCTGTAGTCTCCATTGTAGTTTCTTTAAAAATTTTTTTGGTTAACCTAAATCTCTATAGGGTCCTAACCATAAAACTGGTCAACCAAAAAAGGAACAACAATGGAGACTACAGGTAGGGTTCAGGATGTAAACTCCTAGATCTAAATAATAAATGCAAGACTCAGGGTCATGGAATGCAGGCTGCCAGCCAGCCAAGTACTTGGCCAAGTTCCACCTGGGATATAAAGCTTAAGTGCATTTGCTGTTTTGTCGGCTTGAGGTTTCGAGGGCTTCGGGCTTGCATATCTTCAAGGCATTCTCTTATCTAGAGGTGTTAAATTAGAGGACTCGAGGCTTTGCTGTGTAGGGCTACTGGCCTCGTGACGGTAGTACTCGACTTCCCCCTTCCCCATAGTCGAGACACTGATGTTGCTAGATATGTCGATGTGTGCACTACTCCAGCACTCTAGCAGTCTAGGGGCGCGCGATCGAGGCCATTGTGACGGTTCCATGCAAGGCTGCTCCCGCCTTTGCGATCCACCTTGACCTGATCACATGAGATATCGATGTTTTTCCATCCCACGTGTGCGAGCATAGTAGCTGCACAGGTGCACAGCACATGTACATGTCATGTACACTCGCTCGCTATTATTGCAAGGCATGTAGCTCCCAGCTTAAGGGATGACTCCTGCCCAACTCTGTTCCGTTGCACATAGAATGATGTGGTGTAGAGGACCGCATTGATAGGGCAGCACTCTGGTGCGGCCGAGGTCGGTGGACATACGCTGTAGCTCCTAAGTTCAGTCGATATCATGATCGACCTGCATGCTGCATTATGCCTGCATACGACAATCCCACACATGCAACCCTAGGTTCTTGCCACTGAAGCCCATGATTGGCTGTAGATCCTCGAAGTTGACATTGCCGGAGAGAGCACGGATAGCAGTCAGGTTCTGCTGGACTCTGGCTTCCACATCTGTGCCGCCGGACCTCCTCCTTCTGGTTGGCCGAGCCTGGGCAATTAAGGAGTGGGACTATACAGACGTAGGGCTCAGTTCATGGTCGGATATACGTACTGATCTGCAGCTGCAGAGCTCCACCGTCACCATCCACATGCGGGGCGGCCTCGATAAGTTGTGCGATGAGCATGTATGTAATTAGGATATCCCCCCAACTTAATCCAGGCCAGCGGCTTGCCCAGGAAGATCAGCCTCCCCAGCCATAGCGGGGGGCCTCCGATCGTCCGAAGCCTCGATCGATTATATATTATTATATTATAATTATTATATATAGTACTAGAAAACCTTTCCTACATAATTATAAAGTCGAATTATAATTATAATTTCAAAATCTTTGGGGCAGCCGGGCACTGGCCTTAAGGTGTGAGGTTTGGGGCTGTACAGATTGAGTGGTGTTTGAGGCTAAAAGCTTAAAGCTTGCTTCAAGGCAAAGACTTTAGGGCCTAGGGTCTCGGACCATGCAGGGCTTAATGTGGCATAGGGTTTCGGGGTCTGGGACGTGGGTTTCGTGGGCTGGGGTTATCGCTTCATTTAAACCCACCCCTAAGCCGACCCTGGCCTACAAGGTCAAGTAATAAAATTTAGCAATACGTATACGAGCTCGAGGATACAGGTTTAATAAACGTTACTTATAAGAGATGTATTCGCACGAGCCTCTGCCGGAGCATCCCCAACGGCTCTCCGATCACCCGAGGCCTTGCATTGCACACTTGCATATCTAATTTGGGCTTTGGGTTTAGGAGTTAGTAGGGAATTACAGTCTAGTACATGTACATGTATACATATCATGATCAGATAGAACATGCATGTTAAGCTGCCAAGGGCCTCTGCGGGAGCAGGCGAGTCATCGTCCCTCATGGCTCTCCGCTTTCTCGAAGCCTCGAAATGATGTATTGTCTTCATGCTTATTAATTATATAATCAACGATACCAAAAAATCCGAACGTGATCTAATTCCAGGCTCGGAACCTTTGCAGCTGCCTTGCCTGAAGCTTTTGCCTTCGCCTTGCCCTTCGCTCTAGCTTTAGGACTTGCTTTTGCCTTGGGTGCTGCCTTCGCCTTGACAGCTGCTTTTGCTTTCGGTTTTCCTTTGGCCTTGGGCTTCGCCAACTCTGTTTTGGCTTCCTTCTTCAGTTCTCTCTGCTCAAGCAGGAGCCCATTGAGGTCCTCGAAGACTTGCTTTTTCAAAGCCTCCTCCGAGTACGGATTCAAGACCTCGATCTCCATGGCCGGTTTCGGCCGATCGCCGATCAAGGGGTCCCGGCGATCCTGCCATCCATATGTAAATACTGCAGATCATGATAAAAAAAAAGCCGCATGGCCAGAAAGTAAGTATTCCAGCACTAGCAGCAACACGACCAGGAGTACTGATCAGGAGCAATGCAAGAATCTCTGTATTAAACGGCCTTCGCAGCCAAGGGCTCGCCAACGACGGACTCGGTCTCCACGTCCTCGCCGTCGATGTCCTCGTCGATGGCCTGTGGCAAAGCTTAATTCATAAACTTATGGTTTACTTATCGGGTGGGGTTGAGATATATGTAAAGGGCACCCAGGCCTGCAGAGCCTCATCCGCTGCAACTAGCTCATTCGGTGGCAGGCTGGGCTCCGAAGGGGCATCCGTAGAGGCAGGAATCACCTGACCACGATCCGTCCATGATGGGTGTGAGCTGCAACGTCATCAAAACCCGGTAGTCTAATAAGCACTGCTGGTGTCAATTGAGTCAAAGGAACCCTGTCCAGTACTGAAGTGTCCTCGCGGGGCTCGTTGGAATCCACACCGCTTGCATCATCGTGCTCGTGCTCGAAAAGGGGGTCGTCCTGAGCCAATTATTCGACACATATTATATTGCATATTGTTGCTCTAGATCTGCTGCTAGCAGCACTTTGACGGGCGAAGGCTGTTACAACAGACTCTTTCTTAACAGACTCCCCCGCACCTCCAAGTAGAGTGACCAGCCAAGGCTGATATACACCAGCTTCTTGAGCACAAAGACCTTCTTGGACCTTGAATGGCGACAGCGAGCGAGGGGCACAAAAGATGCACACTTCCCATCTGGCCTCTAAGACCTTCGAAATCCTATAACAGCTTCGAGGGAAAATTATTAAATTAATTATGATGAGCTTATAACTTCGACTATCATGATCTAGGCATAGGGGTTTAGAGTGTAGAGCTCTCATTGTGAGGCTGTTGCTGGGCGGGGCTAAATTTGTTATTGCTCTCATAGGTCCTGAAATCTAGCCCGGAGCCTAAAGCAATTGGATCTGATATGCTGAAAGCTGCTTGGGGAGCTGGGGCTACTTTAGCTGAGCCGGTACATGTGTACATGTATGTATATGTACATGTACGTATATATATATATATATATTCTAGAGCAAATGTAGTAGTACATGTGCTGTACAACCTCCGAAACCTGTACGTATATACGTACATGTACATGTACATGTACCATGTATGTGCTATTTGCAGTCCAGCGACTTGGCCTCGGGTGTCCGGCGAGCCAATCTCACCAAATGCGAAACCAATTGTTTCACACGGCCAGCCTCGCGCTTCGCCCAATCCTGGAATGAAACGAACTGCTTAACACGAATTGATTTGGCAATGCAACTTTCATGCAGTCACACATCTCACATGAAATGCTCCTTCAGCTGTGTCTTGCCTCCCCGACGTTTGCATGACTCAGGCCAGAAAGTATACAGATAGGTGCATGCAATGTGCACGTAAGCAACCTCGGATACGAAGTTGGAGGCAGCCGCATTCGAAATAGAGTGACATGCAATCTGCAAGTCATGACTCCAGCTGCAGTCCCGTTGCCTGGTGTTCACCTAGATTCGGCACTTCTTGGGCCTGTGGCAGAACCGCCGGCACATAGAACTTCAAGAAATCGTAGTTCTTCTCCAGGTCCTTCTCGCTCGCCTGGAGACTCTGTACATGTACATGTACGTACATTACATGTGCCGTGCTACAATCCAACAGCTTGATCCAAGATGCATGTTCAGACTCCCCGAAGTCCATGAACGTGAAATTCAAAGGGTCCAACACCAGATCTTCGCCTGCTTCCTCCTCCAAGATCTATTCAGTCTAGATCAAATCGCTGAGTACACCCATGCATGGCCGTGGTCGTGAACTTTAAACGTCCAGGTCCTGTGCAGCACGATGCTCAAGCAGCTTACCTGTAAGGTACGGCTTCAGGCCCTCTGCCACAAACTCCGCACTTTCCTGACACGATCGGGATCAGCCGGACATGTGTAGCCGTGCATGATCCAAGCAAGCTAGTTTAATTACACCACCAACTGCATGCGATCCAAAACTCAGTCAGAAAGTACTTCATCGCACGGTCCACACTCCGTCCGAGGGCATGCTCTGAGATAACCGGACATCCAGCAGCAGGCTCCATGCGGATCGTGCGAGGCCTAAACCAACTTCGGTCCCTGGTTCGTTCAACTGCAGCACCAGAGCAAGCAACGTCGAACTTGCAGGCTGCAGCACGACTTAAATCTTGCAAGTCATGCATGCATGTGCGAACATGATCCTGGCAGGAGTGGCTTAAAGCAAGGGTGGGCACACCTGGATTATCATCCTGCAGCTTTCGCTTGCGAGCACGCATACTCGTCCGGAGCAACATGGCGCCAAAAAACTACAAAAACACTGCTTCACAGGATACGTCCTACCTGGTTACGGCTTGTAAGCTTCGAATTCATGATCATGATCATATATGACTGCACACACATGTGTACACACCACAGTGCGACCTCCGATCGAGCCACGAATGCCGGTCGACCGGTCCCTTCCCAATGTATCACAAAACACATATAAGTTTACATACATGGTTTTATGGCTCTAATTCCATGAATGGGACTAATGCCATGCAGGGGACACATTTGGCCCAATTCCACAATGGCGATGTATCTGGACCCTCAGGGTAGGTTACTCTTAGGTCTAGTACATAGCTGGATTTGGGGGTTCTGAGTCTTTGAGTTCTCGTCTCCCTGCAGGATGGCTTTCCAAAGAAGCTGGATTTTTGGTCAAAGACCTGCATCAGCGAATGCCCTTCGAACAATCGCAGCGACGTAGAGACTTGCCGTACACGTGGTCATGAGTGGTTGGGGTTTCGAATCTAGGGTTTACCTTAGGCCCCAAAGCCCACCGGGGCCTTATATAATACGCATAGACGTAAATCAAGCCTAAAGCCGTCAAGCTGGAAGCCCCATCCAGGCCAAAGTGAAGGTATAGGGTTGGTGTTTGAGGTTTATAGGGTTTGGTTTTACATTGAGCCAGCTGAAGCTACAACTTAGCTCTTGATTTGTCGCAGGGGCCAGTCAGTAAGCCTGGCGCAAAGCAGTGGTTTGAGGGTTAAGGGCTTTTTAGCATTTTAGTTAGATACTGCCCCCACTCAGTAAGAGGTGAATACTGTTTTAATATAGATATATAGTAGCCCTCTTGTAGACTGTTCCTGTATGGGGCAGTACCAAAATTTGTTCGTTGTTTTATCGGTGGTTTCGGATCCCACAGCAGGCTCTATAGAGGTCTGTGTATTCATCCGAGTTATAAACGAGTTCTACAGAGTTTTACAACGATTCCAAAGAGGTCTTTTTGAAGGCTTCTACGCTGTATCTATGGAGTTTGTAGCAATTTTCATTGAGGTCTTTTTGCAAGGTCTGCGTAGGTTTTTCTGGCATCAGCCTTTTCCGTCCTGGAGCCCGAAACCCGAAAAGCACAAACCCCAAACCCGTTTAGGGTTTAGAAGCTCTGCTGTAAACCATCTTCAGGTGAACAGAACGTGCTTCGTAGCTGATTTACTCCTTGGAGGATCATGGGACTTAGTAAATAAAGTTATAAGTACCTTTATTGGGATTATAACCCTAGTTACTCAGTCCCATGACCCTTTAAGTGTTCTGAGGCTATCCACCGTAAGTCGAGTTTTCTGGCCGTTTCCTAGCGTCGCGAATACCTGTAGGCTCATACCCTAACCCTTTTTTAGTGTATCTAGTTTTCTATATAGCAGATCCTAACCATAAAACTAGGTATCCAGACTAAATCTCGAAGCTACTCTGGGCTGGACGGGGTTCCGATCAGGAATGTATTGGTCGGCCTTATGTGCTTCCTCGTGCGAAAGATTGCACGACGGACGATTGCATCGTGCCCCGGCAGTTTTACTTACGCGTCAGTTTGTCTATCACATGGGGTCTGGATTCTGGATACTTGTGCCGTAAACTACCCCAAACCCTAAACTCTCTGTTATGAACGGCACTGATATCAACCTCATCTGCTAGCAACTGCCGCACTGCATGTTGCCTAAGCCCGGGACCCCTGAACAGCTAAGCCACCAAATCTAATTGTCCATGTCACCACATAGTATATAATTTGACCTCAAGTACCTGTATAGGGAGTACTTTAAGGCCCAAGCATATACACGTATATACTATATTGGTAGATTTACCCTTACTGGCTTCAAGAGTTCAAGGGTGCGGGCCAGGTTCGGGTTTGTGTTGGTGGATGAGGTCTAGCGGCTACTCTTCTTTGCTGAATTCAGCGTCTCAATTTCTTGTGATGTTCCATTATTTCTACATTACGAGACAAAATAGTACCTCGTTGTTCTAATCGACAGAATTTTAGGGTTTAGGGTTTTAGGGTTTGGGCGTTTAGGGTCCAGACACCTACTTGAAGGATCTCACGGGATGCAGTAAGTGCGTCATAAGGTTTCTTGGTTCGATAGCCCTGCGATACATTTTTAGAGTTAGGGGTGTGGGTGAGGGATTGGGGATGCGGTTTGGGATTTCTCTACAATTACGGTCCTTGATCCATAAAACCATAACCTTTAACGCCATAAACCCTTAAACCCTAAACCCTCAAAGCCTTAAACCCAAAACCCAGCCCTGAAGAAGCGCTCCGCCTTCAAGGACCAGGCGAACCAAGTCCAGGTGAGACGAAGTGTGACCTGGGAAGTGGCACAGGCCATGTTTTGGTCTCCTTAGGTATTGCTTATTATGGTTCATATAAAACCCAAGAGAACTTTACAGATAGTATGTTTATTATGGTTCCAAAGGGGGCCAGCTTTTTGTTGTCACAATACGAAATTGAAATACGTTACGACCAAGACGGTAACTAGTTTTTGTTGTCATAAGAAGTTGAAACTATATTACGACTATAATTATGATGGTGATTATGTTTGCTGTTTTGTGTTTTGTAAGGCTTGACGGGTTTGTGGTTTAGGGTATATTGGTTTGAAGGCTTGTGCTTTTGGTTGTAGTGTTGTCCGGCTTGGATGTAGAGAGTAAAGGGACCGTGGTTGAACCAGGTTTTTCTTGCAGGATGATGTTTGTTCACCTACATGATATATGAGTGGGTATCTAACGATCGGGACAGGGGAATCATTCGTATGTGATAACTACTCGGTTAACAAGTGACATGTTTTATCAGTGTGTGACGGAAAAGAGGCTCGAAATCACAAGGCACTGATACCATGTGGGTAGTTCTCCAAATGAGGGACCCTTTCAGATCCCAATATAGTACGGCACCCTTGATACATGGTAGAGGCTACTCGTCCTCTAGGAAATATGCGGGATCAAAACAGGGATCTTGCATTCGAACATCTTTGCGTCTATAGCGACAGTATTCAAGGCGTAGCGTGGTGGAGTATGTGTCCGTGAGGATCCATCAGGTATTTGACCTCTTTGATTTCATGGTTGGTCCTGTTGCGTTGAGGGGGAGTTGTGTGAACCCAAGTGGTCCTAGGTAATTACTGTATTGGGGGATACCTTCCCCAAATCAGTAATTCCCTGTATAAAAAGCTCACATTAGACCATATAGGTACTTTGGACCCTTTGGGCAACAGACACGGCATTGATTGCAAGGATGTATATGAACAAGCTGTTATTCAGCTTAGTTGCAGTGTGGTTTGTTCAGGTAACGCTGAGTGTCCGAAGGTTTCGGGCCAAGCTACAAGCGACTTTGTCAGAAAACAACCTCTAAATCCTAGATCCTGAACCCTATACATTTTTCTCGAGCCTCGAATTCTGAAGGGGGCGCCTCGTAGAACTAGGTATACTTTGGGTCGAAATTTTATACGAACCCCAGTGTGCTAGGATCAACAGCGGTATCCTTTATTTTGGGAATCGCCTGAAGCTGGTAACTCCAGGCAATCAAATCCGAAATCGTAAACCCTCGTTTCAAGCCGCACGAGACACCTGAACCCGACCCAGAGAGCCCAACAGCCCAATGCCTTTGTTGTTAACACGGAATATATCTTCAAATCATAACAAGAGGACCTCAATCCTTGAAGGAAGATTCGTTAATTGGGATTTTAGTTTGAGCTCTCGGGGCCCTTGATGCTTAAGCATGCATACCCCCAACCCTAAACCACCAAAGCCCAAACAAATCCTGATTTACAGGCCATCACTTATCAGAAGACCTATGCCACGGAGCCATTCCGTGGGACCATCTGTGCACCCTCGTCGCCCGGGCGGCATTTGAGCATTCCGGGTTTGGGGGGTTATAGACGGCCGGGTGCAGATTCAACCTTGAGGGCGCTGCAGGGTCCAGGGGTAGCTTACCCAAAGGGTCCAAGTAATGGTATAGTATATATTTTGGGGGCCAAAATACCTACTATAATGGTACTTGGACCCTTTGGGTTAATGCGTCTAGGAGCGACGCTGGATAGTGTAGGATGTGAGTATTTTTTTTTGTAACGGCTCTGTTTGGGAGATGCGCAGGGGACCTTGCCCTAAGTGTCCCCCCAAATGTGCACAGACAACACTCGCCAAGTTTGACATACTTTAATCGTGAAGATGATGATTTCCGAACCTGCAGGGGTCGGAATCCAAAACCTCAGACCATTTCAGCATTGTAGCCTCAACTGTGAGCTCTGTGGGCTCTGCCCCTTGGCGACAGGTGGGCTGCTCCCTATGACCTTCGATGGCAGGTGCGCCACCGATCAAACAGCCAGTCAAGGGTTTACGGTTCAGGTTTTAGGATCTACCTAGAGGCTCCATAGTAGTTCCTTTTTGTGGTTCATATATCGAACCCTATAAGGTAATCCCCAAAAGGAACTATTATGGAGCCTATGGGTGGGGTTTAGGGTTTTGAAACGGGCCTGCAGGCAGTTTTTGGGCTTCATTGAGGGTTATTAAAGTGTAGATCGTTCCGGGCTTCAGGCTCGAGTTCAGAAAATGATATCTCTGGGCTTTAACGACAGTGCATAGGTCGAAGGAGCGGCTCTACCTGTGTGGGATAGGACTGTCTCTCTCTCTCTCTCTCTCGCTCTCTCTGTATATATACATATATACATATGTAGAGATGTACATACATACACATCAGTATATGCATATGTATATGTGTATACATATATATATATATATATATATATATGTGTACATTGTGGGCAGAGCTGATGCGCAGGAACGCTGAACTCCAATAACGCGGATCAGCCCGCAATGCAAGCTCTTGCGCAAGCTCTTGCAGTCACTAGAACCTTAAACCCCCAACTTGAAACCCTGCTATACTCGGAACCCTAGAGCCCTAATCCTCAAGACCACGCTCTAGGCATGTTAACCAGGCAAGTCGAATCCTGGATCGTTTCTGAGGCGAGGGTTGCTTGGAGCGTCGGGGGACTTAGTAAGTAGTTACTTCAAAGGCTTATAAGTATCATAATCCCAGTTAGGACCCCTTTTCGGACACTTATAAGTCTACTTAGTTTTACTTACTAAGTGCCCTTACCCTCCAAGTGACCCTCTACCCCTAGGGTCTCAGTATTACCTGAGGCACCAAAACACATGTTTTTCAATGATTTATCTTTAGAAGCCGTTCTCAGGAACTCTAAACAGGTAGGTTGCTTCTTCGACAGGTAGGGTTTAAACATCAGAGTTAATATAGAAGCCTAAACAGTTGCCAATAGTATTCATCAGGGTTCCTTATCAACAGTATACTAGAAAGGAGCCCAATACCCTATTCTATTATTGAGGCCCCTCTAAACATCAGAGTAAGCCGCAGAGGCCCGGGCAGAGGCCCGGAGCTAAGCGCACAGGTCATTAACGGCCCTCGCTCGCCAATCAGCTCGATTGGTGAAGCCGTCGGGAGCTTGGTCCCGGCCTCAGTTTGGAGTTGAGGGTGTAGGGTTTACCGCCAAGAGACTCCAAAATCCCGTAGATAAGGTTTTGAGATCTTTGTAGGGAAACACAGCGTCCACAAGTTCGTGCGCTTCATGCCGGCTTCATCTTTGCGCTATGCGAGTCACTTTAGGAACTGTTTGGTGCAGGTGTGAGTCAGGACCGCAGTTTTAACTATGCCAGTATCTGGGCAAACGCTGGCTGCGCACTAGCATTCTTCCTGCAAAGTGCTGACCTGATGCCAGCACTAGCACTCAGGGACACCGGCAAAAACCTGAAATACACCGACAACAGACTGCAAAACACCACGTACGTTGGGGGGGGGAAGCGGAATAGGCAGAGTCATCGGCCGGAGAGAACGCACCATTTGTCTCGGAGAGATTACATCGGATTCATCCGGCCGCTGAACTTTTGTGATTTTGTGTCCTTCCACTTGGTTCTCCCGATTCTTCCGCCCGTGTAATCACAACATTATGCCGGCTCAGAGCTGGACGAATGCCGGTGTGCTCATGGTATTGAGCAGGGTAAAGCCAGTGAGCTGTAGGCACCTGAATCCTCCTACAAGGTACCCTGGCTCGCGATACGTTAGGGTCACTGATGAAAAGCTAGGTTTGTTCCTTATTTAAGGAGTGTTGGAGTCTTTGGGTGTGAGGTTCATGGCTAGTTGTCTGGGCAGCAGAGCCGAAGAACACCGAGCAATGAAAGCAACAGTCAAAGAACGCTCAGGCATCCCGCAAAACCGCGTGACCTGCTATTTCATCGGCGTTACTCAAAGTTTGGGACGGCCTGTTTGGCCTCAGACAGTACGAAGCTTTAACATGTAGATGTTGGCTGGCGAACCCTTATTCCTGAACCATCCCAGTCTCAGTCGTGCGGAAGCTTAGCAGGCACACCTCCAGACTCCAAACCACCTGAATGCAAGGAGACGGCGTGGCCGATCCTTCTGGCAGTCTTCGTCATTGCAGCCTGGATGAAGTTAGTGGTTGCAGATGGCTGCAGTGTCGAGTCACGGCTTTCAGCTTGGCTTCCGAGCTAAGGTATGTTAAGTGAGGCCTTGAGGCCGCTCCGAACCTACATCCCTGCGGAGCTATGCCCAAATATATCAGATTCCGATAGTCTGTGCTTTTAGCCCTAAGGTACCTTTGTAGGAACCCCTTTGAGTCCTTTGAGACGTAAGCATATACCACATGGGACGGACAGACCCTTGGACTTAAAGAGAGGGCCGTCATCCTCAGTCGATTATATGCTTTTTACTGTGTCGTGTAGCGTTTTCGGGCAAAGATTTCTGTAGCTTTGAAACAGGCTTTAGGGTTCTATAGCCCTGCCCTGAGGATCTTGCAATGCAGCAATGTGGTTTTGAGTTCAGGGTCTGGAGTCTGGGACTTAGAGTTTAGGTGAGCTCAGGGTTTAGGCTGCAGGGTACGGTTCACAACCCCACCCCAAGCGTGATTAGCATCTCCGAACGGGATCCACGACCTTCTCACCTACACCCCAACCCCAGAAGGCTACTATCCCGAAGGCTCCATGTACCCATATAGGATATACTTAGGCCCTAAAGTACCTAAACAGGGACCCCTTCAAGGCTTAAGTACTTTAGTATCTAATTACTATATAGGTACATGGAGCCTTTGGGTATAGTACACTATGATGCATACACTGCAACACCAGAAGTCGCTTACAGCATTAACTTAGCGCACGACAACGCCTAAAGCATCCAGTCCTCCTGCATCCCCATTGCGAGCGTTTTTCCCTTATCTTATGGCCCTTCAACTCAAGACAAGCCCTATGTAGCCCATAAGACTCTGAACGGCCACAGACTTTGAAGCCATGAACTCAACATGCGTCCTTGCAAGTACTGCTCACAGCTGGGACCGTTGAAAACCGTACAAAACCCTCCACAACCCTTTCTCAGGATCTGAAAAGACACCACGCACTAAAACTCCATATCCCAGCCAATGCAAGCTCCCAAGGCCACCGTCTTGTCTATGGTGTTCCTGCTTCTTTGCATGGCAGTGAGTGGATTGCATAAAGGTTCTATAAGAGTGATTTGGGGTTGCGGTGCCGCTGTCGTCAGATTCTGGATGGGTGTTTAGGTTTCAGGACTTGCGGCCTTAGCGTCGAGGAACTTCACAAGCTAAACTAAGCGGTGAATCTTGATAGCTTCTGGGCATTGACAGCGAATCATCGATACTGCGCGTACCCAGAGCTTGTCTTGATGTATGCATCATTCGGATGGGCAGTGAACTTGTGGGCAGGCATGGCATTTGTATTATTGCTCCGGGGTAGCCGGCAAGGGAGGCAAAGCAGATGGAGCACCTCACAAAGCACGAGGAAGCTGAGCCACACCCAGTAGATCCTTGAGCAAACATCTGACGAGCCCGCTTGGTCTCAGCTTAAAGAAACCCCAACCCTAAACTGCTTCATATACAACCTGAGTAATCCCCAAGGGTCCAAAGGACCCAATAATCAGGTACTCGGTTTTAGGATAGTAGTTATCTAGGTTAGGATTTTGGAGAGTATATGATTATTGGGTACTTTGACCCTTGGGGAATGATCCGTGTTTTTTCGCAGGGGCTCCTTGTAAGATCCCCCAATTCCTAGTCTCTCATGAAGGCACCTACGTTAGATCCCGAAGCCGAGGGGCCCCGGAATGCGAACTCCCCGAAGTTCCCCATCACCTCTAATGACGCATTATACGGTTCTGGGTATGGGGTTTCAGGGTTTAGGGTTTAGGGGCCCTAATTTTTATATGTATATATATATATGTATGTTTCAGGGTAAAAATATATACAGCTTACTCAGCCAAGAGGAACTCCAATAGGAGAACTTTCAAGCTTCGCGCGGTTCTTTTATGTGGTCTGTACTTACAAACTTGTTTGTTGGGGCGTGGCGATGGAAGAAGGGAGATGAAGATGCTTTGAATGCCTTGAAATATCCTAGAGTAACCCTGTATATAGATCCCGTGCTTTTTGCTTGGCAGTTTTCTTCCGTGACATTCCCAGCAGGTCCTAAACCTGAACCCTAAACCCTGGCTCAAAACACTTGTATACATAACGTTTACAACAAAACAAGAGCCTTCTGCAATCCAGGTCCGTGACAAAAAGCCCAAGACCCTATAAGAATTGTATACATAGCCAAAAGCCTTCTGCAATCCAGCTCCTCAACGCAATGGGTCCAAGTGTCCTTACTATTATGGTTTTGGTCCCAAAGAGGACGCAAAGTCCTATAATGGAGGGTGCTTGGACCCTTGTGCCCCAGACCCACTGTGCGGCAACGTTCCCAGGCGGCTTATGTCCTACTACGCCGGACTAGTGCTCTTCGTCTCTCTGGGCTTGGGGGCGCTGCTGACGTGGCTGGGACGAACCGAAGTCAGAGAGCACTATGGGTGGAGGAAACCAGAAATTAAATCCTAAAACATTAATGAAGGAACCTGATTAAGAAACCCTGGGCCTATACCCCCAAAATAGTAGGGTTCATATAAGGAACCCTAATAAAGGCCCAAGGTTTCTTAATCAGCTTCCTACATTAACCTAAACCCTACAGCTTGAACCCCAAACCACTAAAGTTTGTTGTTTAATACTTTGAATCCTACGAGTTAGTTGAGTTTTGTTGCGCTTTTTTGTGGCCCCGGGTTAGAAGGATGATTAAACGCTGAGGGCCCTGTTCAGCAAAGGCCTGCGAACAAGGGGCTTCGCAGGCCTTGAGGCGTGGTGTAGTGTAAGATTTAGGCTATGCTCCTTGTCGATCACAGAAACAGCACACCACGAAGCCCAACTCTCAGACGAAAGCCCGATTCGGTGAAACCCAAAATCCTGAACTCTAAGCACTCGTTTCATATCTTCGGATTTCTAAAAACCCCTCTAAACCCAGAATTCCCAAAAACTCAAGACCGCTAAAATCCTAGACCCACCCTTAATACTTAAACCCCTATATCCAACCTCGTTGTGGAGCTATGTAAGGAAATAACATTAAGGAGCCCTGAAAAGGTGGTCCTGGAAAGCCAGAAAGCTTCTGACACCAAGGTTCCTTGCGGGCCTTTGGTTCTCGATCGGCGTCTTCTTCGATCCCTTCGATCAGGTCCTGGCCTGTAATACCCGAAACCTTAAACTGCTCCATGATTTCCTAGGTTGTTACTATAAACTGTATAGAACCTCAAAGGGGCCCTACTAAAGAGTAAGTTTTGGTAGCTCAAGGTATGCCCTACATAAACCCTAGGTAAATCTCTCCAGAGCGTTGCATGGGCCTTTGTGTTTTAGGGGCTCCGGTTTGTGGTTTTAGTGTTTTGTGTTTTCGTCCTTTGTGTGTGTGCTTCCGTCTTCTCGTTTGGTGTAGTGGGGTGGGGCGGCAGGGTTTTGGGCTCGATAGGACCCAGGGACACAAAGGGGCATAATCATCATAATCATCACAGACTCTCCCAAATACCAACCTGCATCACTCATATCTACTTGGCCTGGGACCCTCGTGGAAGGCATGCAGGGTCTTGTCAAGTTGCACTCATGACTTAAAATCACAAACCCTACATCCTGAAACCCCTGAACCTGAAACCCGAACCTTATGAACTCCGCATCCTACTTGGAGGATCAGTGAACCCAGTAAGTCGACTTTAAGTAGGGATTTTTGAGTAGGATCGACCTGATTAGGTTACTTTTGACCCCTTCCCCCGAGTGCCCTTCAATCAACAACTAAAAGTCCTTAATCGAGGTTATTTGTTGTATAATATAGTGTAGTTCGGGGGTCTGGGCATGCCCCAAAGTAAGTTCGTAGATCCTGCAAGCAGACCGCAAGAACCGGAAGCTTGAAAGCTGCAGCCTTGAACTTGGATCCCAAGAACAGCACCGAAGCCTAAGCCGCTGTCTTCAGGATTTTGGGTTCACCCTAAGGGTCTTAACACTTTAAGCCACCTCAAAATGTAGGATTTCTGAGACCCCAAAGAGACCCAAGGGCTCTCCCTAGGAGATTCCGGACCCTCCTAAGGAGATACCTGGACCCTTAGGGTAGGAAACCCAGGAAGTCGAAACTAGAGAACTCCTGGCCCAATTCAAACCTTAAGCCCCGCAGCGTGACAAACAGCACACCGTCAGCGCTGGCTCCGGTTTGCTGCCAGGAGGGATGGTACCAGCTATGGAACCCCATCATCAGGCAGGGCAAGACGCACATTCGTAAACGTAAATTTGTTTATATGCATACGTTACTTTTAGTAAACTACAATATACCCATGAAACCCTATTCAATTTACTAATCACCCTGAATTCGGAGTCCATTGGGTGTTTTCGTGCAGATTCGGCACAAAGTGCAGAAGGGGCTTCACTTGCTAATCTGCATAGGAGCATTCAGGTCAGGGAGGACGGCATTTTTGAAGTCTAGGTTGCAAATTTCGAAGAGACATCTCCGGCTCTTTGACAATCTTCCACAAGACTGTAGCGGTCGGGAGATAACACTAGTATCCGATATTTATAGTCTTCACATAGTCATGGCATTATTGACACCCGAACCTTATCCAATTGTGAGGCCCCTATACCGTTTGTTTGTTCTGGAGAGGACTGAATTTGCTCTGTCAGTGCCCGATTTGCAAAGCCTTAGTAAAGATGAGTTTGGGGTCTGGAGTAAACACCTTCCTGCAAACCCCTTATAATACTGTACCCAGAACTATATGGCAATTCTTGTACTCAATTTCCCTCGTGGACTGATACACGTGTTTCCTTCACACAACAACCCAGAAAGTCCTCAGGGTCCAAGTGCGTAACGTGGGTGCTTTAATAATTCGAAAAGGGTTTGAGGGTATAGTATAGGATAAGTGTAATACGGAACCCTCAAAACCCTGTTCCAATTATTAAGGCCCCTACATCAATTCATCGTATAATCTCCAAAGTACTAACCTAAACCCGAGTACCTATATAGCAAATAGCTTAGTCGTGCTTACAACTACCTGCCTACGGAGGAACACCTTTAATGCCAAAGTATATACTGCACAGGCAGTGTTTGAGTCCTTGGGCCAGTGCGTTTAAAGTTTAGGGTTTCGAGCTTGGGGGTCTAAGGTGCAAAGCGTAATTCGGGTTTAGGGTTCAAGCTGCAACTGCTGGTTTGTCTAGAGTCAAGGGGTTGACCCAGGAGCCAAATGCTGACTACGACAAGAGGGCTTGGGAATGTGTAAGCCTGAACCCCCTTAGCCCAGAACTCTAAGCCCTCAAATCCTAAAGCCCCGAAACCCTAAACCCTATACCCTAAACCCTAAACCCTAAACCGTCCCGAAACCCTAAACCCTAAACACCTTCAACCCAACACTTTAACCCCTCAAACCCTCAAGCCCGAAACCCTGCATATCACGATTAATTCCAGAGCAGATCCTGGACTCCAGGGGAGACATTGCAGCCAGCCTTCAACCAACCGAACCCTCAAACCCTGAACCTTAAACCCCCAAAGCTTGAATGATGCCCCAAACCCTAAGCCCAAGTTTAGTTTTCAATCCTGCGTGCTGACAGTATAATGTAGTCACCGAGCTTGTTGAATGTCGATTAGTTGTTGCTGCTTTTATGGCTATGAAATTGCGATGTTGAGAGGAGGGCATGATATGGTTCATCCCCCACGAACCTTTGACAAGTATTGTTATGGAAGCCCGAATGTGCTCTTGCAGAACCCTCGTGTCCTGGAGGAGTGTCTACGGCGAGTGGGCGCGGATGCTGACACTCTTTGTCGGGCTTTTGCTAGTTGCAGCCCGGCTGAAGGTTTCAGATTTTGGGGCATAGCAGCCGACAGCAAATTGCTGATTGGCTCGCTTAAAGAGGTGCTTATGGGATATCAAAACCTGACGGTTTCCATGTGTGCACTCTGTTGAGCCCTAAAGACGTTGAACATTCTGAATTTAGCGTTTTGTTTTTGCTCCAAGCCTCATGGCCGTGTGTTGGGCATTTATAACTAGATAGGTGTGGTACTGAGTTTCAGTTGCAACATCCCCCATCCCTTAATTGAAAGGTTTGCCTAGAGATGAGAACGATCGTCGTGCCAGCCAGTTCATCTCAGCCTATCACCACGGGTCTATGTATCCGTAAATAAGTACATACTTTGGCTCTTCAGTACTTATATAAGGAGTACTTTTAGGCCTAAATAAATATAGACTATATGGGTACCTGGACCCATTGAATATGGGCGAATATCGGTTTCACGGTTGGCCTTGGTTCGACGCGTGGAAATAATTGGCCGACGGATCCGGTTGTTTCGCTCAGCCAATTTCAAGACACCGCAAGAATAAGATTTGACACTGCTGCATCTCGCAGCTCACTTGTCCGCTTCATTTGTTGTTTAGGCTTTCGATGGGATTGGCCCCGAGGCGCCGAATTATACGAGTAGAGCTCACCGACAAGCTGGTGGCACTTTCTGGGATAAGATCTTAAATTGCCATGGGTGGAAGATTCGGACTTATCCCTAAACCCTGCCCTAAACCAACCCCCCCCCCCCCNCCCCCCCCCCCCCCGGCAGGCAAAGCCGTTGTCGATCGACCTGGCTTAGGGTCTGGGGCTTCCGCAAAGAAAGGCGAAAACATTGCGTTCGTTTGGTATTGGGGGTGCTGGGCTTGTCCGACGGGGTCGAAGCAAAACGGGACCCTCAGAAGAATAACCCGAAACCTTAAAGAGAAGCATAAAGTTAAAGGGCCTTGTGAAGCCTGATCCGGCTTTAAGCCCTCATTCAAAGGGCGCGCTTCCCTCAAAGCTATAAGCTAAGGGCTGCACTATAGGGGCCTCAATATTTACCAATAGCATCCTAAGGGTTCCTGATTATAGCTCTGGTATAATATGCCCCCAGAACCCTATTCTAATTATTCAGGCCCCTACATCATCGAACCCTACTATAGATCCCTTATAGAACCCCTTAAAAGAACCCTATTCTAATTATTAAGGCCCCTACATTGGGAAGCTTGCCAGGCCACTGGCCTCCTCCTCTTTCGAGCATGGTTGCACTCACAAGAGAGGCCTGCACCATGCGCGATCTACCGCCATGACTGGGCGTTAAGGGGGATGTAGGCTTCTAAAACTATATGGATCTCGCGATCATCGTACGGCTTCCTGATTCTCAAGAAACGGTGTCGTTTCGGAGTGCCGATAGTAGAGTACATGGTGGGAATGGAGATCATCTTGTCATCTGTGAGGTTGGCTTTAAGCCAGTTGGCTTGCGTTCGGAGGCATGGCTGATCCAATAGTTTGAAGACTACTTAAAGGGTCATGGGACTTAGTAGCTACGGTTATGATTCAGGTAACTATAATTTCTTATAATTACTTATACCCCCCCAATTAAGGTACTTATAACCTTATTTGCTAAGTCCCATGATCCTCCAAGTAGTTGATGTTGTGGTGCCTCACATGAAGTTGTTCGATGCCTGCATCCGCAACATAAGCCACAGCATACTTAGAACTTAGAACTCTAGATGCTGAACCAAAGCCCAACACCCGAAAAGTTTAAGCCCCGCAGCCTTGCATCCCGAAGCCGCTAGAACCCAAAGCCCCCAACTGCAAACCCTAAACCCTAAACCCGCTGAGCCCTGCATCCCCCCCAAAAAAGCAGCAGCCCTGTATCCAAACATCCCAGAACCCCAAACCCGGAGCTGTAATTTGTAGCTTCTCAGGTCAGTCGATTGCTGTTTTTGTAGGCGTTGCTTGCTTTCTTTCCGGCTTAGCGTTTGGTGTTTCGAGGTTTTCTAGGTGCTGGTACGATCTAGAGCTTACGGTTTAACCGGGCTAGAATGAAGGGTGTTTAGGGCGCAGGGTCCAGACGGTCCAGACCTGTGTGTGTGTGTTCAGGCTTTTGGTTTTAGGGTCTAGGGTCAGGAATATCCGGATTTCAGGCAGCGTTGTAGTGACCAAAGCACTAAAACCTAGGGTTTAGCAGCCGGTTGGGGTTAGCGGTCTAGAACTTATGGACAGGCCTGGGTGTCAGGCCTCCACTTTGAAGGTTCATGGAAAATAATAACTTGTGTTATCGTTACTCTTAGGGTTTAGGATTTATGGGGTTTATCCATAGGCTCCATCGTAGTCCTTTTTGGGGCTTCATATTTAGATTCCTATAAGGTAGTCCCAAAAAGGAACTACTATGGAGCCTATGGGTAAGCTTAAGGTTTGAGGTTGGCGAAGGGGGGCAGAAGCGCGACTCAGCAGGGAACTCCGCGGGGCAGCAGCACCGCCGCCAGCAGCCAAAAGCCGGGTCGAGCCCAAGAACTTAAAGGGGTAATGGGACTTAGGGTTTAGGGTTTAGGGTAGGGTTACAATTAGGGTAACTGTAATTATAACCCCAACTAGGGTACTTTTAACCTTACTTACTAAGTCCCATGATCCTCTAAGAAGGCCCCGAGACTCGGAGCGCTCACTGAGTGTGAGCTATGGCAGCAGATCGCTGCCATTGCCTACCCAGAGGCCCCAAAGTAGTTCCTTTTTGGGATTACCTTATAGAATTCTAAATATCAACCCTCAAAAGGAACTACTTTGGGGCCTTTGGGTAGGTACCCGCCCCTTAGCAACAACAAGGGCGAGCGGGACTCAACACGAGAATTTCCAGAAAATTAACACTCAAGCCACAAGCCGTTGACCCATGGGGTCCCACCACCATCGCACACCATCGCACATGCTGATGTCTGGGAATGTCGAACGCTGCATGCACCCAATTAGGGACCCCAAAAAGCACATAAGCATAAGCATTTTATCGGGATATCCCTACCCTATTGGGCTTCATTATAAGGGGGTTTATATGGGATATCCCTATCCCAATTTTTGCTTATGTGCCTTTTGGAGGGCCCTACCAATAGGCATCATCTCTGGATTTTACCCTGAACCCCCCAAAGCCTGAATCCTAAACCTAAACCCATCACCGCCATACCTAGAGGCTCATACCCCCCCCTTTTTTTAGGGCGCCTACTTTTTAAGATACCATAAAACTTGGTATCAGCCTCTAGGTAGTCCAGAGATCCTAAACCCTACTTAAAGGGTCATGGGACTTAGTAGGGTTATAATTGAGGTAGCTATACTTCTAACCCCGATTAGGGTACTTATAACCTCACTTACTACGTCCCATGATCCTCCAAGTACAGGCCACGAAATCCCGAGAGCCCTCACGGTTCCCGAAAAGGAGCTCTGGAGGTTAAATCCTAAAAGCTGGCTTGAGCTAATTAGGATACCCCATAAATTCTATATCAGGGTTCATAATATGAGAGCATACAGAAAAGTATGTGATGGCTTTAGGGGTTAGGGTTTATACAATATAAGAGTCGACGGAAAAGTAGGTTATAGTTTTAGGGTTTAGGGTTTAGGGTTTCTAGCATCAGTATAAGAGCCTACGGAAAAGCAGGTTATGGTTTCAACAGAAAAGTAGGTTATCTTATTAGGGTTTAGGGTTTAGTAAAGGGTTTAGGGCTTGGGGTTTAGGGTTTGGGGTCGGGTATAAGGCAGTGTCAGGTAAACATCCCCAGAGATCCCAATATCCCTTACTGAAGGAATATTACCTTAAGCCATATCATGAAGGCCCCTATAATTTAAGGTATATTCCTTAGTTAAGGGATATTGGGATCTCTGAGTCAATGCTCTTGCAGGCTCGATGAGCCCATAGGGCTGCTACATGCCTCCTTCGAGTTCATGTTCCAGCTCCTCGGCCACGTCTTAGGGTTTACCCGGAGTAAGGGATCAAGGGTCCCTTTAAGGGATCTATAGGGGGTACTATAAGGGTTTAGGGTTTAGGGTCTAGCTGGAGGTTCCTGGGACTTAGTACCTGAATTGGGTTTGTAAGTAGTGATACGTATAAGTTACCTCATTTATTCCCTTTTGGCTAGGTCTGATGCTTCTGTTCATACTGTTGGTGGACAAAATCCTGCATTACCGATAATAAGGAATATACCATAATTCCCATAGTTTAGGGTCCTTAAGGTCATGCAGGATTTTGTCCATCAACCATATGTCCTCGACCACTGTACGCATTATCACTTGCCAGTTAGACCCTTGAGATCAGCCACAGGCTCAGAGGCCCAGCGAGCAGCATCGGGACAAGATGCCGGCGTTTAGGGTTTAGGGTGTAGGGTGTAGGGTTTAGGGTTTAGGGTGTAGGGTTTAGGGTTTAGGGTGTAGGGTGTAGGGTGTAGGGTTTAGGGTTTAGGGATGACAAAAAACGACCAAATGCCAGAAGAAGGATGCAGACCACGAGCCGCTGAAGGGAAGCCGGCATGACGAGGAGGACGACGAGGACGACACAGGTGACGACCCAGAGGAGGACTCCCAGGAGGATATCGCGAACACCATGCAAGGGTTACAAAAAGCCAGCTTCTGCAAAGTCTAAGGCTAAGAGCAAGTTTTTGCCCAAGGGCAGTACTTCTGAAGCCAAAACCTAAACCCCTAAGCCCCTAAACACCTTAACCCCTGAGCCCCTGAAAGCCTTCAGCCGTATTTTCCAGGTTCGAAGGCCAAGACGGCAGAACTTGACTTTTGGGTTCAGGGCTTCTTGGGCTTAGGGTTTAGGTGCTCTGCATGTGTATACACAGCGTAGTGCCCTGTAACTCTTTGTGTTTTGGGGTCCCTTCACTAAAGCTGAATAGTAGCAAAAGTGTACCCTCATTTTAGAGGGCTACCGGGAAACTTAGAAATGCTAAACCCCATATTCAAACTGATTCCTTGAGCAGACTTCCTGGCTCAGGGGGACTTCTTCGCTTCCTTTCATGGTCTTGGCGCCCCGGCTTGCTATGGTTCAGGTTTAGGCCAGCTACGGCAACGGCTCAGGGATGTAGACGTCTCAGGCATCCTCGCTGAACGGGTTGGCTTGTGCCTTCTGTTGATTCGAAGCAAGGGTTCAGGGTTTAGAACTTAGGGTATTGGGGTTTAGGGTTTACATATTACGGATTAGGGTTTAGGGTTTAGGACTCAGGCGTGCAGCAGTTCTCGTCGGTCACTGTTAGAATGTTAGAATCCTGTTAGAATGCATGTTGCTGAACTGTTTCACTGCCGGCAAACCGGCGCCACCACTGGTTCGAGCACGGGTACATGTACCTTCTTGTGTTGCTAGTCCGGACACCAAATTCCAACAGCTTCAGGCGCCCATTTCAGTTTGATCTGTTGCAGGCTTTGTCGAATGTCTACAAGCAGATGTTCTTCAAAGAGCCTAGGAAGAAGAACTGAACCACATCGAAAGCTGAGCTGGAAGAGCCACGGAGCATGAACCAAGCACAGCCACTGGCAGCTTTCAGAATTCCGGCAGCCGGCAGAACCAGTTCCCAGCTCGGCCCCCTCATCGGATATATTTTGTCTGTGTGTGCCCCGAGAGGATCTAAAAATCAGATCCCCTAAATTGGGACACTATACTGCGAAAGGATACTTTATAGGACCCCTTTTGGGAACACTTTTTGGGTCCTCCAGGGGATCTGGGTAACCCGGCACCCTCCACAAACCCTCGAAGAACCCTAAAATCCTAAAGTCTACTACCTAAACGAGCCAGGAACCCTTAGCAGAACCGTAGACGCCCATTTTGGGTTTAGGGCGAAGCCACCCTAAACCCCTAAACCCTACGCCCCTGAACCCTGAACCCCAACCCCTAAACCCCTAAACCCCTAAACCCTAATTCTGATTGAGGGCGAAGCCACGAGTCGAGAGATACATCCGCCACGAAGCTTCGAGGTTCCTTTCGGCTCCTCCGTGATGACTCTCGCGCCGCTTGGGGAAGAGGAGGGTTTAGGGTTTAGGGTTTCCTTGAAGGGTTCCTTGAAGGCCTTAAGAGTACCTTAAGATTTTGGGGGTTTTAGGTTTAGGGTTTAGTGTTTCCTTTAAGGGTTCCTTGAAGGCCTTAAGCGTGTCTTAAAAATTTAAGGTTTTTAGGTCTAGGGTTTTAGGGTTTTAGGGGTTTAGGGCTTTTAGGGTGTTAGGGCTTGTGTTTTGGGTTTTAAAGTTTGGGGCTTAGGGTTTGATGATCAGTGTTTAGGTTAGGGCTGTTAGAAGTGATGACACCTAAGGGTACATGGGCCCATGTGGTAGGAGTCTGGTTTCCTAAACCATGTTTCGGACTTCAACTTGCTACAATGCCCCAGCCCCTGGGAGGATCTACAAAATTGATTTAAGGGGGTTCCTCTGAAGTACCCTTTAGTAGTACAATTTCTCAAACTAGGGGTTCTACAGTTTAGATCGTCCCAAGGCTGGGACGATGAGCCGATAAACTCCCCGGTTCACAGTCCCCGATTGCGATTCTGCGGCGTCCTTAGATGTGACAGAAGGCCCTGCGGCTCAGCTCTACCCGGAAATTTGGAATCCGGGTCACATGCGGGTCATGCTCCTGCCCACCACAGTGCAGCGGGACCGCTCCTTCGTCAGACTACGCGAACGAATTGAACCCTAAACCCTAAACTTTTTAAACCCCTAAACCCTAAACACTAAACCCTAAATTAGGCCCTAAACCCTAAACCGGAGGAGGGTCCCGGTCCGCATAATCAGACCGAGCAGCAAGCCAAGGTGCGAGTCGGTACGGACGAGTTCGTTCTCGTCCCCAAAGGGTCCTAGGCATTGCTATGGGAATACTTCCCCACATCATAATAGCAATTATTCTGAATACCGAAACCCCACATTCTACCATGTAGCTACTTAGGACCCTTTGGGGTGATGAAGACCTCCGTCACCGAGATACGATTCACGGGTTCGTCGTCGTGTTCGAGTCGGGACTCATCGGAGAGAGCCGGTTTGAGGGAGTGTAGGTTGGAGAGACGAAACTCAACAAGTCCCATGAGTCGAAAACCCCCAAACCCTGCAGGATGGCGCAAAGTCAGATATATGGGAGTTTCCGGAAGTAGGGGACCCTAATATAGTACCCTAAATAGTAGGATGCTTATTATAAGGACCCCAAAAGAAGGTACCCCTAATTTCCGGAAACTCCCATATCTGTTTACGGCTAAGCATTCCAATTGCAAATCCCGCTTATCTTCCATCCCAGCATGACACTGCAATTACAGCTGCAATCGCTTCTCCAGCACCGTGACAAAAGCAAGCGTAAAGTACCCGAGCGCAAAGGTTTGATTCCAAGTCAAACGACCGACGGCTCGGGCACAAGCTAAAGCCTACAAGTGCCGCAAAGCATCCCCGTCGTCATCCTAGGGCGCTGGGCCTGTTTGCTTGGAGTTTCATGTTGGCACCTCGGCGGCCGAGTTTAGGGTTCAGCTTTCAAGGTTGAGGGGGCAAGCGTCGCAACCTGACTCTTCTTACTTATGCTTGAAGACTCACGGTCAATTACTCGAAGTAGTGGAATGAACGACTTCAGTCGGCTGCAGTTGTCGTTTCGATAGCCACGATCAAGATACACATATGAAAGGAACTTTCGTGTACGGCCAAATCCCAGAAACACAACTCATAACGCTTTTGAAGAACAACTACAAAACCCTTGCGGCAACAGAACATCTACAAGACCTAAAATTGCCCAGCACTATCGTTTATAAACGACCATATCCGTAGCTCCTTGCGAAACCCTGACGAAAACCTCACGAAGACGCTATAAGCCGTAAGCAACAGCACTTTCGGACAACGCTGCATAATTACCTATACTATTTTGGGGGTTCCTTGGTATACTTGTAGTATGATGGGCTCAAAACCCTATTCTAATTATTATGGCCCCCCTATTCAAATTATTAAGGCCCCTTTCTGTTGGTGGTGCTGAATGGGGACCCAGTCATCGGTTTGAAGTGTTGAAAAAGGTTTCGTTCTCTGCCGGAGGGATACCTGGGCGTAATTTGTGTTTCTTGGTCTATAGTATATTAGATCCCACAAAACGGGTTGGAACATGGCCGAGAGGTGATTGTAATGTCTGAGAGGTGGCTGGTATTCAATTATCGGATCTAGAACAGTATAGAGCATAGTGACAAGGCTGACAAAGGCGTGCCTTACGATCNCGGGTTGGAACATGGCCGAGAGGTGATTGTAATGTCTGAGAGGTGGCTGGTATTCAATTATCGGATCTAGAACAGTATAGAGCATAGTGACAAGGCTGACAAAGGCGTGCCTTACGATCATTTACCAAATCGTTGGGTTTCGGGTGCCAACCGTGGGAGAAGAAGCAAGACTGGAACGAAACCGGTCCGTCTTCGGCTTCCCCCGAACCTGCTGACCTCACTCCTTTTGGGTTGGGGTTGCCACCCTCAAAATTGGCCTGGAGTTGGTCAGGGTTTGCTGTGTTCCCGGTTTCAGATTCAAAACCATGAAACAGAAGAGTGCTGGAAGTTACTTGATTCACTCGNTTTGGGTTGGGGTTGCCACCCTCAAAATTGGCCTGGAGTTGGTCAGGGTTTGCTGTGTTCCCGGTTTCAGATTCAAAACCATGAAACAGAAGAGTGCTGGAAGTTACTTGATTCACTCGCTAGATTTTTTTCGTTCGAAGAGGATTTTGTTTATAGGTTTAGTACGGGGTGTGCATTCGCGCGAAGGCACGTTTAGTGTTGAATTTGGATTATTCGCTCGAAAAAGTACTCGACTTGAGGTTTAGTTCGCTCGAAAAACATTACAGGTTGACTCAACCTGCTCGACAGAAATGTGTTGGGTCGAAACATTGCTTTCTAGGGGTTGAAATCTCATATTTCGTTCGAAANTGCTCGACAGAAATGTGTTGGGTCGAAACATTGCTTTCTAGGGGTTGAAATCTCATATTTCGTTCGAAAAAGTGTTGGGGCTTTGATTTCAAGTTCTTGGGAAAGGGGTGTTTTCTGCTCCGTGTGCTTTTGCCAGCTGAAACTGAAGGAGGGACGTTTCGCGAGTAAACAGCTTGGAAGAAGAGTCCAGGGGTTTCGTTTCAATTAGGTGGGCCCGAGTCCAAGTCGGAATTACCACATGTTCGGTGTGTCTTTTCCGCCGCAAAGTCGCATGTGGCTGAGGGCTGAGCCTTTCGAGTCTGAGCCGTCGCATGAAGGCATGCCACACCGTAAAATCAAACGGACTTGCGGAACTAGTCGAGTCTATGTCTGGTCAACAGTTGACAATGGTCGAGATTTTGACCTCCCGAAAGGGCTGGGCTCGAAGTCCTCAACCTGTGAGCCCGTGAGTTGTTGTTTTCTTGGCTCCGTGCCCACAAATATCCAGATGATGCAGCACATTTGCCACATCGTTTTGNTTGACCTCCCGAAAGGGCTGGGCTCGAAGTCCTCAACCTGTGAGCCCGTGAGTTGTTGTTTTCTTGGCTCCGTGCCCACAAATATCCAGATGATGCAGCACATTTGCCACATCGTTTTGTGCCGAGCTTTGCAAGCTTGAAACTGACATTGACTGATCTGCTGCATTGATAGCTGCAGCTGAGGCCGTCATTGTTTGACCCAGAAATAGCACCAATACATCAGAAGTTGAGAACCGTTTCCATCATAAGCCTTGTAAGTGAGGAAACACATTCCAGCAGCCGAAGCATGATTTGCCATTGCCAACACATCTTGGGCAGGATTTTTGTAATCTAGATGTTGGTCACCCATGCTTTCGTAGCCATGGTAGCAAGCACAGCTACCTGGGCTTGGCTAGGAGTTCTGGAAGAGGTTGTTGGCAGAGATGAATCGATCGCTCATCAGCCATCCTACGTTCCAGAATTTTTGCGAAGCAAGCTTGCCCATGCTGGTGTCAAACTGCAACCGCCTGATCGATCAGCTTCAGTATCCAAAACAATACCGGTGCATGGTTTGGTATCTGTGCGTGTTGGTGCAACTTTTGATGCAGCATCGAGAGGAGCATGGTCCAGGGAGGCATTGTTTCTTCAGCGTGCAGTGTACAAAGGCGCTTTGGATGGGTACCTACTTCAGATAGCTAGTTCTTTCTTTTTTCCATCCTGGGAAACTGAGCTACATATTTGCGAAATTCAACGGAGGGCTCATGGATGGAATGAGAGAACCCGCTCTGGAGGCATTCGCCTTGCACAGTCTGGCAGAGGTCGTCGTCTAAGTCATCATATTTTCCTGCCACATTCTTGGAAGCTCGGGGAGGATGAGTCTCCTACAGACATCCGTCGGTTGATTCTAGACCTAACTGTTAGCAAGGCGGGGGCGCCCGATGGGCAAGTACAGTCTGTGAGCAGCGTGTTGGAACCAGCCAAGATTGCATCCTTGGACTTGAGCCAGTGCCCTTGTATCTTGTTGCCGAAGTTTGTGTTGCAACTGGTCAAAGTAGGTTTGTGGAAAGAGGTCATAGCTTTGACTCGGTGGTCGCACCCAGCAGTGCCATCACTATGCCAGGGTTTGCCGGAGGATTGGGTGCGATTGAGTAAAGGCAAGTCAGAACAACCCGGACAGCCTGCAATTCTGTCAGAGAAAACGGCAGGTCTTTGTAATTCACTATTGCGTCGTGCCTCACCAAACTTGCTTGCAGAAGAGATGGACGAGGAACTTGCAGCTGGTCTACAGGGTGAGCTTGATATGTGTATCGGGGCGTTGGAAAGTCATGTGCTATTCATGATGCCTTCTCATCAGGGAGCTCGGGATCAATCGAACAGTCGACGTCGAAGTGCAGAGTCCTTGCTAGCCCAAGTTTTGGCAGCATTGGATTTGCGTAATCAGGGACATTTCAAACGTCATGCTATGAAGTTTTTGCGTTGTGTGCCAGAAGATTTGCAAGAAGTGTTGCGAAATCATTTCGAGAAGCACGGGGCGAGCAGGAGCCAAGTGAATCGCGGAGGCATCTTTCTGGATCTTGCTCTTTTGGTAGAGCATCGTTCGCGGATGGAGCGGCTTGGGCAGGTGGTGCGATATNATTTCGAGAAGCACGGGGCGAGCAGGAGCCAAGTGAATCGCGGAGGCATCTTTCTGGATCTTGCTCTTTTGGTAGAGCATCGTTCGCGGATGGAGCGGCTTGGGCAGGTGGTGCGATATGCATGGGGGGATGCGACCAGCAAAGGCGGCCGAGAAATCTACAACACACGATGTCGTTTCGTGGAACTGTCAAAAGTGGTTGAGCTCGCACGTGGCTGGAAGTATTTGTGCTTGAACCCAGCTTCGGCTGATCAAGATGCAGAGCAAGCAGAGCAACGTTATACTCATTCGCAGGCATTGTTTGACAATGTTCATTTACACACACATGTCCCTCAATACCTCGGCCAAGGCCGTGCGACGTTGCTGGACAAAGTCAGTGCACATGTACATTCCACACTGTTAGAAGCTGGCACAGTTTCTGCGATGTCGGGCGTTTTAGAGAGCGTGGTGGCATGGGTCACTGATATGGGTGTGGAATCTGGCCTTCCAAACTGTCATGTGAGCACTCCAGAATCAATCTTGCCATCCTTTGTTCGTCCTAGTCGACTTCAGGTGTGTCCAGAGGATGAGGAGTTTGTTGAAGAAGGGTTTCATGAGATGCAGGGAGAGGCTGCCTCGAATACTGCCCTGATGCCAGCAGCCATTCATCTGCCAGGCGTGTGTCATGCAGTTCACAATGCAAGTGCAAACTTGAACTCAGCGTTGTCTTACTTCGATGATTTTATGAGTAAGCTGCGTGTTGTACACAAGTTCTTGGGATCACCGAGTCGAAGGGAGCGTTTCGTAGAGGTGGTTTTGCAAGGCAAGCCGAGTTACAATGTGGGCAAGAGTCTTTTCAAATCGTTTACNGTAGAGGTGGTTTTGCAAGGCAAGCCGAGTTACAATGTGGGCAAGAGTCTTTTCAAATCGTTTACCAAGACACTGTATGAGGAGCGATGGGGCGAAGTGGCCTCGTATTTGAGTTCTGCACAGTCTCTTTTTACTTTTCTGAGGGTACATTGGGATGAAACAGCGTATGTCCGGGATGCGGGCGATGCGGACGTTGCAAGTGCAGAAGATAACTTCTCAGCAGGTGGTTTGACAACGTTAATAAAAGACGGGTTCTTCCATGGCTACTGGGAGATGCAGCTACATATCCGCACTTGTTTGCAGCGGTTTTTGCGTTGGGCTGAAGGCTGTTCTTGCCATCCTTTTGCAGATGGCAGCCCGTACAATCGAGAGACCAAACTGCGAGATGAAATTTCTTGCCCACGTGAGGTACCCTGCACCTGCCCCATGATGGGTTGCCAAGCGCCATTCCTTGTTGGGGGGAAGTTGCAAAGTTTCAGGGAAGAGCTGCTGTCCACAGGTTTTAACGATGTAGTGTTGCGCTGCCATTGTCAGCTGACTGCAGTGCAGTGGAGTGATCTGGAAGCTGAGTGGAAGCGTGGGTGCCAGTACTTGTGTGAAAATCTCAGGCTGCGGCTGGCTTTCTTTGGGAAGCTGCCGTGGTCCATCTTAGGGGGTTGCCATCCGGATCCCGAGGTGTCAAGGAGATTGCTTGCTGAAGCCAGGGATGCATGGAATGATTTGCCAGCCGATTCCCACGAGCTGCAGCACCCAGTTGCTAAGCAATTGTTCGGGGGTTTCCTCATGAAGGAGGAACTTGACTCTTATTTATCAGGGGAATCAGCTTTGGAGGACTTGCCACTTCTAGAGACATTCTTGGCGAAGCTTACCTTTGTGCAAGTGGCGGAGCGTATCATAGAAGGTGCACACAAGGACATGGGCAAGGTGACCAATTCCAAAAGCCCATCTGCACTGTCGATAGCACTTCGGGCCCCTGAGTTGAATCGCAGGTTGTCTCTCAACTCAACTTTTTTTGTTGATCTGGTTGAGGCTTTTGAGAAGACTCGAAAGATTCGTAGGTTTCGCGAAGAGTTTCCTGCCCATGCGCAGCATCCAGACATCTTATCCTTGGACAAGAATGCTCAAACATCGAAGTTCGTTTCTGTGGTGAGACGTGTCCTCTATCGTGACTCTCGTCACCAGCATGCCGACCTTTCGACAGCCAAAACAAATCTTCAAAAGGGAAAAGACTTGGGTTTGCTTAGAAAGGGTCCAAAAGATCGGTTTTGGGAGTTGGAAAACACAAGAATGAAAAAGCAAAAAAGCTTAAGCAAACAATAGGTTTTGAGATCGGTATCTTTGTCCAAA
>BGNK01000395.1:6838-153808 GCA_003297005.1 Symbiodinium sp. clade A Y106
CAGGAGCAGGCGCTACTGCTCTACGTTATAGGATTTATGGCTTGCGTAGGGCTTGTGTACTATGCTGGCCTTGTCTGTGACGCCTGGCCGTTTCTCCAGCTGCAGCTCCAACGGCCCCCCAAAAAGAACGCTGAAAGGAATCCTACAACAAGGAACCCTCCCCAGCCATGCTCTGAAGTCCAGCGAACGCAGGAGTCACCCTCCGAGGGCTCAGCATCCGTGGTGAGACCCGGGCGTCTCTGCGGGAATGGTTTACCTTGACGGGATCCTTAATGGTATCCAGTTTTTGAGGGTCGAGGGCGTGATGTAGCTGAAGCGGGGTTAAGGGATTTAGGGGTAGGGAGTGTCTTGAATAGGATTTGGGGGTTGAGTTCTTGAGTACGACTGTTCTGCAGAGGTTTTGGGGCCGGAGTTTGGGGGTTCGGGGTTCAGGATTTAAGGTTTAGGGTGGGGCCCAGCGCGCATAAGGCTTGGGATGGTAGGTGCGGCACGGACGGTTGAGATTTGGGATTTAGGGCGGCTGCGCTTAGCGTTGTCATCTTCCTTGAGAAACTCTTCCTTCTCTTGGCCTATATAGGTCAGTTTGCTACGATCATCATAATTGTCACTTCTCCGACTGTTGGAATTTGTATTCGTATGAGCATCGCTGTCATACCCACTGTGACGGCCGATAGTCTTGCTAAGCGTTGCGAGTGACAAGACTCCCGGGTCACAGGATCGTGGAAGTGAAGAGCTTGCTACCCCTAGGATTAGGTAGAGGGTTTGGGGTTTAGGGTTTGGGGTTTTGAAAGTTTAGGGTTTAGGGTTTAGGTAGAGGGTTTAGGGTTTTAGGCTGAGGCTAGGATCTGAACCCCTGACTAAGTCGCAAGGACTACGCCCTAAGATCAAGGGTAAGCTACACCCGCAAAAGAGAGTCATCAAACAACAGAGACCTCAACAGGCGGAACGGGGACCTAAGCGGCACGGACCCATGACACAGGGAGCGGAGTGTAGGAACCTGATTAAGGCCTTTTGGTTGGACCAGCCAAACATAGTCCAGGATCCAGATTTCCAGATTGAGAAACTCGTCAACCACTCAGTTCTACCAAAAATGCCGTGGGAAGTCTGCAGTGGGCCCACGCTAGCCCGGAACCCAAACCCTCAACGGTGAAACCGAAACCCTAATCCCTCAACCCCAAACCGAAGCGCTCCCCCAATGCTTAGCTATGTTGTGAGTAGAATCTATGCTCTACACCCGAAATCCTACACCTAAGCCTCGATCCGACAATTCGGCCCTGCAGTCTGTGCCACCCCGGAGCCTGAGCCCGAACTCCTAAACTTTCGCTTCAAATCCAACAATATCCTGGAGTTCTATGCCAGGAGGTAAACCTTACCATCACGGCACCTCCCTTTTTTGCTTGGGCCTCACAGCCGGCCTTTGGAGTTTAGGATTTGGGGCCTTAGGGGTTCTAGGGTTTAGGACTTTAGGATTTAGGTTTCTATAGACCCAGACCCCAACCCTCAAACCTGCATGCTCTAGGGCGTGGGGGCCATAGATCCTGAGCCATAAACATGGCGCGAGTCATGTTTTGAGGATGAGGAGTCTTCAGGCCAGTTCGGGTCAGTGCACATTGCTATGACACATGCTTCAGCCTTGACAAAATCATCCAACCTGCAAGTTCAGCCCGAGTCCCACACCCCCCTTCCAAACTCTTCGTTTGTTTCACACGTTTAACCCTAATATAGGGGCCTTAATCGTTAGAATAGGGTTTTGGGGTATATTATACTCTAACTGTAATAAGGAACCTCCAAAACCCTATTCTAAGTATAAAGGCCCCTGCCTTAAGCCCAAAGACGACAAATCTTGAGCCCTTCAACCCTGAAGCTTGTCCTTGAACCCCAAAACCACCGGTTTGGGGGTTTAGGGTTTATGGGTTCAGGTTTCGGGTTTTGCGTTTAGGCTTCTAAGTAAGGATTTAGGGACTAGGATTGGGATAGCCCATTAACCTTAAAAGTATGCCTTAAGAAACTGCAAAACTCCTGAACTCCTAAACCAGAAGCGCCGAAACCCTGAACCCTGAACCCTTAAACCGTTAAATCACAGACAGCGAAGGCGGTGATGTAACTTGATGGAATCAATTAGGGAATTAACTGCCTCGTTAAGGATCTCCTGCGTTCTTCTCGCATGGGACGTCCGATGACATCTTGCCTAAACCGCGAAACCCCTAAACCCTGAGCTTCCAAACTCGGACTTTTCAGGTTCTTACTGGTGCTTCAAGTATCTCGGGCACTCTGCAGCTGGGTGCCGACAGGCAGCACTTTTTGAGTCTAGGGCCTTTTTCCCAGGGTTTAGGGGTTTAAGGTTTAGGGCGTAGCGGCATAGGGCTTAAGGTTTGGGGTTTAGGGTTTAGGACATAGGACTGACTGGCAGAACTTGCGTCCTGGCAGTAGGAATAGTTACTTACGGTGTCCCTTTGTAGCCTCGAACAGGTAACAGGAAAAGCCAAATTTACTTATTAAGGCCCTAGGTACATATTAGTTTACGGTCACGGTCTGTGGTTCACTGGCCAGCAAGGCAGGCAAAGTTTGTATATGGTGGTGCTTTCAGAGGGGACCTGTTGAGGATTAGGGTTAGGGCCTTAGGGTTTTATCTCGGCGCGTGCCTTGCAAGGATCTCTGCAGTGTAGGATCGGCATGGATGCCATGTTGAACCCCGGAGCGCTTGGAACTTGCCCGCAAAAACTTTGAGTTTGCCTGGCCAAGATGCGACCAGTTACCAAGCCTCTGCAACTATGGGTGGTTGTCAAAATTATGGTCCCTTTTTGGGTACCCTAAATAAGAGGTGCCGTAATATAATAAGGACCCAAAAAGGAACCCTAATATTGACAACCACCCATATGTTATGGTGAAGTCAGGATTCTCTACATGGGTCCGTTGCGAAGGTTTATTCTAGGAATCCCAAAGCTCCAGAGCCCCCAACCCGTGAATGGATTCTCAAAACAGCAAAGCCAGAAGCAGATCATTCAGAAAAACATAGTCGACCTCCTCCAATTCCCGTTCAGGTAATCTATGTGGTTTAGAGTATTTGAGGTTTTCAAGGGTCAGGGTGTATATGTAGTATGATGGGTTTGGGGCTTAGGGCCTATGGTGTGACCGGAGCTCGCTTCACCCTGCGCCAGGGCGCCCACCGTGTCCTTCGACAGCTCTCGAACGGTCACCTTTGTTCTAGGCCGCGGTTTTTGTGCTGAACCCTAAACCCTAAGCCCTAAACCCTAAACCCTAAATCCCAAACCCCGAATCCCGAAACGCTATATCGTAACCTAAACCCCAGCTTTCAGCCCTGAGGAGCACCACGGTGGTTCCTTATGGTTCCTTGTTGTAGTTGTACTGTACGAGTATACCCCCCCAATCCCTGCCATACTATACTCTGCGATACGGTACTATACGATACCATACCATACGACAATGTGTAAGTAGTGAACTATACTCTACTCGAAGCCAAAGTTAGGGTTTAGGTTGGTTTGAGGGTTTAGGTTTCAGGGGTTTAAGCCTTCCGGTGAATGTTGCTTAAAGCATGAAAGGGCGCTTCGGCATGCTGGCCATGAGAGTTGAACCTTCTCATCTAATTGATTGCGACTTGGGTCGAGGATTCCGAGCTCGTCGACTGGAGCATAGAGGAGAGTTGGGGTTTAGGGTTGAAGGTTTAGAGTTTAGGGTGTAGGGTTTAGGGTTTAAGATTTAGGGTTCAGGGTTTCGGGAGTCACTCTGCCTAGATTCTAAATCCCAAGCCCGGAAACTTGACCTCGAAACTACCGCTAAACCTTATGCCCTAAATTCTGAACCCTCCACCGTAAACCCGAATACGTGAAGGCTGACCAATAAACTCGAAGTCCCGAACTCTCAACCTGTCTCAGTTTAGACTTCTTATTATGATGGGGTCTTGCTGTGGGGGTGCTGTTGACGCCATCGTCCGAATTAATGGGCAAGGTTTAACCAAGTTTGCTCAAAGCCATACCCTATACCCTGGACTCAAAACGCCCACACAGAAGCGGAACAGCTACCAGCGCTGCAAGATCACCTAAACCTCTATCTAAATTACAGCTGTGCAGGCGGGCTGCCATCCATCGTGCTTGGCCATGTGGAGTATGCCGTCGGGGCCTCAGAACGCCGTGTCCTTCACCCCGACAGCCCATCATCGGGTTTGGAATTTCAGGGTCCAGTGAAAGTGTTGATTTGAAGCTTTGTGGCTTCAATGGCGAGTCGTCCCACGGCCAGGTGCAGCTGATGCTCACGAACCCGAAGCAATATTTCTGGGAGATCACCCGGGAGGTGCGCGGCTAAAGCCCGCACAGCCTCATGGACCACGACCGAGGGTGTTGCTGAAAGCTGGAAAAAACTGAAGCTCGGAACCCCACGCCTCACAGAAGCTGAAAGCCAAGCTCCCAACCTCAGACGGAACAGCGAAAATGGCCACAGCTGTCCCGTCGACCCCCCAGCAACCCAAAGCCTTCGCTCCTGAGGCTTGAAATTATTCCTAAATGTATTTTCATTCCTCTACCCCAAGCATAGGTCCACCCTAAACCCTAAACTGCCTCAAACCCAGACGCAGTTATCAAACACTCCAAGGGTTCAGCGCAATAGCTCACGGAGATGCCGAAGGATTGGTTTGAGCAGCCTCTTCAAGTCCTTATACGTTCACAAAGCCGCGCTATACTACATGCACCCGCCAAAACCCTACAGTTCGGACCGTTCGCCACCCTTTGACCCAAAGCTCTGAGCCCGAAAACCCGAAACCCAGACTCTTCGAAAAGGAATCGGAAAATTTTAAAGCCTCAACCTAACTCGCAACTACCTAAGTGCCAAAAGCCCTGCACCCTAAACCCTAAAGCCCACTTGCTCCTCATGGGTCTGAAGGAGCCTTGGACATTCGCCGTCTTGCAAGGCAAGGTGCTTTTTTTTCCCGCAGCAAAATACGTTGGTACACGCGAAGCATCACGAAGATAATCTTCACAATCTCTACATTGACGTCTGTCTATCCCTATCACCATCTGCAATGCTTTCTGAGAAACCCATACAGCTAAACCTCGCCACGAGGAGGCTTTCTTTCCGGGTTGTTGGTTGACTTCCCAAGTCCTTCGAGAAACATTATCCGCAGATCAGCTTGTGAGCCCTACTGATAATATATCATACTATATCATATCATATCATATTATACTAAAGTATATAATAATATACTATATTACACTATCTTAGGCTATATGCCACGACTACCGTCACCTGGACAGGTCCCCGGCCGGGCTGCCGTGGCTGCCGTGTGACTCGCTTCGAGGTGTGTTGTCAGGGCGTTTTTGACTCAGTAAGTAGAGTTTACGGTGTAGGCTACAAAGAGCAAAATGACGGCATTCAAAAAGCGGCTCCGGTACACTGAATAGTCTGATTTAGGACGAAACAGCGCTTCAGCGTGTGGTAACGGCTCTTTCAGATGGATGTATTTGGGAGTTGAGGGATTTTCAGGTGTTAGGTTTTTAGGGTGCGGCGTTTGGGGGTTCAGGGCCAAGGTACAGAGCTCCGTGTATACTCATATTCATTTCAGCAGACTGAAGCCTGCAACTTCGGCTTTGTGTAGCCTTAGTTCGGAGAATTTAGTCAAATATCGAGGCGTGAACAGCTGACTGTGTTCCGGATGAGAAGCTCCCAACAGTTGACGGGTCATTCGCGATTTCGTCATCCGGCGTCGCAGACTGCAGTTATTTGGCTTGTGAATCTGTGGTGGCCGGAGACTTGCAGTTTTTTGCAGGAAGCCTACCAAGAAATTGTTCTGCACGCGGAAAGAATGTAGTTAGACAGCGTGGCACCTGACAGGCGATCTTTCTTGCGCGTGGTGTAGAATGCAGTAACCAAGGGGTCCGAGTGCGAATATAGTAGGCGTAAGTACAGTAATTGGGCTCCAAATGAATATGCTATCCTTTTACTCGGACCCTTTGGCAAGTTGGGTGGGGCCACGCTTGGGCCGGGTGCTTCGTGGCTTGGCGGTAGAGCAGGGGACACAAAAAGGGCCGTCACCCCACTCGTCTCAGAAGAAAACCAGAATATCTGTAGCATTCCCCAGTAACCTCCGAACATTCCAAAACCCTAAAGCCCTAAATCCTGAACCCTGGTAGTGAAAATCCGAAAATCCATAAATCCTGAACCCTGAGCTCTATAGCAATCTAAATCCGAAGGAATCTCAAGACACCCTTCTCCTGGACCTCAACTGTTGCAGAAGTAGAATAGCGCAGAGGTTTCAGTCCGCCCAAGACCCGGGCCGATAAGAAAACGTCACTACCCCTTATAATAAGGAATATACCCCAAATCATAAAAGTCAGGGCCCCTCTAATAAGGTACATTCCTTATTTAAGGAATATACCTTAAATAAGAATAGTCAACCCCCTCTAATTTCAGTCTATATTCCTTAATTAAGGGTATTCGGACTAAACCCTAAACCCTGAACCAACTTCGCCAGACGGCGTTTCGGGGGCCTGACATCGAGTTCCAAATCTTCGACTTCCAGGCGGGGAATGTACGATTTCGGGCTGGGCTTAGGGTGTACTTAGAGGATCGGGGGACTTAGTAAGTAGGGTTATAAATACCTTAGTTGGGGTTATATAGGTAACCATACGTATAGTTACCTTGCTTAACCCTAACCCTAGTTGCTAAGTCCCATGGTCCTTCAAGTAGGCTGTTTAGTCTAGGGTTTAGGGATTAGGGTTTCAGGTTTAAGTTTAGGGTTTCGGGATTGGGTGTTGGGTGTTCAGCCTACCCAAAGAATAAACCGTTGAGGTTTCGGGCGAAGGCTCAGGGGGTGAGGCTTGGGATTGTGGGTTTAGGAGACACAGAGACTCCAATATCCCCTTCATTAAGAATATTCCTTAAATCATATTAGGGATCCCACTGTAAATTTTCCTTAATTACAGGATATTGGAGTCTTTGGGTTAGGAGATTGAAGGATTCATCCTAGGATGTTGGCGTGAGCTTCAAGCCCGACCCTTAATTTTAGGGTGTAGGGTTTAGGCGCATGTAAAGAGAGTGGCATACTAATATTCCTATTGCCTGCAACCTTCTCTCCAGTTGCCTAGCCAATGCCGGAACCACTTGCCGACAACGCAGACGCTAAATGACTTGCACAGTTTTTCCTGAATGCGGATCGGTTAAGGCAGCTTCTGTATGGGGTTCTTGTTCAACGGCTAGGATCTAAAGCTCCAAACCCCAAACCCCGGTCTACATTGCTCAAAAGGAGAGCCTGCCTAAACCCTAAACCCTAAACCCTAACCCTCCTACGATCCGAAAGTCTGAGCCCCGAGCCCTGTACCCCAAAAATCTGATCCCCGAGCCCAACAACCGTAGGGGCCTTCTTAGTAGGGTTTTGGCGTATTCATAGTACACTATATGGGGACGGGACGTTAAGCTGACATTATCACTACTTGTTAATTCAAAGACCCATACAATCTAATCCCAACCCCGTGTCCCAGCAGCCGAAAGCAAGTGCCTTGCTCAGCAGGTCCTTCCGAGCTTGCCACTAGACTGGACTGAGAAGCTCTTGTGGGCTCGCCGGGTGTTATTTCAGAGGTTCAGGTAGCCCGGGTTGATGGGTTTGGGGTTTCGCGGTCTGGGGTATTGAAATGATGGCGGAAGTTGATTTCGGGTTGATGGAGTTTCACAGCGCAGAGTTTGAGGGTGTTGAGTTCGCTGCTGCTCCGAAATGTGAACTTCAGGGTCTCCAACCCTAAACCCCAAACCCTACAAAACCTATAGTCTCAAGCTGTTTCGGTACTTTGGTGCTGGAGGGCCCGACAGCCGGAAAAGGCCCAGCCAGTAACCCGAAACACCCTGCAGATCCCTTCAGCAACCCCAGGAAAGGTTTCAGGGTTTCGGGTTTGTAGGGTCGAAGGACAGGCGTTCAGGCTTCAGGGTTAAGGGATCCGGGTTAGGGGCCTTTAGGGTTTACCTTAACCCTGAAGAACCTACCTTTTTAGGGTTCCCTATTATGATTTCCTTATATAGGTCATTAACAGGTAGGTTCTTCAGGGTTAACGTAGGGCGTAAGCCCCTTCGCAATCGCTTGCACTTGAGCTCGTGACCTAAATCTGGCAACACTTGACTCCCTGAAGTGGCAGGGCTTTGGGTTTAGGGTTTCGGGTTGTCCTAGACCCCCCAACTACCCTTTATTGTAGCCCCTAATTACCTCTTAATGAGAAATACTAGAGTGCTTTAAAGGGTATTTGGGGGGTCCTGGGTGAGTTTAGGATTTAGGGTTTTAGAGGTTTGGGCGGGTAAGGGCACGGTTCTTGGCTTTTAGAGGACTGCTGTCCTTCGGGTTCAGGGTTTGGGGTTTATCCTGACCCCGGAACCCCCAAACCCCGAATCCTTAGACCTGAAGCCCGAAAGCGGTTTAGGGTTCAGGGTTCAGGGTTTAGGATTTAGGGTTTAGGGTTTAGGGTTCAGGGTTTAGGATTTAGGGTTTAGGGTTTAGGGTTCAGGGTTTAGGATTTAGGGTTTAGGGTTTAGGGTTCAAGAGTTCCTATACCATGTGCACACAACACCCTAGAGCAACTCCCAATGTTCGCCAGCATGATAGCATTCCCCCGAACCTTAGACTATTAGAGCTTTAAGGACTCATGTATTAAGGCGTTTCGGCCCAAAGACCATACCACACAAGGCTTTTGGGCTATTTTGATCCCCAGCCCTAAACCCTAATATAGGGGCTTAAATAATTACCAATACTACTTTGGGGGTTCCGTAGTATAAGTATAGTATACTGAGCCCCAAAACACTAGTCTAAATATTATTAAGGCCCCAACATTAAGCCCCCGAAAAAGTCTTCTCCCGAGGCTCCTTCTGGATCGCCAGAGTGATGTCGTTTTCTCGTTTCGGCTTCTCAATGCCGCGGAGCCCGTTTTTTGGTGTTTGGCGTTGAGGGGTTTTGGGGCTAGGGTTTCCGTGTTTTCGGCTTAGAGGGATGAGACGGTGTCTTGTTTTCGGGGTCTCCGGCCAAGATTTAAGACGCCAAGCACTTAACAATTTGCGACAGACAAACGCCCAAATTGAATGCATCGCCATGAAGAAACTGGGCGCGCCCTTCATCCTTCTCCGCCCCCACGCCCTAAACTGCGCCCCTAAATCCCAAACCTTAAACACTGAACCCTAAACTCAAATCGTACCCAAGCCCTAAATCCTAAGCCCCTAGAACTGCACGTGGACTCCATACGCATCCTTGGCGAACACCCCGCGCGAATATCAGCTGCATCCCAAGCCCGATCATTTGGGCCTTATACGCAACCCAAACCCTAAACCTCAAAATCCTAAACCCTATAACCCCAAAGCCCTAAACCCCTAAACCCTAAAATCATAAACCCTCGTTTTGAAGCTCCCCAAAGCCCAGTAGTCAGAGCAGGAGCAACTGGAGCTCTCGCTGCCCGGTGGGGAGGCGTGGTTGAGGGCTTCTGGGCTTTGGAGTACCATACTTTATTACTTTTTTCTGAAAGGAGCCATTATGAAATACAAGTTTATACTTTTTTCTCCCTTGAAACTATTATGAAATAAAAGTTTATACTTTTTTCTCCCTGGTCACTTAAAAGCCTAGGCTTATAAGGCTCTTGGGTTCCGTAGTTCAGCTCTGGGTCTCCCTGGAGTCCTGAAACTGAAACTCCAATATCCCTTAATTAAGGAATATTAGGGTTCCTAAAAGGGATCTATGGGCTCTATAAGGGACTCAGGGAATATCTTATAGAGGGTATTCGGGATTAGCGTTTAGTGTTTAGGGCTTGGGGGTTTAGGGGTTTGGGGTTTAGGGTTGGAGACAAGACTACGGCTGGCAATTATGCAAGAAAGCAGAGGTCAGTGGTAGTGGTTGTTAGGGTTTAGGGCTACAGCTTAACTGGCTACGGCAATACCAGCATAATGGTGGGCAACAGCAGGTATAATACTCGCACCCACAGCCTCGCACGCGAGAAGGAGCTGGATCATGGTTGCAGCAACGAAACTCGAAGTCAGAAGCACGAACATGGCAATGGCAAGCAAGAGCACAGGCAAGAAGATGTCGGGTCCTTAAGCCGTGAACTCGTAAACCTTAAACCCTAGAGCTAGACAGTAGATTCAATAGATCTGAGATTCCTCAGCAGCAGCACCTTCGTTTGTGAAGGACATTCTAAACCGAAACTCTAACTTAAACCCGCAAGACGAAACCTTATGTAAGCAAACCCCAAATCAACGACCCAGCTAGAAGCCTGAATACTTACCAAAACGATGCCTTAAGGCTCCTCATCATACCTGCCCCATAGGGTCCATGTATACTACCATTAGGAAAAATCAAGTCGCAAACGGCCATCCTTTCTTATTGCGGGCTCGGGGACGTAATTCCATAATGGTAGTGTGTGAGTGTGTATATAGATAAGATAATATACCCCACCCCCCCAGACCTTTTAGAGACCCCAGCTGTAGCCTTTGTATAACGCTCATTGTAGAACTCGGTAAACGAATCCTTAAATCAACCCCAACCCCCAAGTCTGAACCCCAAAGAGGAGAGTTTAGCGTATGCACGAGGTCTCCTCCTGCGCTTTCCTGGCCCCAACCGACCTGGACGCCAGGTGCGATCGTCTGGGCTTGCAGTCCACAAGCGTACTAGGTTTTGGGGCTGTATGAGTTTAGGGTTTTGGGGCTTGAGGGCTTTAGCATTTAAATTTAGGCTTGTTCAGGGTTTTGCGATTTAGGGTTTCGGATAGCAGTTTCTTGAAGCCGAAATCAAGAAGCCCACAGACATCAGGTTTCCGAGGGAGACTTTATCACTCTTTCAGTCCAAGTCAGCAGGGGGTTGATGAATCAGGATACTCTAGCCCTATACCCGAAACCGTAGGCCCCACGCCCTAAACCCGAAACCGCGGACCCTAAACCCTAAACTCTATATACCCGGGAACTGATACCCCAAACCCTAAATCCCTGGAGGCAGAAATCACAGCTCCGGTGCTTTCCCGTGAGCTCGGGCACGGCAGCCCGCTTGCTACCCAGTTGCTGGTTTAGGTTTAGGGTTTTAGGGCTGTAGGGTTTTAGGGTTTTAGGGTTTGGGTTTTTAGGGGTTTAGGGTTTAGGGTGTAGGGTTAAGGGCCAATTGCGAAAATCTTACGCAGAAACAAAAAGTTGGCTTTTGGGCTGTAGGGTTTTTCGCAAATCAATCTTAAGGGCTTGGGGTGTGTAGGGTTTAGGGTTTATCGGAGTTTGGGGGCTAGGGCTTACGTTTATGATAGGCCAAACCGGCTAAACCCACCTGCCTTAACCCCTAAACCCTTAAACCCTAAACCCCTGAACCTTAAACCCCTAAACCGTTAAACCCTAAGCCCCAGGCCCGGAAACCCTCAAACCTTAAACTCATTGAAGTCCAAGGAATTGTCATAGTGTTCTTTTTGGGCTTTGCGCTTTGGGGAGTTTTGGGGTGTGGGAGGAGGGAATATGGGTTGAGGGGTTCGAATTTCCGGTTAGGGCGTTGGGTTTAGGGGGTTTAGGGGTTTTAGGGGTTTAGGTTGTGTAGGGCTCAGGGTTGTCACACTGCATGAGGTTGAAGGTTTATACGGTATATAGGTTACATAGAATCAAGGGGCTCGGGAATTAGCGGTGTAGGCTTGAGGATTGTTTGGTTGACGGTTTGGCTTGACAGCCCCATGCAGCCCCAAACATTCCCCAAAATTGTGATCCTATTTAGCAGCTCTAGAGTGGAGGTCTTGCACGGCTCCCCTGAACCCTAAACCCAACTTCCTGTCGGGTTCCCGGGAAGCATTTTCGGCTCTTGACTGAGAATTCGGCAGGAATCTTATTAACGTAGCAGTATAGTATATTATACTAGCAGTATGGTATGTTCTAGGAAAACAGCAACAAACAGTAGTGTCGTGTAATTAGGCGTACGTCCCAACATGGTGTAGTTAGGCGAACGTCCCATCACCAGAGTCGCTGAGGTTGTACCTTTAACTTTCAAGCGCCCCTTCAATCCCGCAGCAGCTTCATTCCGTTTACTCTTGACGGTATAATACCGTAAACCATTGTACCTAAGTCTGTCGCCAACCTAGACCTGACATCTTCTAGCCACCGTAGCCTTCAACCCACGGCTGTCTGCGCACTCCGACATCTCTAGAAACTCGATTTCAAACGCTCCTTCAATCCCGCAACAGCTTCATTCCATTTGCTGTCGACGGTATAATACTGTAAGCCATTGTATCTAAACCTGTCACCAGAATTAACCTGACATCTGCTAACGGCCGTAGCCCTCAACCCACGGCCGTCTGGCCACTCCAACAAGAGCAGTAGCAGTGGAGCTGGTGTCCGTGGTGGTGTTGGTCGTGGTGGTTGCTGCTGGGCGTCTGTAAAAGAACGCGCGCCTTGAAATTTCAACTGCGTGGTGTAATTATCGGCTTTCCGGCTTGAAGAGGGTGTTGTCAACTTCTGGCGTTTCTTGGGTCTTCTGCGGTACGGGCTTGCAAGTTTCCCTCAGCACGGACACAGTTGAGGGATGAACAACACTTAGTGAGCTCGTTCCCTTCGAACGGAGCGAACTGAGACATCATTCGATATGGGAACTGAGACAAACATGCATGGTGCTCTGGTGTCGAAGGTCCCACAAATCATGGCAATACATTGACCCGGCACCTTCTTCCGCAATCACCGAAGAGATGTGCTCATGAATTTGCAATCTGACTGTTGTATTTGTGCATCGCGCCTGCCTCCTGCTCAACTTAGACTAGGATATCTTCCTTGCACCGGTATTTGCAGAAGTGTTGAATTCGGGGCTGCGCAGGGATCGCAATCCGTTAGATTGTCTTTACAGGGTTCGACATCGGATACCTATTCAGATGATAGCAGATAGCAACGTCAGTGACAACATTGGCCAAAGATGGTATCAGCTTGACGGTGTACCATAAGACGTAAGAAACGCTTGGATCGTTGCAATTCCAGTACGAACGCAGACCCTCGTCAAACATGGAATTGGTGAGGCGGAGCTTTAATTGCATGCTCGATTCACCTGCCGCAGTGCATGTAGATGGTCCGATTCATTGATATTCAGTGTGTATAGGCCGAATGTACTACCCCAGGAAGTCCGGGGCTGAACGAGCGTGCCGTTCTTGGACACATGCCAACACAATACATCTCTGCTGAAGTCTGTGTGTTTTTGCCAAAAACTCCATGCGCGGTAGCGGGATAGGGACGGAACCTCAATCTGCGAGATTCACGTGTTTGGAGAGCCGCGCAAGTTCAGGCCCAATAGGTCGATATCCCGGCCATACCAGCAGCTACAGACATTAGTACACCAGCTTCAGCCCAACCACAAAACATGCACAACCCGCTAAAACTTTGAGGCGTGACCAGCCGGGGTGCTTCTTTCATTTCCACCAACGGCACTGTGGAGGCGGGAATCTCGGCCTTGGATGCCTGGAAGCATGCAACTTTTCGGGGGCTCAAGGTTTAGGGTTTTAGGGTTTAGGATTTAGGGTTTAGGGTTTAGGTTAGGTGTTGGGATGTGGGGTTTCGGGTGTAGAGGTTTTGGGGTCCAAGTCATCGGCATTTACGCTCTCTTCCAGACATGTGCAGGACATTTGTGGCGGTTTTTTCCTTCACGGTGTCTGCTTCATCAAACGTCCTTGCACCATTGTGCGCATAGGACACCAAACCCACAATTGTATCCACATCTTAAGTCCCCTATGTTGCATGCCGACGCTCGCTTCTGTTCGGGTGCTGTTTGCAGCGTTTGTTCTTACTTGGACTGCGAGTTTCAAGAAGGAGGCCATGGGTGGTTTAGGGTTCGCAGGAGGGCTCAGGGAATTGCGTAGGTAAGGGGGCCTAAACAATTACCAGTACTATTCTGGCTTTCCATATTATGATGATTATTATTATTAGTATTATTATTCACGTATAGTGAGCCCCAAAACCATATTCGAATTATTAAGGCACCTATATTAATGGCAGCATGTGTCAGGATTTGTGTGGTGAGCTTCCCCATGTTGTGGGTCCGAGCTCAGTCTGCAGAGCACATGAATGGTTGTGTTTATGTTTTTCGAACCTATACACTAAACCCTAAACCCTCAAAGCGCATTCGATCGATGCCGCCGTGAGCCGGGCCGCCCTAGGCCCTGAACCCGAAACCCTGCCCATTGATGGCCCATACTATAGGGGCCGCAATGATACCTATAGGGTTCCTAGGGTTCCTTTAAAGGGGTCGATAAGGGTTACTATAAGGGATACTATAAGGGATATACTATAAGGGATACTATATGGGTTCTATATTCGGGGCCTAAATAGTTACCTATACTATTTTGGGGGTTCCTTATTATGATTATGGCATAATGGGCATCAAAACCCTATTCTAAATATTAAAGCCCCTATAGTACCCGAGAAGGCGAAGGAGCCCGGCTGCTAGGTAGCTGTCTATTACGGCCGGCGCCCCTACACGAGGCCACCGGGCACAAGTCCAAACAGAAGATCCAAGACCTCATCCTAAACTCGAAAGCCCTGCGATAAACCGTGAAGTCGTAACCTTATGCCCTAAGCCCTAAAGCTTCCCGGAAATCCCCAACAGCAAACAATAAAGTCCCAAGGCTGAAGCCAAAAAGGCCCTAAACATGAAGACCTTAAGCACCATGCCCGAAAGCCCGACAACTCTAAACCCCACATGGGGGTTTCCGAAAATTCGGGGTACCTTATTTTGGGGCCCTTATAATAAGGATCCTACTATTTAGTGTACTATATTAGGGTCCCCTATTTTCGGAAACTCCCACATTGGCCCCATAGCCGATTCCGTAAACCCTGGGTTTAGGGTTTATGGGGTTGTCTAAACCTTACTAAACCCTTACTGAACCCATCGGAACCGTTGAGCCTTAAGGTTTTCCAACCCTACTTAAAGGACCCTAACCCTACTTAAAACGAACTGTCGTAACAAGGGTGATACATTCAGGTTATAAGATTTACTTTTTCGGGTGTGCGGTTAGGGTGCAGGATTAGAACCAGCGTTTGGGATTTAGGATTCTTATGACGATAATCCCAATAAAGCTGGTTTGACTTGGTAGCCTTACTTACGAAGTCCCATGATCCTCCAAGTTTGGCACCCAGGTCCAGGATTTATCTTTGCTACCTCAGGGGCCGCAGATGAGCTTCAAGCTGTCCGCACCTGGGCTACATACCTAAGTACCGATGTGGGATAACTTTGACTTCCCCTGTTGGTTCAAGAAAGAAATCCTAAACAGAAATATCTTTTGAATCTCGGAACGTTGGGTTTCCGGGCCGATTTGGTGTTCCAGGATCGTGACAAGGCCAAAAAGAGAGTTGAGGTTACAAGAGTCGAGTGGTTTGTGGCTGAGGGTTTAAGTGTTTACCCTAAACTCCAAATCCGAAAGGCTCCGTAAGCTTTAAAGCCTAGACACGGACATCTTCCAACGGCCTCGGAATAAAAGGGGCCTTTGCTGCGGTACTTTCTGCTTTAGGGCTGTGCAGGTTCGTCAAACCCAAGCCGTAGGGAATCTGTTTCGTGTTAAGCTCAGTGACATAGTCCGAATTCGGGTTTAGGTCTCAGGCTCGGGTGAGAGTTTAGGGTGTAGGGTCCTAAGCGAATCACACAGCGCCACCTTGATTACTTTCGAAGACTCCGGTGGTGCACAAGTTATCCATTCCATTGGATGTGCTCTAGGTTTAAGGTTTCTTACCTCAAAGCCATAAGATAGGGGCTTAAATCATTACCTATACGTACTATTTTGGGGTTCCTCATTATAATCATAGTATAATGGGCCCCAAACCAAAACCCTGTTCTAATTATTAAGGCCCCTATAGTATGCAAATCTTCATGGGGCTAAGCCCGGCCTGGGGGTGGGTTCAGCATCCTTTGGATGAAGCGTTGGTTCAGACCTTCTGAGAGAGTTCTAGAGCGTCGCCTAACCGTAAACCCGAAAGCACACATGCTAAGTCGTTTTCCATTCATGGGTTTCGGGACAGTGTCTGTGACAGAACTGCAGCTCCTAAGGGTTTAGGGCGCTAAAGGGCTTGGTGTTGAGGGTTCAAGCTGGTTCAGGGATGTGGCAAGAAGGGTTTCCTACTCTAGTTGCACCCTAAACCCTAAACTATCTTAAACCCTAAACCATCTTAAACCCTAAACCCTATACCATCTTAAACCCAACTAGGCCCCCCGAAGCCCGTTAAGGAACACCTTTTCATGCTTGAAGATGCCTGAATCTCCGTGAGGATCCTTACTGTGAGAGCGGGTCTGTAAGTCAATTCCAGAATCAAGGAGTGTTGGGCTTTCGGGTTGGAGCCTTGCGTTTTGATGCAGGCTTCAGTGCCGAGGGTTTTCGGTTTAATATTGACTCCGGTTTCTTTAAAGGCACTAATTTAACGAAGGTCCCGATGACTATCCTTGTTGAGGGAGACGGGTTCATGAATCAGAGGGGTCGACACGACGATTCACAACCCGAAAGCCTAAACTCCTACACCCTAAACTCCTGCACCCAAAATCCTCAAACCCTAAAGCCTAAAATCCTAAACCCGGCTCCTTAGGTGCGAAATGCCGCGGTTCCCTACTCGCCGAGCAGAGGCGGCGCTTGGACGGCCAAGGTGCCTTGAAAAGCTGAGACCGAGATATTACGGCTCAGCGGTTTGGGGTTTAGAATTTAGCGTAGAGGAGTTTAGGAGTTTAGGGTTAGGGTTCGGTTTTGGGGTTTCGGGTTTCTATTTTGGGGTTTGGGGTTCGGGGTTTAGGGTGGGGTCTCTGTTATGGGGTTTAGTACGTCAGGGATTCCAAGACAAACTCTACATTGGTTATATGGGTCCCCCTAAACCTGAAGCCGTCTTTTTGGGTCTGTATCAATAAAGTCCTGTAGCTTGTGAAGCTCCCACATCCACGGCTGTGAGGTGAGGTTTGCCTTTATTGCTTTTCCTTGGTAGTAGAATAGGCAACCATTAACCTTTTTGGGGTATTATAATCCCTATAGAATCCCAAAGGTTACCTGTACGTAGTTCCCCATGATACTGGACAAGTAGCCTGTAATTTCTGTGGAGCTAAGACTGCAGACCCTGCGGACCTAGATTTTCAAGAGTTTAGGGTAAGTATAGGGTTTCGGGTTCAGGGTTTAGGGTGTAGGGTTCAGCCTTTGGTGTTGAGGGTTTAGGCCATTGCTAGGGTGGAGGAACCCAGCCTTCAGGCTTAAAGGAAGGCATAAAGACAGCCTTAAAGGAGCCCTTAAAGGATCCCTTTGAGGAAACCTTACAATCGCGGCTCGTGTTATGAGGAGCATCAGAGAAATCATGGTCCTGCCATGACCAGGCGTAAGCGCGGCCAGGGCCAAAGACAAAGTAGCCACAGACATGTTAGCTGATCTGCCAAAACCTTCAGCCCCAACCTCCCCCAAGCCTCAAACCCCACGCCTTTAAGTTGCATGTGGCACTACCCTAAACCCCAGACCCAGAAACCTAAACCCTAAAGCCCAAAGCATAGACCCTAAACCCTGACACCTACTATAGAGGTCTAAATAATTACCAATATTGTTCCTTGGGGTTCCTTACTATATCATAACTCTACTACAAAGGAGCTCAAAAAACTATTCTAATTATTAAGACCCCCACATTAAGCTGAACCACACCGCCAAATTTGATCCTGTGCAGCCGCAGGCTCTAAATGCGAGCGGTGCAGCGGTCGGCCGTATTCTGGAGGAGGCAGTTGGCCCTCGAAGTCTAAAGTAAGGGGCCTCAATAGTTCGAACAGGGTTCCTTTGAAGCGGTCTATAAGGGTTACTATAAGGGGGTACTATACTTCAGAGGCCTCAAAAGTTCAAACAGGGCTCCTCTAAAGGGCTCTACACCCTAAACCCTAAACTCCCTAAACCCTAAGCCCTAAACTCTTGACAGATCCAGGCTTTAGGGCTCTTAAGAATCAAACGAAGCTGCAAACAGGGGCCTTAATGATTTGATTAGGATTGGGGACTTTTTTCGGTGTTTATTGAAGGGTTCCTTTAAAGGGGTTCTATCAGGGTTACTACAGGAGTTTACTGTTTTTAGTTTAAAGTAGGTGCTGTAGTAGGAGTTAGGGTTCCTGGTGTCGAGCTCGCTTGCTTCGGCCGTTGGAATTGTCGGCTCTTGTTTTGCATCGCCACCTCCTGGGCTGGTTTGCTGTACGACTCTTGAGCGCTCTTGTAGTTGTCTGGATGCTTCATCTACAAAATGGTTTCGTGGGTAAGGATCTACAAAAAACATATTTGGGTTTTCGTCGAAGCGGAGCAGAAGTTACCTAACCGCTACAACCCCGCGTCCTCAGCCCACGAAGCGACTTTGCCTGGAAGCCCAGAGAAGTCCAAAGAGAAGTGGAGCCACTGGCCCCCGCTCCCGAAAGCGTATGACTCAGCACCCCGATCAGAAATGATAGTATCCGGTACCTTACTTGCAAGTGCATACTGTATTGAGGCACACGAAAGTGTGGATTATTATTCACTGTCGTCACTTATATACCATTTGTGCGTACATACATATATAAGCATATATAACCGTGTGTGTGTATATATATATATAGATGTACACAGAGGCGCGCATACATACCTACCTACCTACCTACCTAACTACCTGTCTGCCTGCCTACCTACCTACCTGCCTAGCTATCGACCTACATACATACATACATACATACATACCTACCGCACGCCAAATTATATGCTAGCATACCTGAAAAAGAGAGCCGGGAACCAGGACACTGTGTGGCTGGCGCTATATGCGAATGCACTTCCCAGCTTCTCCGTGATACTCGCGGATGCCAGGGCTCGGGACTCCAGAGAGGGGCTTTTGAACAAGTTTTGTGAGGGTGTTATAACCCTAAGGGTCCAAGTACCTAATAATCATATACTCTCCTAAATATTGAGCTACATAACTACTATCCTAAACCTAAGTACCTAATTATTGGGTCCTTTAAAGGACCCCTAGGGTAAGGGTTCTACAAGGGTTCCGTGGCTTCTATTCTCCCTGGTGCCTAGTAGGGAATGGGGGGATGGATCCCCAGTAACAGTTCCCATAACCCATTCCCCCATTCCCTACTAAGAACCAGACAGTATTGGGTCTCTACAAGGGTTGGGAGATTTAGAGCTTGGCTTAGGGGTGCAGGGCTTGAGAAGCTTACAGCTTCGAGCTTAGGTGGGACTTCACCCTAAGGGTCCAAAGGACCCAATAATTAGGTACTTGGGTTGAGGATAGTAGTTAAGTAGCTCAATATTAAACAGAGTATATGATTATTAGGTACTTGGACCCTTAGGGCCAGGGTTCATCAAGCATCAAGTTTGGGGGTTTGGGCTATCAGGGTTCGGCCTAAGCCCTAAACCCGAATGAGGCCTTCGGGCTTGGCTTTCAGCAGTTCCAGCATCGATCCCATCCGAAGCCACTGAACCGCCATACCGTTTCGGGTCTCAGGTGCACAGCCCCTAGGGCCCTAGCGTTTAGGGTTTAGGGTTTGGGCCCCAAGCGTCCAACACTAAACTTCAGAACTCCGTGGCCCCTGCGCTGCCGTCACGCCGAAGCCAGCCGTGGACATTCGGAGTCCCTCGAAGAAAGGCCTAGGGTTTAGGATTTTGGGTTTAGGGCTTAGGATTTTTGGATTAGTGTTTTTGGGTTCACGGTTTAGGGAGGGTATAGTTCATGTAGCCGAGGTTTCAAACGGATGGTTTCACAAACCTGGGCCTATAAACCCGAAGCCCTAGTTTGCTGGAGCTGAAGCCGTATGTACATGAGGCCTTCAGCCCTGAACACTATACCTGAAGCCCTAAACCCTGAATCGAGATGTCCCTAAACCCTAGACTCTAAACTCTGGACTCTAAACCCTAAACTCTGGACCCTAAATCCAAAACCCTAATTGTTGCCATCCTCTGGCCGAGGCAGATGTCCTGACAGCCGTCCAGGTCGGATTCGGCTGCAGTGTTGGTAAAGCTTTAGCAAGAGCTTGGGGGTAAAGGGTTTAGGGTGTTCCAGTTTCAGTGTTTAAGGTGCAGTGTTAGGGTTTTCGATGCAGTGTTTAAGGTACAGGGCCTACAGGGTTTAGGGTTTAAAGGTTTTTTGTTCTAGGGAGTCGGGTGAAAGTTTAGGGTCTCAGCCTTTGGCGATCTGGGCTAGGTGTGTGTGTGTGGGTATATTTGTCTGTGAGTGAGTATGTCTGTATACATACGTTATCACATATACATATACGGTCATATACATCTCTTTATATACATATGTGTGCGTATATATACACATCTGGCCCATAAGCACGAGTAGGACACATATTGCAAGCAGACACAAGCAAAGCAGGAACCGTAGTTTCCTGAACTGAGACGCCCTGAAACCCTAAACCTGAAGTTCTGAAGTCTTTATCAATCCTCTTCCCAACACTGTGAAGGAGAACTCGCAGGCCCCACGCCGCGATGCCCAAATGCCTTCCATGGTATCCCTGCCGGCCTCAAATCCGTGCATCCCACAGGTGCTCTTCGTTCTGGGGTTACTGCTGAAGCCCGACGATGTGCTCAAGGTGGGAACAATTCATTTCTGCGGGCTTAGGCTTTTTGGTTAAGGTTCTTTTGAAACAAAACCCAAACCCTAAACCTTAAACCCTCAAACCTTATGGGGCTTAGGCCTTTGGATTTAGTTCATTTTCGGAGCTCAGAGTCTTCAGCTTGGGGCTTCACGCCTCGACGTTGGGGTGCGCGCTTTTGGGACTTTGGACTTTACGCTGTGGGGTTCAGGGCTTTGGGTTTCGAGTTTCGGGTTTTTGGGGTTGAGCCAAAACCCCAAAACCAAAAACCCTAGACCCTAAACCCAAAAACCCAAGACCCAAAACCCAAAACCCTACACCCCACCCTAACCCCAAAGCCCTACACCCTAACCCCAAAACCCTACACCCCAAACCACGCTCCAGAAGAACAAAGAACTTACCTTGGTTAGTAGGGAATGGAGGAATGGCAGTAATAGTAGTGATTGTACCCCATTCCTCCATTCCCTACTAACCAAAGGTAAGTAGAAGGCACTATACTTTAAGGTCACCCTAAACCCTAAACCCTAAACGAGCACAGAAAAAGGTCTCGGCTCCATCCGCTTTCTCCTGGCGCTTTGAGGCCTCGGAGTTCAATCCTCGCCCTGAGCTCGGCGGGTTTTTCCAGGGGTTCCCTTTTTTTGGGGTTTAGGGATTTAGGGATGTTCAGGGTTTAGGGATTAAGGTTTAGGGATTTAGGGACGTTCAGGGTTTAGGGATTAAGGGTTTAGGGGTTTTTGGGGTTTAGGTTTCAGGATTGGAGGGTTAGGGGTTTAGGGTTTGGGGAGGTTGAAGAGTTTAGGGTTTTTGGGGTTCGTTTAAAGAGGTGGTCCGTGGTAGGCTTCCTTTCAGGGTTCCCCCAAAGAGGCTGTAGACTTCCTTTAGGGGTTTCAGGCCTCCTTTAAAGGAGCCCCTAAAGAAGCCCTGAAGGCAGCCCTTTAAAGGAATCCTTGAGGTTTGAAGGGGGGTTCAGGGTTCCTTTAAGGTCCAGGGCCCCAAAATTTAGACAAGCCTTCTATGGAAGGTTCTTAGGGGTTTTTAGAGGTCTGCTAGGGTTTTAACCAGGCTCAGGTCTTAGGCCAGATGACTTAATGATTAGAACAGGGTGCCGGTAAGAGCTCCTGCAAAAGTACCTACAAGCCAGTAATGATTTCTATAGAGTTCAGAGTTTCAGGGTTTCGGGTCGGAATGTTTTTCAGAGCCTTTTGTGAATGTTTGCGTTTGGGTGTCTTTGTTACGGCTTGGCAGAGCGATACGAGGGCAAGCCTTCTTACTCTGTACTTTCTGCTGTGTAAAGTTAGGGAGGCTCCTAGTGTTCTACCGCTTCATAAAGGGATCACCCATTTAAACCCTAAGTACGAGAATATAAGTAGCGATTAACCGAAGTATGACACTTAGACCTCCAACCCAGAACTGGTTCGAGGTACACTGCTCTCCGCTTTTTCTTGAAACAAAAACAGCCTGGCATCCACGGGTTCACACAACGACTGTGCAGGGCATGCATTACACGCACTCCCCCTCGCTCGCCCCTACAAAGGATGAGCGACCAAGAGATTGCCAATGGAAAAAGGCCATGTGCAAGCATGCCAACTGTACTTGTGGCCCTGACACCCTGTTGCAAAAGAGGACAAAAGCATCATCAGAGTACCATTCCGCCCGCATGAACTGCACACACGCGGTCTCCTTCGGAGACATTGGGGTTCCGTACTCCTAGCATCCTCGACATACACTAACTAAGAGGCTGCTCGTTGGTTTATGGCCTCAACCANATTCCGCCCGCATGAACTGCACACACGCGGTCTCCTTCGGAGACATTGGGGTTCCGTACTCCTAGCATCCTCGACATACACTAACTAAGAGGCTGCTCGTTGGTTTATGGCCTCAACCAATTGAACTTAGCTTCGCTAAGGATTAAAAGCCCAGTACCTAGACTGGAAGGCCAACATCCCGACTAGCGGCCTCCTTCAAGGCTGTTCACGGTTCCGAACACGGATGCACCTCTCCGGGCTTCAAACCCGACGGTTTTACAGGAAGTTCAGCTAATCAAAGCAACCCGTACCCCCATCCTCAAGACGACTCAAATATCCACCAATCAAGCTATAAAAACCATCCTGAACTTCCTCGGAATAGTCTTCGGCATCTATCTTGTAACCTGCCAACCACAGAGAGAATAAAATCTGATCCCGGTTAGGCACTACCTCCGACAAAGGAAAAGGGACTATGTTCATCTCATGTGTTTGACAGGCAACCGAGATACCCCTTCGGCCACTCTTGCAGCTACCAACAACCCAACGGCCAATCTCCCAGGTCCCAATAAGCACACAAGCTTTGGCAATCTCCCAAAGTGCTGATCCGTCGCAGCCCGTCCCAGTTTCGAAGAGCGCAGCATCCCCAGTATCGGCATGATCTGGGACTGTAAGGTCTTGACAACGATCCTCAACCGAAGCTACGCGCAAAACCAAAGGACCTGCCTCATCTCCTTCATGAGCCCTGGCTCCCTGAACAAGGACCCAGAAAAGTACGACAAACCACATCACCCTCCGAAAACACCCTGTGAGCACCTCCAGGCCTTTTCCAAATCTAGTTAACGACAAGACTACCCAAGGAGGATCAGTACTTGACCCCGGGCCCCCATGGGGAACCATCGCTCCAGTCAACATCTGACGAAAAACAGCCCAATTCCCCTCCTGAAGACCTTGCACCACTGCACTGACCTCTAAAGCCTCATATCCAGGACCCCACTCTTCTGAAGGTCCCACGCAGCCCTGAACATCCCCAACTTCCGGACTGCTACTGCCGCCGTCGCTCGCCGTCACAACCGAGGGCTCTGTAGTCGAGCTGCTAAAATCAGCGGACTCCGAGGACGATTCATTAAAAAGACCCTGCCCAACCAGATCAANTTCCGGACTGCTACTGCCGCCGTCGCTCGCCGTCACAACCGAGGGCTCTGTAGTCGAGCTGCTAAAATCAGCGGACTCCGAGGACGATTCATTAAAAAGACCCTGCCCAACCAGATCAACCCTAGGCCTTACAGGTCGCACGTCGATCCCAGGATCATCCTCGTTGTCAACGGCATTCTCTCTACCAGCAGCAAATGGAAATCGAAGTTCCCCCCTCTGCATATAAGCATTTGCCGCTTCAGCAACAGCTGGCGTGGGGGCTTGGTACAGGGTTACAAACCTCTGCCCTGTACGACGTAACCACACCGCTACCGCCATGGTAGCCGCACTTCTAAAGCCCTCTGCAGTAGACCTCAAGTACCCCCAAGAGCTTACTCGATCACCCAAGAAATCCAAAACCACCCAACCCGTCAACATAAACACACGCCACAAATAATGAGACACAACCCCCGGAGGACCCTCAACATAAGGGAACAGTGGTCGGTCCTCATGAACCCCTGGCATGCCGGTGAACAACAAGTTCAAAGGTCCAGTAAGTATGAACTCTTCAGTAGACTCCATCCACTGTGGTCCATGGTACAAGAGAGCCTGGGGACCCCGTCGGAGCACATCTACCACAGCAAATATGATTGCATACCGCATGCGTGGCGAAGTCAACCGAAGTGCAAGCCATTCCTGAACCCGCTCTCCTAGCGCCCACAAGATAAATTCACCTGCCTGAGACACCAGCTGAACCAAAAAGTGTGTAGTAATCCAAGAGCCTACGTACGGGAACCTATCCATCAGCATCCCTTCATCACAGTAGTCCTCGTAGCACTCCTGCTGAAACGGTTGTGAAGCCATCCCATGACTCCCNAAAAAGTGTGTAGTAATCCAAGAGCCTACGTACGGGAACCTATCCATCAGCATCCCTTCATCACAGTAGTCCTCGTAGCACTCCTGCTGAAACGGTTGTGAAGCCATCCCATGACTCCCAGAGCTACCCCCCTGCTGAACAGTTGGCACTGGAACCCTAGAAGCGCTAGACTGTGAAGCCATCCCGTGACTCCCTGAGCTACCTTCCTGCTGAACAGCTGGCACTGGAACCCTAGAAGCACTAGACTGTGACGCCATCCCGTGACTCCCGGAGCTACCTCCCTGCTGAACGGCTGGCACTGGAACCCTAGAAGCACTGGAAGCACTTGTGCTCCCCCCAATCTGAGCACCTGTTTCTATCCCCAAAGATCCCTGAACTTCCGCAGATGAACCACTAGATTCCGCTGTCTCTTCTGGCAGTTCCATCGGCTCCATGAATTCTTCATGGCTGGAATGAGGCATCCTAGACGACTTTGCAGTGATAGGCTGCCCAACAAAACTCGCATCACGCCCATCATCAAAACCAGGAAGACCTCCCTGCAAGCCCTGATGTTGTATGCCTGACTCTCCCTGAGACCCAAATGGCAGCGCGGATTCACCATGCGCCTCCCGATCATTCCCACTGGGCCTAGGCTGTTCAATAGGCTCCTCTCCGGTCATCCACAATGGTAATGGGCCATATCTTTGCTGGAACACTGGCAAATCTACGACACCCCCNCCATGCGCCTCCCGATCATTCCCACTGGGCCTAGGCTGTTCAATAGGCTCCTCTCCGGTCATCCACAATGGTAATGGGCCATATCTTTGCTGGAACACTGGCAAATCTACGACACCCCCGGCTAACAGTTGACGCCGTAGACGGGATCTTTGCACAAAGGTCAGACCAGTATCCCTTTCGGCCTTTTTCAGTTTCTCGTTTACCCTAGCCCACTCCTCAGGACTAAATTCATCTGAACCATCCTCTACCTCACCGGGACCACCAATGCCCCTTTCTTGCTGAGAATCACCCGAAACCCCCAGATCCCTTGGCTGTCCCTCCAAAGCCATCCCCACTGGTGTTTCCTCTCTTCCTAGATCCAGCTTCCAGAACAACCAATAGACCCATAGCATTCCCATTCCAACCAACACTAGCACTACCCAGCTATGTAGAGCAGAGCCTGGCCCCTTTTCCCAGGAACCCGGTTGTGCTCGTACTCCTGGTAATGCCGCAAGCAAAGCTAACCCCGCAAGCGCTTCTGCCGACACCGGAACCGTAGCGATCCCCGTCAAGGACAAACGACTTAACATCCTCGCCGTTCTTACCGCTTCGTTTGAATCTACCCGGCTCCTAACGTTCATAAGGCTCAGCAGCTGCAGGATTCGAGTTCGAGTAAGAGGTTTGGTCCCCAAGTCCGCGATTTGGTACTCTCCGGGGAGGTGCGATACCTTTAACACCCCCGCAGCAATCCTTTCACGCCCAGCTATCGCCCTCATACGTAGATGGCGGTTCCGCCAGCCACCCCCAGCATTATCAAACGCCCTAACTGCCGCAGCATTATCTCCCAACAAAGACATAGTAGAATCCTCACCCAACAGCTCGTCTATCAGCGATTGTATTGACTCAGTCAACTGTATACTATGAACCATACTAACCAACTCGCTTTCCGCAGAGCTTAAGGTAGTAAAAGGCTGACGACACGACTCCCGCACAAGAGGTGAGCCCCGCCAAAGAATTATAACGCATTGGGTGGATCTGTCACCTCCTGGGGAATGGGAGGCGTCTGAGTATATTTCTAACGTCGCGTCAGTTCTGGGTAAACTCAGATTCCCATGTTCAGAAAAGAATGAGCCAGCGTCAAACACAAACTCTATTCCAAGCGTAGACGTCGAATTAAGATAGGCCAACACCTGCATCCCGAGATCTGAAGCCACCTTAGGGGCTTTGGTAGCCAACTGCCCCATCTTCGAAACCGAGAACGAGATGTCCGGTCTTGAACGCGTGGCAATCCACAATAGGGCTCCCGTGATAGCTTGTGCCGCTCTTACATCCCCAATGTCGACTTGGGCCGGGATCTCAGGCTCTACCCATTTATTCAAAGGCACAGGAGCCGTACCTTCAACTCCGAAACGCAGTAACAGTTCCTGCAGGTACGCCGACTGATTCAGCCGGTAACCTCGCTCCGTCAGGACGATTTCCACTCCACAGAAAGTGATAGGCTCCACACCAAACCAAGTAGGCGAAGACGTTTTCCACTTCTCTTGCACCGCCCCAATGAAGGAGTTGCACACCGCCTCCATCGCGAAGACCGCCAGGTCATCCACGTACACTACCAGGAGACCCACAACCTCATGATACGCTTCCCCAATAATCTCCCGGAGAAACCACAAAGACTCATCTGCCTTAGACTGCACCAGTCCATACACCTGGCTCCCACAGCGCAGCCGCAAGGCTCTAAACTCTTGATCGCGATAGTTTCCCCAATCCTTGGGCGAGGTGGGAAGACCGTACAAGGCCTTTTTTACCCACCATCTATCCGTACTTTTTAATATTCCCAACTCCGTCAGAAATGAGGGCGGCTTTACAACAATCCTCTCCTCTTTACCCGTTGCCCCAGCCCCAATGGGAGCATACAGGAAGGCGGATTTCACATCTATAGTAAAACCCCTCCACTTCTCATAACGAGCTGCGAACGCTAACGCCGTGCGAAGTGTCACCCCCTCGGCGCCAGATGCATATAAATCCTCTTTAGATAAGCCCAGCTTTTCGGCCGGTAAATAGTTACCACAGCAGACAGCCCTACAGCGTCGTCTACCGGTCCCCGATTTACGAGTGAGTACACACTTTCCAGGAAGCTGAATCACCGCAATTCCCTGCTCCACCCATTGATCCACCTGCTTGGCATCCACACGTGTCACTGCCTCGTTAGATACCTCCAAACTAGTCACTTCCTCTAACGCAGGTTCCTTCCAGCAGCTTAACTCTTTCCGTGCCTCAGATAAACCAATGGTTCTAGTTTGCAGAAATTGGTCTCCCCCGGATTCTCCCTCTCCTAGTGGTACATCCACCTGAAGAGCCTTTACCGAACCGTAGGTTTCCTCTTCTGCTTGGCATTGCCGCAAAACTGCTTCTAGCCACTCACACTCACACTCGGCCTTCTGCAGCTGCCTTATTCCTAACTCGAACATTTCGCTAAGTCCACAACACTCGCTTACATCTTCGGCTATAAAACGCTTTAGACACGTGGCTCCCTCATGCCAATGGACCCATGCTTTTAGATCCGCTTTCCGAACAATCCAACATGGCATGTCAACTTCCCAATAGGTATTCTCCACGTTTTCACTTTCATTCAGCAACGCTCTGAGTTGAGACTTGGATCCTAGCCGATCGGTAACACCTCCTACAGGGAAACCCGAACCCTTTAAGGACTCCCAATGCTCCGGAACAACCCCACTAAGATCCCTCGGAACAAAACCTGATATCACCCATCGGCTAGTACCCTCCCACTCTTCGGGAGCATGCCAAGATTCTCCAGTGAAGCACACTGCCTCCTTTCTGATATCGAAAATGTGTCCGGCCTTTCTTTGCCCAGTGGGGAGAGTCCTTAAAACTGGGCCCTGGTCAGATTCAACCCATAGACCCCCCCCAACATGACAACCAACCGACCTAACAACCACCGGAAAGCCAGGCGCATTTCGAAGGTCTCGGTGCATCGGTGCACGGGCATTATGCGAGATGTACAAGGACGTCCACGTCCCATCGGGCACTTGCGAGCGAAGAAATTGGTTAAGGTACCTTACTACAGAAGGAAACATCCTGGAAGCCTTAGTGATCCCCTTAAAACCTCCTACGGCATACAGACCACATACCATAGCCCTACCCCTCCCCGAGAGCATAGGCCTTGTGGCAACCGGAAGCCTCCCCAACCCTTTCTCCAACACTTCCTCACACTCCCTCGCAGACCACTCGCCCTCTAAGACTAAGGACTCTATCCAGGCTAAGGTCTCCTCACTAGCGACCCATATTTCCTTTACCCCTGGAGCCTCGTCCTCACTCTCCTCTTCCCGCAAAAAACCTTCACCTACAAACCCATCCTCCTGAAGTCCTTCCTCATCAGAAGACAAGTCCGAAACCCCGGAATGCGGCCGTGATCCCGTTTCGGGACCAGAAGCTGCAAAAGATAAAGAGGACTCCCCCCCAGCTGCAAAACCGCAGCTGGAATCCCGACACTGAGCATTATTCGAAGTCATCTCCGCAGCAGCTACAACCTTTACAGCAAAACGGGAGCGCTTGCCAGAGATACGATACTTAGGTTTAACTACAGCCCCAGCTTCAGCACCTCGCACCGGGTAGATGGTGTTCGTCAACAAAACCTTCTGTTCCCCCTTATCCGTGACTAAAACCAAATGACCACCCGGTGTGCTGGGAGCAGGTCCCAAATAAACCGCTGACACTGATCGCGATTGCCACTGGGCTTGAAAGCCCGTCTGAAATCGCTTCCGCGCTTGCACAGGAGACCCAAACGGAAGCAAAACCGGCTGAGGTTGTCCCAAAGCTTCCCCGAACTGCCACCAGTTTCTTTCAGTGGCATGGCCCAACGCTAGCGGCCAGAACTTGGGTGCCAGCTTAGCCACGAACAACAGCTTCCGAGTCATACCCTTTAGATTCTGAACAGCTAACTCTGCCCGATTCCCGGCAGGGCTATCTCCGGGTGTCCACGTAACATGCACCCCCCTGCCCTTCAACCAACTAATCAACGCCGTTGATCGCAGCTCCTTTGCTCTGTCCGCGTGGAACCTTTGTACAGGATAACCATACGCTTCCAGTTTGTTTATCATTCCCTGCACTTGCAGTAGCACTTCTTTTCCCTTCTTAGTTCTTAAAGGAGCCCCCATAAACAAGGTCTTAGTCTTCAAAGCCGGAAACCCGTCCTCCTTACCCGGATGGCCTACCATCCCCAGAGCATCATGAGCAACATTTCCAGTGGCAGCAGGAACCTCAACATCCTTAGACTCCCCCGGATCTAAACCATCGTCCTCAGACCGTTTGCTCCTTACCCGGTGAGTAACTGCCTTCATCCCATACTCCAGATCCCCCTCGGAATCCCAAAGTTCAGGAAACAGCACGCTTGGTTCCGGTTCCCCCACACACTCATCTTCTGAAGGTGCATAATCCTCATTCTCCCAATCCTTTTTAGTAGCAACCACAGGAGAATAACCCTCTGGTACCGTGTACGCACATGCCAAGAAATACCGGTACCCTTCACCTTTATCCCGCCCTGAAGCCTCAACATTATACGCTCGGCCCGGGATAAAAGGCCCCGCTATATCAAAACTAACGGAGTGAACTCCTACAAAAGAGCTCCTCCAGTGGCAACGTTGCCGGCCCTGTGCTGCAATACAAACAGGACAACCTTTAAGGTATGGAACATGATCATGAGCAACATGCCGCTCATACGCCTCCTCCTTAGATAGCTTTGCAAGTAAGGCCCGCCGCACTGCCACTTCTTCAGTTCGACATCCCAGCCTACACCAACTGTACCACTCATTTTGCACCACTCTTAACAACTCCGCTGGCCAGCCAAAACCGGTTTTCTTAGGGCTGACCCCATTTGAGTCCAACCAACTCCAGAAACGTTTGACCTCCGGGCTCAACCTAACCTCGTGTACAGCCTCATACACATACCACGAGGAGGACAGAAGGCTCATTCCCCCTATCCCGAAGCTCCCAAAACAACCCTTATCAAAGTCGGCGCGGTAAAATTCATACAGCTCTGCGAACTCTCGGACTGCCCTAGGAATTTCCCACTTACCAGAGTCCTCGTTTGACCAACCAGCAACCACAAAAAATACCCGACCAACATCTCTAAACCTACCTCCGGTATGTGGGTCCTTCATAGGAGACACCATTGGTGGTCTCCCAGAGTCAGCTTCCTTCAGCCCATCTTTTATCTGCTCCTCGGATCCCTGAAACTCCTGACAATCCTTAGCCGCCTGAGAAACACTAAAGAGCAGCAACAGCCGAAGGACAGACACACATTCCTCCAGAAGCCTTCCCTTCTCAGCATCCCTTAGTCCACCCAAGTTCAACTGCTCATACCCCGAACCACCTGAAGACTCACCTCCGCCCCAAACCTCAGTGCTCAACAGCTCACTCTGTACCAAACCCCCAATAATCCCACCTTCAGCCCAACGCAACAAAAGCTGAAACACCAACCGCGATCCCAAACCTCTCTCAGTACTTGAAACCGCTACCACTCTTCCTAGCCCTCGCCAGGAATGGGGATTTGNCTCCAGAAACGTTTGACCTCCGGGCTCAACCTAACCCCGTGTACAGCCTCATACACATACCACGAGGAAGACAGAAGGCTCATTCCCCCTATCCCGAAGCTCCCAAAACAACCCTTATCAAAGTCGGCGCGGTAAAATTCATACAGCTCTGCGAACTCTCGGACTGACCTAGGAATTCCCCACTTACCAGAGTCCTCGCTTGACCAACCAGCAACCACAAAAAATACCCGACCAACGTCTCTAAACCTACCTCCGGTATGTGGGTCCTTCATAGGAGACACCATTGGTGGTCTCCCAGAGTCAGCTTCCTTCAGCCCATCCTTTATCTGCCCCTCGGATCCCTGAGACTCCTGACAATCCTTAGCCGCCTGAGAAACACTAAAGAGCAGCAACAACCGAAGGACAGACACACATTCCTCCAGAAGCCTTCCCTTCTCAGCATCCCTTAGTCCACCCAAGTTCAACTGCTCACACCCCGAACCAACTGAAGACTCACCTCCGCCCCAAACCTCAGCGCTCATCAGCTCACTCTGTACCAAACCCCTAATAATCCCACCTTCAGCCCAACGCAACAAAAGCTGAAACACCAACCGCGATCCCAAACCTCTCTCAGTACTTGAAACCGCTACCACTCTTCCTAGCCCTCGCCAGGAATGGGGATTTGNAATAATCCCACCTTCAGCCCAACGCAACAAAAGCTGAAACACCAACCGCGATCCCAAACCTCTCTCAGTACTTGAAACCGCTACCACTCTTCCTAGCCCTCGCCAGGAATGGGGATTTGGTGCAACAGACACCAGCACTTCTCCGGGCTTTGAACGAGAGATGGATCTTCGGAACCTCCGGTTCCACGGCAACTCAGACCAATCCGTAAATCCCTCTTTGAGGTTCGGAACACAAACCCGACCTAACACCTCCATCGGTAGTTCAGGGAACGCACCCCTCAAGAACACCAGCTGATCAACATCCGTAAGGCCCTGCCCTTGCCTAGCCTTCAAGCGGTCCCTCAACCAGACTCGGGCTCCTTGTTTAGTAGGCCCCTCTTGCAAGTCCTGAGCCTCAGCTTTGCTAATGACTGGTACTCCTGCACACCGCTCTTCATACTCCGAAAGCAAAGCAAGCCCCACCTCCTTAGGTACAAGAGGACAACCCTTCACCACCGTCACCTCCAAACAACCTCGTTTAGGATGTTTAATCCTACAGCCCTTTCGCTTCCACGTAATCGAGAAGCCTAGCTCAATCAAGTAGTTGGCCGGCAATATCACTTGACAAGGTCCAACATGGAGAAGAGTACCGTGAGGATTAATCCTTAAATCCGTGACCCCACTGGCCAGATCCACCCGGATAACCCGACTCCCACTTAATTCCTCTTCTCCTGCCGGACGAAGGGCATTGGTTGCTCCACTGTCTATCAGACAATAATCAGGATTGGACGCGCTGGTAAGGGCACTAAGGATCCACGACTCATCTAGATCCCGCAAGTGGAGAGGCTTAAGAGACACTCCCTTAAGGATTTTTGCAGCTTCAGCAACCAACGCCTCCGGACTGGACACCCCTGGTGTCCCAGCACCTCCCGCTCCAGCACTGGCTACCGTGGCCTGGCTGGTATCTTCGGTGATGCCCTTTGCCTGGGCTCCTGCCTTAGCTGGTTTCCCTTTGCCTCTGCCTTTACCTCCCCCGGACGAGGAACCCTTAGGAGACCCCTCAGACCCACTCTCAAGAACAACCCGATTCTCGGGAGCTACTATTGGACAGTCAGGACGAATGTGACCGCTCTGCCCACACGCCAAACACTTCCCTTCTTTCCTCGCTCGAGCCCTATCATGCTTAAAAATGCAGGCATCCCCAAACTTACACCCCGAGGCGTCTGAGAACTTGTGACAAAGTTGCTGGGTTCCTTCCCCCTTTCCCTTTCCACTCCCCTTATCTTTACCTTCCCCCTTTCCTGCGTTGACCACCGCCACCGAGGCCGCCGGGGGAGGCGGTGGAGTAGGTACAGACTTGGCAACCGGGGGGTCCTTTGCCACATTAAGAGCAGCATTCCTAGCTCTCTTATCCACCGATCCCTCCGAGGTGATTGAAGCCGCTTCACATTCCGCCTGGATAAGCCTTACCAATTGCACAACATTTGCAACTGTGGGATTGTAATCAATGGCCAACTGGTGCCTAAACGCGTTCACACGAAACCCAATCATAGGGTGAGCCGTCAACAACGATGATGTAGCCCCATCTAGTCCGCGCAACAGGAGCGAGGCATCCGGAAGGGTTGCATGAATCTCCCCAGCCCTCTGAAGCCCCTGCTGCCACCTCCTTAACCCTTTAATGGCATCCGAAAACGAACGACAAGGGTCAGGGTTTACCAGCTGAGACAACAAATGCGACCTTTCACTAGATCCACCTGGCTGGAACAAGCACAACACCCTAAACAGAATAGAGGCGCTGGTCAACCACCGGTTGGTCACCACATCATCCCTTACAGACTGAGGAACAGCAGCCAGCAGCAACGAAACCGAACGAGACTCTACCCTACCATACAGATGCCCGTCGAACTCCCCCACAACAGATGAGGGATCAAGACTTAGCCTNTCATCCCTTACAGACTGAGGAACAGCAGCCAGCAGCAACGAAACCGAACGAGACTCTACCCTACCATACAGATGCCCGTCGAACTCCCCCACAACAGATGAGGGATCAAGACTTAGCCTTCCCAGGGGGTCAGCCACCAGCCACCTCCGGTAAGCAAGCGTAGCAGGCCCCTCCACGCCCTGCCACCATACATTAGCGCTGGGCGACAGCCCAACCAAAGGCCGTTGGGCTGATGGGGTCTGACAGGCTTTGGTGGAATGTAGGGGTCTGAATCGTTGAAAAGGTACTCTTCTACCCCCTCCCTTCATTGGGTGGCGTCAGTGAAACCCTAAACCCTAAACCTAAACCCCATTACCCGAAACCCCACAGTCCAAAGCCTCTTCAACCCCAAACGGCCAATCCCTCCTCCCAAGCAGGCTCTTCGAAGCTCTAAACCACCACCTAAGCCAAAAACTGAAGACGCCACAACGGACAATCTTTCCAAAGAAGCCACCTCTCAGCCTGCAAACGCACCGAAGCAACAACAAACTCGTAAACTCTAAACCCTAATTCGTAAATCCGAAACCCCGAGCCTGTACGGAACCCTTTAAGGAACCCTCTGCAACCCTAGAAGCTTCTAAAAACAAAGAAGCCCAAAGGCTCTGTAAGCTTTTCGTTTCAGGCCCGGCTTTCCGAGTCGACGACGCCCTTCCAGTTCAGGCTGTCCAGAGTTTAGGGGTTTAGGGGTTTAGGGGTTTAGGGGGTTAGGGGTTTAGGGGTTTAGGGGTTTAGGGGGTTAGGGGTTTAGGGGGTTAGGGGTTTAGGGGTTTAGGGGGTTAGAGTTCAGGGGTTTAGGGGTTTAGGGTTCCTCAATGAAGGACTATACCTGAAAATATAGTAGGATCCCTAATATTATTTGGAGCATCATTGAGGGGTACTGGAGTCTCCGGGTTTGCTGCTCATAAGCATACAGTGATATGCAGTGAGTGTATTATTTGTATATAAATAAATAATAAATAAATAAATATATATATATATATATCTTGTCGTCGTATATGCAACTTCATATAAACTAGCTAAATAAACGTTTTTACAGTTGTACATCTGTACACATATACGTATAAATATATATATATATGTGTATACATACATATATGGATATAGTCATTTAGGGTTTTGCAGGTTTAGAATTGGGAATCTCAGCTTTAGCGCGTCGTGTTGACTTACGAAAGCCGTCTGGGCCCTAAACCCTGACCCTAAACCCCTAAACCTCTACCGTAAACCCTAAATCCTAAAAGCCCTGAGCCCTAAGCCCTTGCTAAATCAACCTATAGTATACAGAAAGTTGGAACATCATTCTCCTCCTGCCCTTGAGGTAAGGTATAGGGGATCCCCGCACTAATCATCCTAAAAGCCCTGAACCCTAAGCCCTTGCTAAATCAACCTAAACCCTTGCTCAAGGCAGTGGACGCTGACGGCAGCAGTCGTGTGCTGCACCTGCGGCTCACCGATTCCTTACAGCTCGGGGCTTGGACTCAAAGGGATCTTTAAAGGGCTTCTTACAGAGATCCTTAAAGGGTTTCTTGAAGGGATCCTGAAAGGGTTTAGTGGTTTAGGGTTTAGGGGTCAGGGCTTTAGGGTTTAGGGTTGGGTTTAGGGGGCACGGATCCTTAAAGGGACCGGGGCGGAAGTTTGTGGTGCCTTTCGGTTTCTGTTCTTTTCGAGGCTTGGTGCCTCAAAAGGGATCCTTAAAGGGATCTATAGGGGTTTAGGCTTCATGGTCTAGGTTTGCGTTTTAGGGTCTAGAGTTTGGGGTTTCGGGTTTGGGGTCTGTGTAGGGTACAGTTAGAGCCTTATGGGTTGAAGGCGGTAGAGCTTGCGGATATTTAGGGATCTGAGGTTTAGGGTTTAGGGTTCTATAGGAGTGTTTTGTTAAGGTATGGGGCATGGTGCTGATAAGGATGTGGCTTGCTGGTCTCTTGGTCGAGAATGTTGTAATGTCATGATCGGGGTGATAGGGCTTTACAGGGTTCTATAGTGGGCTCAGGAATTCAAAGCAAGTTTCAACAGCAGGGAAAGATAAAACAGCAAGTACTTTCCTTGTTATGGCAGCTTAAAGTAAGTACCTAAACCAAAACATGCAGAATCCAGACGTGAGTTGAGAGATTTCAGGAACTGCAAAATGATTCGTTGAGCAGCTTGGTGCACTAGTCAATGGGCGTCAGACTGACTACCACAGCCAGACTTATCAGAATTACACTAGAGATGGTAGTAACAAGAAAAGGAATAAGGCCGCCTGATCCACCGGCTTGTCATCGAGCCTCAAACGAATTCTGAAAAGTCGGTCCCAGTGTTCTGTTGCAGGCTTCATTAGCGTGTTCAGCGTGGTTGTGCCATGAGTAGTGGACTTTTCGACGGTTGTGGCTTAGCCCGCTGAAAGCCTAAAACCCCGACTCCCGCTTTAAAGGTCCTTGAAGAAGCAAGGCGGCCAGTGACAAATCCTCCCCGGATCCCCCACCCTAAATCCTAAACCCTAAATCCTAAACCCGAAGCCTTAAATTCTAAACCCTACACCCTGAACCCTAACATCCCTAAAAAATGGAGCAACACGAACCACAGGCCTGGTCCTACCTACGGCTTCGAAGCGCGGGTGCAAACCCCAAGCACGCCTCCCCCGGCCTGGAAGCTCAAAAGCGTTGCTTTGGGGGGCTGAGGGCCCAGGGTCTAGCGGTATAGGGTTTAGGGCCAAGTTGAGGGCTGTAGGGTTTGGGGTTTGTGGGGTGTCACTTCGGGGCCGCAATAGAAAGAGTAGGTTCGGTTAAGGGTTCCCCTCGAGCCTAGAGGGTTTCTATATGGGTTACTGTTAGGGTTCAGAAAGGGGCCGTGATAAAGAACTCAGCGTCTTGGGGTATACTCAGTTACGAGTACCCAGTGGCCAGGACGACATAGTGTTACTACGTGTCTGGGCCCTGTAGTTGAGTTCAGGTTTTTTGGGTCTCGCTCGGTTGAGGGGTTTTCGGGGTTTCAGGGTTCATGGATTACTTTGAGTTTACTAGTAAGCTATCAGGATGCCATATGCCATGAAGCTTCATTGCATCAATTTTACGCGAAAAAACCATCTTTCAAGCCTAGATCCCTTCGTGCTCAACCCTGCTCGGGTCACTGATGATCGCCGTTCTGATCGGTTTCGGCTTCTACAAGTAAGCATGAATCTGAAAGCCGGCATGCATTGCATAAGCGAGGTGGTGGACAGGGCTACTTCTATGCGGGTTCTATGCGCTCTTCCACAGAACATTGATGTTCCTCCCTTCCTCCCTTCGTGTTGATTATTTGAGTATTGTTGCTAGCATTAGCAACACCTGTTGCTAAAAACTTGTGTTGGTACGAGTGCTGCTGTCCTGCAAGTATACGGTCCTAGTTGTTTGTAATATTGTGTCCTTATAGTTCGTCTGTAGTTCTTCTATGTTCTTCTGCAGTGCACTTTACCCACCAAACCCTAATCTGCTTATCAAGGGCCCGGTGTTATGCCGATAAAACTTTATAAACCCTGAGAACAACCTACGAAACTCAAGCCAAGCATATAAAACCCTAGGGCCTAAGACGCCCTGAAGAACCAATGGAAAATTCAAGAGGCCCTATGCAACCTTAGGAAACCCACATGGCCATGGCACCCTTTCAAAGATAAGCCTTTGAGTGCTTTGAGGTGTACTACTGGATGCTTGAAACCTATGGCCCTGGCACGGATGCAGGCCCCGAAACGTTAAAAGCGTGATCACAGGGTTTGAGGCTTTTTACATCAGGTTCAAAGTTTCAAGCTTAAGGGCTTTGGGCATTTAGGGTTTGGGGCATAAGGGCTTCAGTGTTCAGGCTTCGGGGCATGGTGGTTTCACGTTCGAGCGGTTTAGGGCGCTTCGGGTTCCAGAAGTTCAAGGTTCTCGCCGTTCAGGTTTTAGGGTTTAGGGCTTGCCCCCTAAACCCTAAACCCCATTGTTGGCCCTAAACCCTAAACCCTAAACCCTGAACCCTAAAGCCCATTGTCGGCCCCAAACCCCAAACCATAAACCCTAAACCCTAAAACCTAAACCCTAAACCTCATTGTTGGCCCTAAACCCTAAACCTAAACCCTAAGCCTGAAGCCTGGGCTTTGAAACCTTCGGGTCTTGAGATCCGAGCAGAGCAGCCAGGAGCTCTGGGACAGCGCTACGAAACCGGAAGTCTGCAGGCAGGACTTTGGGGGTTGTAGGGGGTTCAGTCTGCTCTGGGGTTTGAAATTGCGTAGTTTGTAGCGTTTCGGGTAGGTTTTCGGGGCTTTTTGGGTCGGGCGTTCAGGGTTTTGGGGATTAGGGTTTAGGGTTTAGGTTTTCGGGGCTTTTCGGGTCGGGCGTTCAGGGTTTTGGGGATTAGGGTTTAGGGTTTAGGTTTTCGCGGCTTTTCGGGTCGGGCGTTCAGGGTTTTGGGGATTAGGGTTTAGGGTTTCGGGGCTTTTCGGGTCGGGCGTTCAGGGTTTTGGGGATTAGGGTTTAGGGTTTGGGGTTTAGGGTTTTGGGAAGTTTTGGGTTTAGGGGACCTAGGTTCAGGTTCCATGTGTAGAGCTCATTTGTCTCGGGAGGCAGGTTGAAGGGTGTGCCGATTCGGGATTCTCAGGGTTTATGCTCCAGGTACACAGTCGCTGCCTGCTCTGTACTCGGTAGAGACGGTTCTTAACAAGATGTCTTAAATCTCAGAGATGATATCAGCGTCTAGTCAGCCCCTATACAACTGTATATACTATAATATCCCCCAGAGTCCCAGTTCAGGGTGCTGTGGTAAAACTCTGACGGGTTTCTGCATGGCTTTATCTGAATCGTCGATGGACTTGCTGCACTCTAGGGATCCTTAGACCTACAGCTCAAATTTCAAGAATCTGCAAAAGACCAAACCCTTCACCAAACAGTTCAAATCCTTAACACATAAACCAAACAACACCTGGACCTCAACGCACAAACACCAAGTAGGCTTTGAGCCAACTGACTGCTGCGAGCGTATGGCCTGCAGCCTAGCAGTCGAAGTAGGGCCAAGACCTCCCTAAACCCCAAACCCTCAACTCTAAACCCTGAACCCAAAACCCTGAATCCTAAACCCTAAACCCACAACCCTTGACCCCAACCCCCAAAACCATAAGCCTTAAACCTTGAACCCGCAATCCCAAACCCTAGGCCTCAGCCGAAGTACCTCGTCCGCAGGCATATCGCCTGGAGCTGCTGACGGAGCTCCCTGCCCAGCAAAAGGTCTCGGTTCTTGTTCCTAGAGACTCCAATATCCCTTAACTAAGAATATTCCTTGAATCGTTTTCGGGATCCTTCTGTATTTTAAGGTACATTCCGTTCTTAAAGGACATTGGAGTTTCTGTACTTGAGTTACCATAATAAGGAAGCCGTATGATTTACTATAGATCCCTATTATCGTAACCTACATCACATTCCATAACAAGAGCCCCGAGAAACTCAGCTCGTGAGATTTAGGCTTCAAGAAACTCCCTAACCTTGAGCTGAGCCCCAAACACTACCGAAAAGGTTTAGGTCTTGGGCTTCATGAATAACCCTAAGGGTCCAAGTACCCAATTATCATATACTCTCAAAAATAGTAACCTACAGAACTACTATCCCAAACCCGAGTACTTAATTATTGGCTCCTTTGGACCCTTAGGGTAACACTTAAACCTTGAATTGAACCCCAACACACTGAAGCTTAAATCTTCGGACGCCTTGGCTTCCCGGCATGAGGGCCCAGCTGACCACTGCACAAAGCTTGCCAGAAGAAGGCTATCCTGAACCCAAACAGCCACCGAAATCCTGGTATCCAAGCTTAAGCTGCAAATCCTTGACACTTATGGCTAGATCTTAAACCTTAAGCATCTCTGAATTGCAAGATTTACGAGGGCCTTAAATCCTAAACGGGACAGGCGCCATTAAAAGAATCTAAAAGAGTCCTAGGCTCAAAACTTGCCTTCCTTAAGGGCTAGCGTCACGGCCTTCACCTCGATGAGGGCAGCCAGTGGGCCAGTCACGGTGGCCTTCCGGACCCACTACGGGGTTGGGAGTTTGGTGGGGATAAGGAGGATGTGGGCGCAGAGAATATCAGTGTTCAGGGCTTAGGATGTTGTGGTTTAAGAGGTTGTGCAGCTGCTGTGTCATTGAATTTCTCCGTTCAGCGTTTGGAGTTGGGGCCAAACGCACCAGCTTCTGCGACCATTTATGCCTAGGCCTAGTCATGCAAACGACAGGGAGTGGTGGTGAACCCCTGAGGCCCAAACCCTAGGACCTAAAAGCTAGACCCAAAAACCGGAAGCCTAAACCCCAAACTATAAAGGTTTCGACTACAAGATACCGTGTTCTTTGCTATTTGCCGCTGTGGTCCCCCAATTCAGCCATGGCTCACGGCATCATGCACAATCCCCCTGAGCTTGCGAAAACCGGCAGATTTAGGTCTTAGGGTTTAAAGGATTAGAGGTTTAGGGTTTTAGGGTTTAGGGTTTAGGGTTTAGGGTTAGGGTTTAGGGTTAGGGTTTAGGGTAAGGGTTAGGGTTTAGAGGTTTAAGGGTCTAGGGTTCGAGGGTTTAGGGTTCCAAACCCGCAAACCCTCAAGTGTCACACTGCGCCTGGGCCCACACCTCAAGTTTCAGCGCAGATGTAAGCCCTTGACCCTAAAACCCAAAGCCAAGAAGTGTAGAAGCCTAAATCTGTAACAACAGTATTCCTTAGGGCTCCTTAGTTATACTTTTCGCGAAATGGACCCCGAAACTTTATTATTCTGATCCTTGGCGCCCCTGTCGACCAATGCCGGTGCATGAAAGACTCGGTCTTGCACGGCTTCAAAGACTTCTGTACCAGCAGGGGGGGCTGCTTGGACGAGGCTGTCATGAAGGCCGCGAGGATGATGCAGGAGGACTGTCCGAAGTTGGGGTTTGTGTGCAAGGACCCCTGTCACGTTCTCAGAACGGTCGCTGGACTGGTCCAGACTGCCTTCGAGCAATGCGAGGCCGTCCTTTTTCAGGACAAACACAGTGTCATCCCCTCGATCATGAACAGCCATGAGTGGCAGGACAAATTCGTGTGGCTCCAGAAACTGGTCTTGGAAAATATAATAAGGATCCTACTATTTAGGGCACTATATTAGGGTCCCCTATTTCCATAAACTCCCATATTTGGTCAGGAAGGACAATGGTCGTTTCGCTCCAGTACTGAAGGTCGCGGTCCGGCGCTTCCACGCTGGGAGTCCACGGCCTGTCTACACCCCTAAACTCCCTAAGCTCCCGAAACCCTGAACTCCCTAAACTCCCTAAACTCCCTAAGCCCTAAATCCTATTCTCCTTAAACTCCCTAAACCCTGAACCCTACACCCTTTTGGTACCGTTCGAAGGACCGATCAGGCAGTTCCCGTCGGTGGCGCGCTCCTGATCCGGAGTCCTGCCGACTTCGTCTTTCAGGAGCCGTGGAATCCAGCTTTTCAAGAAGTTCCAGTCTCAAGCGGTTTAGGACTTTGGGTTTGGGGTTGAGGATAAGGGTTCAATTTAACTAGTTGTGTACATATTTACTCACATGCATGCATGTATTGCAGCATGTATGTTTGTCTGTTTGCCTGTCTGCCTGCCTTTCTGTAGCTCTGCATGCATGCAGACAGGGAACGGCCGGTGGGAAGGTAGTTCTGTCGCGATGCATGTAGGTATGTTGGTATGTGCGTCTGTAAGGTATGTAAAGGTATGTAGCCATGTAGCTATGTGGCTATGTGGCTATATCTAAGTAGCAGTAGCAGGTAGCGATGTAGGTATGTCGGTAGGTATGCAGGTATGTATGCACATAGGTAAGGTATGCATGCCTGTATATACATACCTATATGCATAGCTCGTGAAGCTTCTAAAGACAGAACTGACTATGGCCCAATATGGCATGCACCCTCCATGTTGCAGTTGCGTAGGGTACGTGAGTATTGGCTAACTTTCGTTGAGGAGCCCTGTTCGGCTTCGGCACTGCAGCTCGGACAGGCCGCAGGGAGCGGCGGGGGATTGAGGCTTAGGGACCTACGTTAAAGGCTGAGATTTTCGGCTTGGAGAGTCAGGGACCTAGGTTCCCAGAGAGACTCCAATATCCCTCAATTAAGGAATATGCCCTAAATGAAATATGGATCCCTAGTATGATTCAAGGAATATGTATCTGTCGAAGGCCGTAGTTAGATTCTAAACCCTGAACCATAAACTCCTAAGCCCTAAACCCTTAAACCCCTAAACCCTAAGCCCCTAAACCCCAAATCCTAAAGCCCTAAACCCTAAACCCTAAACGAAGGCCCAAGTCTGGCGCCGGGCTTCTACAGCACAAGATCCCCGAAGCCAAAAGCCAAAGGTTTGGTCTTCTGACTTGGGCTTTAGGGTTTTAGGGTTTTAGGGTTTTTAGGGCTTTAGGATTTTTAAGGCTTTAGGGTTTCTAGGGCTTTAGGGTTTTCAGGGTTCAGGGTTTCGGGGTTTGGGGGCTTCTGGCTTCTGCCTCCAGTTTGTAGGCTTTGGAGTGCCGAAGTACAAGGGGTAAGGGTTTTAGTGGTTTATTCAGTTCATTCTGGGTTTAGGGTTTAGAGGCTTAGGGCGTAAGGTTGAAGTATGAACCCCAAATTTGCTCGTGAACCGCAATGAATCGCATACCCCGATCCTATACCCCAAACCCGAAACGGAGACCTGTCCTTTAGGAACCTGACACAGCGAACCCCAAACCTTCTTTCTTGAAGAGGGGCCATGTCGGGATGATGATGGGGGTTTGTATAGTAAATATTTCCTTACCCGAAGCCCTAAGCCCTAAACCCTGAGCCCTAAACCGCAAACCCCTAAATCTTAAGCCTCAACTTAAAAAATAGCCCTAAGCCCTGAACCCTGAACCCCCTACCCTAAACCCTAAGCCTCAACTTAAGAGAAGAGCCCTAAGCCTTCAAGGCCGTAGTGCTCTGCATCAGGCGATTTCCGCACAAGCGATCGAGGCAGGGCTGCACTCAGAAGCATAAGGTCCGTAAGTTCATATGGGCTTAGGGCTTAGGGTTTAGGGCTTAGGGTTTAGGGTTTAGGGCTTAGGGCTTAGGGTTTAGGGCTTAGGGCTTAGGGCTTGGGGCTTGGGGCTTAGGGCTTAGGGTTTACGGCTTAGGGCTTTGGGTGGGCTTAGGGTTTAGGGCTTAGGGCTTAGGGTCAAGGCTTTAGGCTTTAGGCTTCGGGGCTTAGGGCTTAGGGCTACGGGTTTAGAGTTTTGGGCTTCGGGCTTGGGGCTTAGGGTTTAGGGCTTAGGGCTTAGGCTTTAGGGTTCCAGAGGGTCAGGGTGCGGGGTTCAGTGTTATATGGAGGTGTCGTACACACCAAGCCCTTCAACCGTCAAATCCACAATAGATATGGGGAATTGACGCAGGCAGGAGCACATTCAGGTTACCGGATGTTTGAGGGTGTTGCTGGGGTCTAGGGGGTTCGTTTAGGGTGTAGTTGTGTGGGGTTCAGGACCTTTCGAAGTCTTGTGTTTCTTTCTGTTGGCATTCGAATTCCTACTCTGTGCATTCCGAGCTTAGGAAGTTGCAACCCTGAAAGTTGAAGCCAAGAAGCCCAGGTTTTCGTCTAAAGCCCGACACACCAAACCTCCCCAACCTCAAACCCTAAACCGCTCTAAACCCTAAGCCCCAAACCGTGTGTGGCTTTCAGATGAAAAGCCGAAAGCCGGACGCACTGCCCAAACCCTAAACCCTGAAGGGCACTGAAGGGCTTCAGACTGAGGGTGTAGGACTTTGGGGCTTGGGAGTCCGGCTCTGAGCTTTGCAGACCACCGGGGCTTTGCAAAACCGGACAGAGACTTCGTAGAACTTCATACATAGCCCCGTAGAGCTCTCGAAACCCTAAACCCAGAACCCCAAACCCAGAACGCTGAGACCGAGACCCTCTCAGACCCAGACCCCGAGCCCTAAACCCTAAACCCTAACCTAACCGTTGAACCCTAAACCCTAGACCCACCCTGAACCCTAAACCCTAAACCCACACAACCCCTGAACCCTAGGGCCCTGAACTCCAAACCGTAAACCTTGAACCCTAAACCCACATAGCCCTGAACCCTGAACCTTAAACCCTGAGCCCCTAAAGCTTCACTCCGTCCAGAGGCCTCCTTGCTTCGTTGCAAGGTCGGGCTCTTAGCCTCTGTAATTGTTGTAAGGGGTTCTATAGGCTTTCTGTGATATTGCAGGTTATTTCAGTGTGTTGTGGGGATAGTTTTTGCTCTATGGTTGTTTTGCTAGGTTCTGTTGTCTTTTTTGTTTGTAAGGTTGCTTCTGCTAATCGAGTCCTTTTTGAAGGTTTTGTGCAGGTCATCGCATGGTTTTGTAGGGTCTTAGAAGGTTTGATAGACCCCCCCCCCCCCCCCCGAACTTGAGTTCAGCGTTGACCGTGTGGGGGTCGGAGGGTTCAGAGTTTAGGGCCTTAAGCCAAGATTGTGGCCAGGGTGCAGTAAGAGTAGTAAAGCCCCAGAATGCCCAATACCCAGCGAATGTAGAAATACATCTGAGTATTTCTTGAGTCGTGTCGAGAATTATAAATTGAGCTATCTTCGTCATTCAGGAGCTATAGGGTCTCTGGCAAAGGGGTTGACGGTTTTTGGCTTAGGGTCCACGTGCAGTGCTCACGCTTTCTTGGAGGTTCGCGATGATGACCCGTCCTCAAAGCCTCGGGCTCCTCCGGCAGCTTCAGGGCGGAGGGGAAACGTTTCTTCGGGCGGATGCTTGCGGAAGGCACCATCAACGAGTCAATCGTGACGGAGCTAGGAACGGTTGAACTGGAAGCACGGCGCAATCCATGATTGATCTTTCGAGATTCCATTCCCTTTCTTCGCCGTGCACGGGGCACTTCACGTGCCTGACATTGCCGCTTGTTCAACGTTCTGCAATGGCGATGCCTTGGGATTGCGGAGTCGGACGAGCTTCTTCTACTCCCGACCGGCTTGTCACAAAGCTGCAGCGAAGAGTTCTTCTGGCCGTGTCACTAAGCTCACGACCCCTTTGTTGGAGCCCTTAGCCCTGAACTAAACCCTAGACCCTAAACCCTCAATCGGCTGCCTTTCAGGCGGCGCCCCAAGCCCTGAGGCCCTTGTCCCCAGCTCCAGCAAAGCCTGTCAAGAGCTCAGAGCAGCCCACAAAGACCGTCTGCAAACCAAAACACTTTAGGGTTTCAGGATTTCAGAGTTCAGGGTTTAGGGTTTAGGGTTTGGGGGCCGGTAAACCTTAAACCCAAAACCGTTAAGCCCCAAGCCATAAAAGGTCTTAGAATCCTAAACTCCCCTACCCTAAGCCTTAAGACCCCAGCACCCTGAGCCTTCAAACTCCAGAAATCCAAACGCTGTAAGCCCTTAGAAACTTTGTGCAATCCTTCTAGGAACCCTACAGAAACCCTAAGACCTTAAATCCTAAACCCGAACCCACCTGATTCCCTAAACCCTTAACCCTAAGACCCACCACCCTTATGGAACACTTCTAGAATCCTCAAAGGCATCTGAATCCGAAGACCCTGAACCCTCCCAGGTGGTGACGGCTCGAGAGGTTCAACTGGTGCTGCTGGAGTCCAACGATGCCCCAGGTGCAAATCTGGAGCTTAAGGTTCAGGATGGTTTGGGTTTCGGGTTTAGGGTTTAGGGTATACTAGGGCATGAAAGGGTTGAACTCCGGGTCCAGTAAGGAAGGGGTGTAGGGTGTAGGGCTGAAGGAGTTGATGCGGTCTAGCACTTGGAATGTAAGGGGTTTTAAGAATTTAGGGCTTAGGGATGTTTAGGGCTTAGAGGGTTTAGTGTTTAGAGTTGAGGGTTTACGGATTTCGAGGGGTCTCAAGAAGGCTGTTGAGAGTTTCTTTGGGGATCAAGGTTCATGAGACGGAGTGTGCTAGTTTAACAAAAAATTGAAGAGCTCGAGGGTTTAGGGTTCTGGGTTTAGGGTTTAGGGTCAACAAATTGAAGAGCTCGAATAGTCTACAAAAACCGGCTTCGCGAGTGCCTTCAGGGCTGTCCAAACTTGTAAAACTGTCAGACCTGATCAGCGTTTCCTCACAAAGCAAGAACCACGCTTTCAACAAGTGAGGACAACAGCACCTAGAGATTGCAGGGCTTCAGCCCCAAATCATCATCGCAGCCCTTAGTCAGAAATCAGAAGCAATATCTTCGTCAGCGCTGTCAATTTTCATCATCATATCCACCATCAGCAACAACACCATCATCTTCCGCAGCATCAAGACAACCAGAAAAGCAGCTCGATGTGCAAAGGTCCGACAGGGCACCCCGCCATCGCATCATGATCGCCAGAAACCCAGATACTCTTCCCTCCCCCCAAGGCCGCATAATGCCGCTCCCCCAATTAAGCAAACCCTGTTCCAATTACACATAGACGATGCTACACCCTAAACCGTAAACCCTCACTCCTCAACCCCCCCCCCCCCCCCCCCCCCCCCACCCAAACCCCCAAACACAAAAACCCCGGCGCACCCACACCCCCACCCACCCAAAAACCCAAACCCACAAATACAAACACCCCCACCCCCCAACCCACCAACCACCAAACAATAAAAAAAACANCCTGAAACCCCAAACACTAGACTAAACCCCAATCTAAAGCCAAAACCCTCAACCCCCCAGGCCCTCAACCCAGAAGCCCTAAACCCAGAATCCTGAGGCCCGGAAACCACCCAGACCCCCAAACCCCAAACCCGTAAATCCCAAATCCGGAACCCCCAAACTCCCAAACACCCAAACTCTTTAACTAGGCCCTGAACCCTGAACCCGGACATCCCCAGACTCCCTAATTGGGCCCTAAACCCCAACCACTGAACCCGGAACCCCAAACTCCCTAATTAAGCCTGAAACCCCACACTCCCAAACCCCAAACTCCCTAATAAGTACATTGGGCTTAACCCCAAAATAGTAGGATTCATATACGGAGCCCTATTAAAGGCCCAAGGTTTCTTAATCAGGTTCCTACATTTTGAACTTAGACCTCGCAGGTCTGGAAGCCGGAGAGCTGTATTCCGTGACGATCCACTCGGCTCCTCGAGCTCCAGTTAATTCTGGGCTTTGGAGTACCATACTTTAATACTTTTTTTGGACCTGTTCCTTAAAGGGAACCATTATGACAAAAAAGTCTATACTTTTTTCTCCCTGGTTACTTCAAAGTCCAGAATTCCTTTTTTTAAGAGTTGGGAGTTCGAGGGTGTTAGGTTTAAGGTGCTCATTCTCTTTTCAAAGGAAGCTTAGGGTTTATGGTTTAGAGTTTAGGGAAAGGTTGAGGGTTCGAGGGTAAGGTTCGGGGTTTGAGGGTTTGAGGATTGAGGTTCAGAATTACAGCGTCTGAGTGTGCACATTTTGGGGGTCCATAGGGTTCAACGACCACTCGCAGACTTGCCTTGATTTACAGCAGTAATGTAGGCCTGGTGTACAATCGTTTATAGGGCAACAGAGATTCTGGCAGGGATCCTACTATTAGGACCTGAAAGCAAGAGGATGATTTATCAGGGCAGGAGTCTACGTTAGTCTTCCGGACGCCTGGGGGTGGGGTTTGAGGTTCAGGGCGTCGGGCTGACGGCCGGGGGAATGGTGGTAAGAGTAGCGACCGACACGGGCTGCGTGAGGAAGATCGCGCTACCACAGAAGCACGACGCTAAGATGTCTAGTGATGACAGTTCTTAGAGATTCGCAGCGCTTTGTAGAAATGGTAGTCAATTTATTATCCTGTCAACGACAGCAGCAGCCATGCATGCTGCTGGTTTGGTCTGGGCTCCCTTCGAATAGCTACAGAAATACATGTTACTCCAGCCCAGTACTACTGGTAATACCCTCAAGCACCATGCCGCGTCCTACAGCCCCAATTGTAGATCCCGAAACCCCAGATTGCTAGGGACCCAAAAAGCACGTAAAGCATAAGCATTTTATGGGGATATCCCTACCTTAATAGGCTTCATTATAAGGGGGTTTATATGGAAAATCCCTATCCTAATTTTTGCTTATGTGTTTTTTTGGGGCCCTAGATTGTGACCCCTAACCCTAAACCCAAGACAGATCCCAGACCCCTCTAACAACCCCAACAGACCAAAGTTCTACATGTTCAGCCTTACCTCCATGGATCCCTGCCCTGTGGTATCGCCTGAAGCTCGCACCCATCGACCCCAACACCCCAAATTTCAGAAATGCAGTTCAACATGAAGCTGCAAATGGACTGAAATCTAGGACTAAGCCCTGCGCATACCTTTTCCCAAACCACTCACCCAAAACCGTAACCCTAAATCCTAAACTTTAAGCCCCTCAACCCCTAAACCATACACCCCTAAACCCTAAACCCCTAAACTCCTAAGCCCAAAACCCTAAACCCTGCTGAAGGAATACTCCTCCCTAGAAGACTGGGATTGGAAAACCTGCCTGCGAGGTGCTGAACCCCATGGAACAGGGCTTTGAGGCCGGGGCACAGGATCTATTGACAGGACAGTAAGAGTTTGGGTAATCGCAAAATTTCTAGCAAGCACCATGATAGTAATATTGTCCGGTTTTCAGTATTGCCACGGAAGTAACAGTAGCAATAGTAGCACAATACCAGCCAACAATCATCATACTTGATATTGTCCGGAAATCTATCGCTGAGTAGTGTGTATAGTTCTACGATAGAACTTGTTCGCTTTCGGTGCAGGTTCTATTGTCACCGCTGCTGTGTTTGTTGTCATGAGTATTCCTGCTGGTTGATGTTGCCATTGCTATCGATGGTAAACTTTCATGTCGTTATAACAGTCATGCTGGATTATTGGTAACGCCATGCTTAGACTGAGTACTATCCGGTATATGGCTACTTACAAACTGGATCTTTAGGCTCATTATTACCCGTGTCACTATTTCGTTATTCCGCCCATCACTCTTACTTTCGCCACTTCCCCTCACAGTAACAGCCCCTTACTGTCACTACAACGGGGACCCCCTAAAGGCCCTAAATCGGTTTCTGGTACAGGGTTAGTGTTTAGGGCTTTAGGTTTAGGGCTTAGCGTTTAGGGTTTAGCAGGTAGGGCTTAGGGTTTAGAGCTTAAGGTTTAGGGTTTAGGGCTTAGCGTTTAGGGCTAAGGGTGTCTTCTATTGCACAGTGGTTCGTAATCCATGCTAGGATGGCGTCACCTCACACCAGGGTTTGTAAGTGGCGGCATATTACGCGTAAAGCGACCTTCCTTGCATGTGTCATAGAACTCGGTGAAACCGGAAGTTATCTGGAGTTGCTTCAAGCCACAGCCCTGTTCGAAGTTACCTAGAGCTCAAAAATCTTACAGTCCTAGAGCCCTAAACCTCCAAACCCTAAAACCCTTTTCGCACCCGCCCGTATGGAACCCCTATAGAATTCTTATGAAAGCTTGAATTCCGCCTTGGAAGGTGCTTCCGTCCAACATCTGGGAGCTGCAAACCCGCGACGGTGAGCTAAAGGCGCTTGCTGGTTCTGTTTGGGACTTCCCACAGTTTCCACGAACCCTTGTTACCTTACCATGGTTGTAATCGGGCGGTTCGGTCGATACCGATACGTATGCTGTGTTTAGCGGTATATGTATTGCCAGTATTGCCGAGTTTCGGTTCGGTTCGGTAGCGATACGCCATACCGAATACCCACCAGACCAGCCATACCAGCCCACCAGCCACGCCAGCCACACCACNGCCTCCACCACCTACCTCCAGCCACCTGCCTCCAGCCACCTACCCCAGCCACCTGCCTCCAGCCACCCAATTTAGAGTTACTCCCGAACGCAGCCCCCCAATCTTACAGTTAGCCCCGCTTGGTGTTGAGGTTGGGGCCCGCAGGGGTGCAGGTGAAAATTACCATCTGCTTCCATAACGAAAACCATAAACCCCATAAAACCGAAGCCCTAAAACCCCTTGAGATCCCTTACGGTACCCCTGATACAACCCCAACACCCCACCACAGGAGCCGTCAACTCCAAATTAGGGCCCCCTTTAATTAGGGTTGTTTCAAAGCTGCCGTCTTTGGCTTCTGAAAAAGGGTGCCCTAATTTGGAGAGCAATCCTTGCACCAGGCCCTCGACGGGCCAACCTTCGTCACCGGGTTCCGTGTTGGGGAGGAGCTGCCTTTCGGAGCGCTTGCCTCGGGGCCGGCAAGCTTGGGGTGGACATGGCGTAGGTTGAGGGTCTTAAAGAAAGGGGCCTTCGTAAGTAGCATAGGGTCTGAGAGGGGTGTTGGAAGATGTTAATGTTGGTTCTTCAACGGTTTTAATCGGGATGGATCTATCGGGCTCGCTATGGTTTTGTGAGAGTTCCGCCAGGGTTTGGTGTATATAGGAAAATTAAACTTGGGACGAGAAAAGAAGGAGGTATTAATTGTTTGTATAGGCTACGGGATGGCATTCGCCAAGCGCGAAAGCCTTAAGCCCGAACCTCTTCATAGATCCCTGATGGTAGCCCTTGTAGATCCGTTACCTTAACCTACCAGAACCTATTTTTTTGTAGGGTCCCTATAAATCCCATATTAGGGTTTGTAATAAGAACCTATAAAAAAGTAGGGTTTAGTAGGTCTAGGTATTGTACATGGAACCCTCAATCCTCAACCCCGAAATCAAAGCCCCAAGGCCCTGAACCCGCCTGTCTGGTTCTGTGGGGGGCCCGGTCGATGCCAAACCCTAAACCCTAAATCCCCAAAACCTAAAGCCCTAAAGCTCTAAAGCCCGAAAGCCCGAAAGGCCCAAAACCCTAAAACCTAAAGCGCTAAACCCTAAAGCTTTAAAGGCACAAAACCCGAAAGCCATAAGCCCCGAAAGCCTTCATGAGAAACCTCGCAGCAGTCACTCGCAGGTCTTGCTACCAGGAGGAGTTTCCACAGGGGAGGCCTCGCATTCGAGCTTTCGGGCTTTTAGGGGCTTCAGGGCTTTTAGGGCTTCAGGGCTTCTGGGTTTAGGATTTTAGTAAGGGAGTTAATTAATAACCAGGTTGATACAGCAGGTAACCGTAATTGAATGTTTTTACAGGCCCAAATTTGTGGCTACTTATAGCTTGCTTGTTTCACGAGGTTTCACGATCCTGCACGTGGGATTAGCAATCGTATTTTGTTGCAGGGGTTCTTGAAGGGTTCTATTCGGGATTTTTGCTGCATAAATGATTCGTCCCGGGCTCCCGGCTTTAACGAGCCGAATTTCTGGTGAGTAGGGTTATTGGGTTTAGGGTCTTTCTGAGCACTGGGGGACTCTGCTGCGTTCTTGTTAGGAACTTAGTTCACCGATTTTTAGCTATGCATCCCTCGTGCGGGCCGGATGTAAACTAAATAAAGTGCCTTAGCGAGATCCTAGTCTATGCTCAGATTGGGATAAGGGGTTCTACAGGGCTTACAGCGTCCCCGATGTCCAGCTGCACCGACATCCCACACAGAAGTTTCAAAGGCACTACCTCTTTGCGGCCATTCCAGTGGGTTCGTTGATGTAGCTATCGTACTTAAAGTACGCAGCACCCCAGTCCAATCACTGAGGCCAATGCATTTTCTCTTTGTGGCTGAGCGAGTGGCACTTGGAAGCCTAAGTAGGTTTCCACAATCACGGTTGAGGGTTAAGTAGGGACACGCAGCAGTCATTCACAGAAAGAAGCCTTCAATCCTTTACCACGAAAGAAAGCTTGAACGTAAGTAAGCGAAGCGAAGTCCCAAACCCCAAAACCTAAGCCCATCAAATCCTCGAAACCGTCAATGCCCGAAAGACCATAGCCCTCCAACCCTGTGTCCCAACCGTAGAGTCTAAGCCCTCTTGCAGCCTATAAACCCAAAAGGGTCTAGGGTTTTGGGATAACTATGAAAATCCGTAAACCACTGCGCTCTGAAGTTGTCTCGCCCGCAACGCCGCACACCTCAACCAGCGAACGCTAAAGCTTGAGAAAGGACCTCCGGGCGGGCGTGAAGCAGTGGATCTCCATCGCCTTCCGCACTGCCGTGCCGACGCAGCCAGGGGAGGTGGCTTCCCGCGTTCGGTGGTTTAGGTTTCAGGGTTTACAGGGTGTAGGCAAGGTTATCTGCAAGGGCTGAGAGAGTGGCTATGCAGAGGAGTGCTTCATCCGAACGAGTGTTTGAATCGTTTTCAGCAGCGGCAGATTCATAATGATGTTTGCGATGATGTGGTGATGATGGTGATTGAGAGGGTGATAGGTGTGCTTAAGATGATGATGAGGTGGTGATGATATTTGGTTTGATGTCGACCAGGGGTGCCAAGTCCAAAGTACATCTGAGACTCATAAGACGTCCAGTGCCGTAAGCCCCGGAGTTTAGGGTCCTGATCTACACAAGCCTGGCCTGAATTCAAAGCAGGTTTTCTGTGTTCAGAACTCCGGGTTCCTCTCACTCGCATGAAGCAGTCCGCAGCATCGGGGGTCTTTGAATCAAGCTCCTGCTTGAGATGGGCCTGAGTAATTATCCGTGGTATTTTTCCCTTCTGACCTTGCTACTCCGTGAAAAAGTACCCAAACCTTGTTCCAGTTATTAAGGCCCTTATACCACGACCCGGTAACACCCCCATAAACCCCGTAAGAACCCTCTACAATGACAACCCTTACGAACCCCTCTATGAAGCCTTCTGAAGCTTCTCCATGAAGTAGGCCATGCAGCTCACTGCTGAGCTCGGTTCAGAGTTCGAGGCGTGGGGCGTTCGGCAACGGGGTTTGAGGTTTCGGGTTTTTGTCCCGTATGCGTTTACTACATGGTGAGAACCAAGGATTACGGTTTAAGTTTTTTGTCCTTTCCTAACGAGAATATTGGAGTAGCACAAGTAGAAGACATGGAAGCATCTAGAGTAGAGTGTTGGCTTGTATCGAAGTGCATCAAAGTTGGACATCTGCAGGAATCGAAACGTTGGCTACACCCTAAACCCTACAAGCCTAAATCTTGAACCCGAAACCCCAGAATCCCAAATCATCAGCCTTGAGCCCTAGAACCCAAACCTGAACTCCCAAATCCTAAATCCTAAACCCTAAACCCTGAACCCTGAACCCTGAACCCGAAACCCTAAACCCTGAACCCTAAACCCTAAACCCTAAACCCTGAACCTTGAACCCTAAACCCGAGGGTTGGCTGAGCCAGGCTGTTTGCGGCGTGCGGGACCCTCCTCAGCACGCGGTGCCCTTGGGAGCTTCTCGGTCGAAGGAATGAGGCTGGGCTTAGGGTTTAGAGCAGAAGCCAGAAAGTTGGAACATCAATATCCTCATGCCCTTAAGGTAGAGTATAGGGAATCCCAGCATGAATCCTCCTAAAACTATGTTCCAACTTTCTGGGGTTCACTGTAGAGCCTTTGGCGCAGGGGTTTCGCATGTCGTGGATTTTGGGTGGATTTAGAGCTTTGGGTGTGAGGATAACCCTGAACTGCCTGTGGCCAAGATTGTTCGGATGTTGGCAAACTTTGCAATGTCAGGGCTTGTCTTCTGGATTGAGATCAAGCACACTATACCTAACACCCTTGGATTCCCTAAGCCCGAAGCCCGAAACCATGACTACTAACCTTAATCCCTGAACCGTGAGTGCTTTGCGCCTCGGGCAATTTCGTATTTCGGGCCGGGGGCAAGGGAAATTTTGCGTCACCAGAAACCTTTCTTGTCGGTTAAGTATTATATAGTACCCACACAGAAACACAGCCAGACTCTTTATGGCAACCTGTGAAGCATCCGGCGAGCTACCAAATACGGTTTAAGCTTAGCACCCCTAAAACGCCCTTACCCCCAAACGACTCAGGTCTTTGACCCTCAGACACTGAACTCGAAACCAAGCTCTAGGCGACTACAACTTGCAGCTAATTCCTGTTAGAAGACTTTGTTCTTGTTAAGGGATTTACTTTAAGTTAACATAATAGGGATACAGTAAGTAATATGGTTTCCTTAGTATGGTAACTCAAACTAAACCCCTTAACAAGAACCCAGAAGACTTAAATCCTATTCTCCAGAGACCCCAATATCCCTTAATACAATTAGAGTAGGATCCCGAATCCGATTTAAGGAATGTTGCTTAATTCAGGGATCTTGGAGTCCCCTCAACCCTACACCCCTATAGATCCTTTTATAGGAACCCTCAAAGGAACCCGTATAGATCCCTGAAAGGGGAGTCTCTGAGTTAAAGACTTCAAGCTCCTATGCTATAACCCTTTCCAGCCCGCGCCAGAGGCTCTGAGTATCTGAAGGCCCGAAATCTGTGAGCCGCAAAAAACCCTCGAAACAGGGCTCCTCCTTGTGATCCTTACCTAGAGGGCTCAATACAAACCCTCAACCAATTGAGGGGTTGGGGAAGAATCCAAAACCCCTCAGAACCTAAGCACTACAGCATAACTCCTTGAATCCAAACACTAAAGCCCAACTCCTAAACCTCCCCCCCTCTCCACATCCTAACCCCTGCACGCAAAGCTGTTCCCATCATGTGGGTGGTTCTCTAAATTAGGGCCCCTTCTTAGGTCCCCAGAAGATTGCCGCACTCTTATAGAAAGGCCCCTAAACGGGACCCTGACTTAGAGAACTGCCCACATGATACTATAACCCTAAACCCTAACCTATAGATCCTATATAGGAATCCTCAACGGAACCCCTATAGACCCCTTTAACCCTAAACCCTAAACCCCTATAGATCCTTTATAGGAACCCTTAAAGGAACCCTTATAGACCCTCAAAGGAACTCTTATAGATCCCTGAAAGGAACCCTTAAAGGAACCCTTATAGACCCTTAACGGAACCCCTTTAAGGGGAGTCTCTGGGAACCCAGATCTTCCAAGGCCCTTCTCGTCGGTCGGCACATCTCGAACTGCAGGGGTCTGCTGAACTCGGCGGACATGGAGGCAGGTTAGTAAAAGGGCCTCTGGGGACTTTTGTACCATATAACTACAATAAGGAACCCCCAAAACTGGTATTCGTAATTATTCAGGCCCTTAGGTTAGGTGCAGAGAGTGCTGAACATCTTAAATTCGCGAAGAAATCTCGGCAGCAAGCTGGATTCTAAACCCTGAACCCTAAACCCTGAACTTTCAAGCTATATAGTCAGTCCAAGTGACGCTTGCTTTAGCCACTAAGTAACTACTCGATCTGCCAACTGCCGCAACAATCGCCAAATCCGTTCAAGTCCCACGAAGCGGCCACATCAATTGAGGTGATAGGGTTTAAGGTCCTTGAGGTGATAGGCTTTAAAAGCTTAAGGCTTGGTTAAGAGATGGGTAGTTTTCCTAAATTCGAGCCCCTTTTTAGGGAGTCGCTGCCATAAAGGTGGAAAGTCACTGCCCTGATGCCCTAGCAGTAAAGTACAAGGGATACCAGGACCGATCGTCCTTGTTCCGGTTTCAAGGCCTTGGCTGTTTAGTTTGGGTGGCCGGCGCTTAAGGATTTTCAGGTTTTACTGGGCTGTTGTTAAGGCTCAGGTTTTTCTTTCATCTTATTTGCTCAGATCCCTTTTATTACGGTACCTTACATTAAATTCCTTAACAAAGACCTTGTTTAGGTATTAGGGGTCAACCTACTGGCCGCCAGGTTGGTGCCGTCTGGGAGCCGCAGGACACACTGGCCTTCCAAATTGAGGACGGCTTAGGGGCAATATAGGGGCCTAAATAATTACCGGTTTCAGGTGTACGGGTGCCTGGGTTCTTGTTAAGGGATTGAATTTAAGTTACCAGAATAAGGAAACCACACCATTTACCATATGTCCCTATTATGGTAAGTTAAGTTAAATCCTGTAACAAGAACCCAAAACCTCAAATCCACAATCCCCGGGCCTTGACCCCCTCATACCTAAGCCCCCAGACCCACATCTTCCTGGACCCAAAAAGACCTTCCGTCTTGAGGCTGTATAATATAAGGGAATCATAATATGGAGACCTGAACAGGTAGGCTACTTGTGGTCCATCTTCGTTTTGCTTGCACCCCTACACGGAGCAAGGCTTCTGACCTCCGATCCCAGAAGCTTAGGTATCTACGCGGCGCATGGTTCAAATAATGTAACTATACTTCTCACTACTTGAAGCCCCAATTAAGCTGCCGATAACCTTCTTAGCTAAGCCCTATGATCCTCCAAGCAAGGCTTTGCATACCGTTATCTATTAGAGAAAAATATCCTCAAGCGTGAAGCCAAAACCCCAAAATCCTCACCCTAAAGTCTGATCTATCAAACCCTAAAGTCTGAGGGAGATGCTTGGGCTTTGTACTGGGTTCTCGTTACTCGTTATGGAATATCTTGTAAGTTGCCACAATAAGGAAACCTGGTATCTTTATGCTACAGATCTCATATGGTAACTTAGACCTAAGTTCCTGAACAAGAACCCTGTACATCTCAAGTGGAGGGAGATGCTTGGGCTTTGTAGGGTAACTGCAGGTCCGGAATCGTGTGCCGGATACCAGCGGTGGCCGCTATGAGGAGCTGTGGCAACAGGCACGCAGCTGCTACCGCTGCGCAAAATCACCGGCTGTTTATTCTCGATACTTTCTTCTGGTATAGCTTCTGCTGAACGTTTCTTCCGCATCTTCTTCTTCTCTATCTTTCCATTTCTTTCATTGCTACTGCTGCTGCTGTTGCTACGACGACGACAACGACCACTACTACGGACTACCTCTGCACTGACTACGGCTACGACTACGACGACGACCACCGTTTCCGTGACCACCACATGCACTACGACGAGGACTGCTCAGGCTTTGTAGACTGTTGGGGTATATTTGTGTTTTTTGTGGCCTTTTGTTTCTGCATGTTAAACGGTAGTGTTGGTAAGGGTTCACAGTACTTGGCAAGGGCTGCCGCGACGATTAGGTTTTCGACTTATTACCTTCAGACTTGCAAGAGGGTGTTATGAAGCCATAATGTACAGGACGGAGATGAAACGATCCCACCCGCTCCTCCGCCAGACAAACCCTTTAACCAATAGTATTCCTTAGGTTCTTTGTTGTAATATTCGTCGCATATACCCCAAACCCCAGTGTGCCTTGTTGTAATAATTGTAGAATCTATCTCTCTAGTTATTAAGACCCCTTATATTACAGCCCAAAGCCGGGAAATCTGCAACCCGGAACCCGGCGCCAGGCCTGGCGGCTTTGCATCGGACTTTACATGGAAGGCCAACGACATACGCATAAACATGTTTCATGGATGTCCCTACCTTATTGGGCTTCATTATAAGGGGGGTATACATGGGATATCCCTATCTTGCTTTTCGCTCATGTGCTTTTTTGGGGCCCCAACCATCTTCAGCGGCCCACCCCAAAGCCCTAAACCTACAGTCAGGGGCCGATTTGCATTTTGGGGTTTCTGGGTTTTGCAGTAGAAGCCCAAAAGTTGGGAAACCCCATGGCCTCAATGAGTCATAACCCTAAACCCTAAACCTTAACCGTTCATGTATAGGGAATCCCAGCACTGATTGTCCTTGGTTTACGGGAGCTAAGGCTCCTAAAGTCTTGGAGGTCTTAGGGTTCAGAGTTTGAGGGCTTCAGACTTTTTGGGGAAGGGTGCCGCCGAGGGATCTGTAGGTTGTGAGTTTCCTAAGCCCAAAACCCTAAACCCTTTCAGGGTTTCCACAAGGCGGAACTATGTCTTTTGGATTTAGGAGTGAGCGTGTTGGCTTTCATAGGCTTGAGTGTGTGATTTAGGGTTTAGGTTTGTCGCCCTAAACCCTAAAGGCCCTAAACCCTACCCCATGTTGGGGTTCCAAAAGCTTCTACGAGTGCACCTGCAGCGCTTGCCGGGGCTCCCCCGCAGAGAGAGGTTTAGGGTTTAGAGTCCAGAAGAAGATGGGGTGTTTAGGGTTCAGGGTCCCGCACCCACACCGTTGACACGCAACCCGCCGAAGAGAAGCTCAACATGAAAGCAGCAAGCCTGGTTTCTACACCTCTTTTGGGCTTTGATGGTAACCCTAAACCCTGAAACCTCAAAACCGTAGCCCTAAAGCCCAACAACCCACATGAACCCCTTTAATCCTAAACCCCATCAACCACAAGTCTTGAAAGCCCTAAAAAGCCTGAAGCCCAAAGCCCGGAAACCCCAACCCTCCAAACCTTTATAGGACCCTTGCAAAACTACTGAATCCTTTCATGACAGGACCCTTCTTGGATCCTTACAGAGCCCCTAAGTTTCAAACAGGCACATGACTGCCGTTCCAGGTGGCTGCAGGCAGATGCGAGTACTCAATGAGTCGGCACGTCCCGTCCTGGGCTTCCAGGACGAGACCCTCTGCACTGTGTAGCATTTTAAGAGGGTTTCGAGTCTGGGGCTGCAGAGCTTAAAGCTTTAAGGTTTTCGGTTTCGGCCTGAGGGCTTTCAGACTGGGGGTTCGGGTTTCAGTACTTCTAGGCCTTCAGGTTTTGGGATTTAGGGTTTTGCCCTAAACCCTGAACCCTAGTGAGGTTCGCTTGGTGTTCAGGGTACGACTCGCCGAAGTTCGACAGCCCTGGCCGGAAGCGGGTTTGCGGTTTATATGTGTTCATGTTTAGGGTTTAGGATTTCGGGCTTAGGGTTGAGGGTTTAGAGTTTAAGTTATTTCGCCTGATTTTTTGGTTGATTTCGCCAAGCTGCAGCCTCAAAAGAGATGAAACAGAACAAGCCGATCCAAGGCACAAGCCCATGTACAAACGAAGTCGAATCAAACCCGAAAAACTCTCTTGGAACTCCAACTTAAGCAAGCGCCATGTACGTATCCATGTATGTATGTATGTATGTATGTATGCATGCATGTATGTATGTATGTATGTATACATGTACGTATGTATGTATGTATGTATGTATGTAGGCTGTAATTAGTTATCTGCTTATCTATTTATGCATTTGTTGATGTAAGCTTCAGGGTCAAAGGTTTAGGGTGTCAGGTGTAGGCTTCAGATGTAATCTTCTGGGATATGTTGCAGCCGCCCTGCGCGAAGGCGAAGCCGTGTTGCTCAAGTCACAGTTGCTCAGAAGTAACTCCCGCAGCAGCCTCCACCACCTGAGCAAATAACTCTGTGCTATTAAGTATTTTTCCGCCCTGATAAGCAACACTGCCCTATCAACTGAGTGAAGCCATTATGCAAGCCGTCTGCACTGATCACTTCTGGATTTATCCCTCTTTCCGGCAACACAGCCTCGGTGTACATAATGGCTGTCATAGACGGCGGCGAAGATGCCCCGGCAGAGCAGACGCTGTACGACTCTCCGGCATGATTTGACGGGTGTTCGAGGTTCGACGAGGCGGAAAACAGCCAGAAGCCCTACCTCCTAAACCCGAGACCCCTAAATCCATCATCAGTTTTCAACTTTTTGTACCTCCCAAACCAAAAGCACCCAATTATTCTGACTCTTGCTGAGAGTAATACGTGCACAAGATTAGTTTCCGAGACCCGAAGAGCTTGGCAAGTGCTCTTGCTTAAGGGTTTAGGGTTGATTGAACTGTTGGGTTGAGGGTGCAGGGTTCAGAGTTTAGGGTGGGGGCTGAAAGCGCGAAGTGTTCAGGGTTTAGGGTTTAGGGTTTAGGGGTTTAGGGTTTAGGGTTTGGGGGGCTGCTTGGCTCCCTGCCAAACAAGAGTGGCAGGGAACAAGATACTCTGTCTTTCAAGGGGTCATTGCCACGAGCCCTGCTCAGGTCCTAATTAGCAGTAGTTCCTAAACCCCCAAAACACACAAAAAAACCACAAGTTTTAGAACCTCATGTCTCAATTTCCCGAAACCCAAACCCTAAGATCCTACAACTAAACCCTGAGCCATAAGTTCCATGGTCATAAATTTGACATTCCTGGAGCTACCTTAGAGTCCCTACAGTCTAAGCCCCTCTTGGGCTGTTTTTGGGGTTCCTGAGTAATCTATATACCGAAATATACTCAACCATTAATGCCCCTAGATCACACCCCAGTCCTTCGTAGAAGCCAGAAAGCTGGAACATCGGTATCCCCATGCCCCTAAGGCAAAGTAGAGGGGATCCCAGCACTAATCATCCTAAATCCATGTTCCAACTCTCTGGGGTTCACCATGGGGCAAGTGGCGCCCAGGAACTCTTGGGTGTGGATGAAGAAGCGACGCAGGAGGACCAATGCCGCATTTGGGTGTATGAGGGTTTGAGGTTTAGAGACTGGGTTTGGGGGTGTAAGCTTGCAGTTCAGTCTCAGTGCGTTCAGGGTGTAGGTATAGCGCGGGGTCGGTTTTAAGATCAAGGGCTTTGAGCGTTTAGGTTTAGGCGTGGAAGCCTGGATGATAGAAGTGGGGTGAAGGGAAGTAGAGTTTGCAAAGTTTCAGGATTGACGGTGGGACCATGCGATCTAGCCTGTCGCCTTCGGAGTGTTCCTAGTTATCTAGTTTGGGTGTCGGAGTTTGTGGTTTGAGATATTGTGTTTCGATCCGTTTATGCTTGTCTTAACAATGTCTCACTGTAGAGTCGAGTCTAGCTGGTTAGTCGATGTTCATTTGCTTTTGTTCGCTCACACGTGCTACATATGCCCAGCAGCGGGTAAAGAACATCAGGGATGCTTCGTACGAAGGCAATCCACATCAGGGCTTAGCGCTTGGAAATGCGGCGATAGCGTTTATCGACTCTAAGCCCTAGATCATAAACCCAAAATTTAACAGCCCAAAATCCGAAAGCCGCCAAGGACATCATCCGAGCCTATCGGCAGCGAGCTTTAGAGCAGCATCCCGACAAAGGCGGAGACAAGGATGACTTCGACGCGCTGAACAAGGCAGCAGCTTGGGGCTACAGAGTTTAGGGCTTCTAGAGTTAAGGGCTTGCGGTGTGGGGTTTAGGGAGGTTTGTGGGTTAGGGCTGCAAGGATGCGAAGGTATTTACACAGTAGTCGTATGTCATGACTACTCTCCAGCATGGGGTCCATTGGCCTCGAGATGTGAGGAATGAATGCTGCAGCGGCCCTTCATAGTTCTGTTGAGGATGACGGTGATGCGGTTATGAGAATGACGACAATGATGAAACTGAGGGTGTTTCCTCGAGGTCCCCGGGTGCGAAGATTACAGCAGGGTCCTCTGGCCCTAAACTTAAACCCCAGACCCGCAACCCCTATAAACCCTAAGCCCCAATAAACCCCAATAAGCCCTAAACCCTAAAGTGGCGACTTCAGCCCCTTCGGGATTCTGGTGGCGGTGTTGGATGTTGGCTTCGAACTGGAAGATGCCGGCCTTGGGCATCTTGGGGGTTTAAGATTAGGGAGCCCTGGGTTTAGGGGTTTAAGGGTTAGGGGTTTAGGGTTTAGGGGTTTAGGGCTTTAGGGCTTTAGGGCTTTAAGGGTTAGGGGTTTAGGTGTTTAGGAGCCCTGGGTTTAGGGGTTTAAGGGTTAGGGGTTTAAGGGTTTAGGTGTTTAAGGGTTTAGGGGCTTAGGTGTTTAGGGGCTTTGGGGTTTAGGGGTTCAAGGGTTAGGTGTTTAGGGGCTTTGGGGTTTAGGGGTTTAGGTGTTTGTAACTAGGGTTCTTTATATGGCTCCGAACCGGGGTTGCTTAGTCAGGTTCCTACATTAGCAAGGAAGAGCACTTGTAGTCTTGTCCACCTGGCTATGTTGAGTGAGGGTGGCCGTGCTAGCAGTATTCCACCCTAAATACCCTAAGCCCGAAACCCAACAGATGTTATTATAGGAACTGTCTGGGTTCCGGTGGACCCGCGGGAACCCGCTGCTTGGTGCTGGTTTGGGATTCTGATTTGCATGTTGTCGGTGATGGGTGGCGAGAGGAGACTCCATCCAGCCCTCGCCCTTTTCTTCTGTGTTGAGTCCTGAGAATCCTGGACTGCGGCAGGCGTATGCCACCCTCAATGATGACACGCGCAGGCACGGAATGCATCCAGCAGGGATTCAGCGTCTGAGTTCGATGGCATAGAGGTTGGGGGTTTGGCGACAGAACACGAAGTTTCAAAGCCGCCGAAAGGGGAACAAGGGGTGGGGCCGTGGGGTTCCTGAGTAGGAACCGTCTCCTAACCGGGGTGATGCCCTGACCGCATGATTTGCCTGAGACCTTATTGCAGATAACAGCAGTTTCCTTCATATTCCGAAGCTGAGAAACTGCCCCGAAACCATCAACTTGCTATAGCTTGCTGCGTATCAATCCTTCCCCATCTTTCGATCTGGTCCAGGAGTACACAGCAACATCCTTGTCCCTAGCCCCCTATTCCTAACCCCCCCGAACCCTATGAAATGTACGCAGGGGAGGGTCAGATCTGCTTTCAACTGCTGTCAGCAGTGGGGCTTTCAATTCCCTAAACCCTCACCTTGAAAAGATTTAGATTTTGAAGTCTCCAAACTCCTAGCCCTAGACCCAGCGTTAAACAAAGAACCTTAAAACCTAAAGCCTGACTTTGACAAGATCTATCCTTTTAAAGCCTCAGTTCCAACTTTGTCCCGTTTCAGGCGAGCTTACGATCTTCAGCTCGCCAAGGAGAGGGAGCGCGAGCTGTTGGTCGAGGTGGCGAGAGGGAGAGTACCGGTTTTATTGCTATAGTGTGTGTGTGTGGCTTGTATGGGCCATTAAGGCTTGTTGTTATGTTTCATCTCGAAAGTATTACCGTTTTCATTTACTGTTACTTCAGTTATTTTTGTCATTCTTCTATATGTCGAACTTTTCTCATGATTGATTCAGAGGGTTTGGGTCACAGGGCTTGGAGCAGTATGGCCATCTGTGCTATTGTTGTCATTTTCCCTTACTCCCCATTGCTGCACTGCAAGGACCGCGATGATTATGATTGTTATGGTTATATACACGGCTCTTCCGTAGAGTTTCATCGGTATTACATGCTCATTGTACGAGTGCTGCGACTGTACTCTCACCAGCGCGATTGCCACCACTAATGCTCTTACCCTGCTCCGTCTCCGGCTACGATTGGACGGTTTGACAACGCTATTGAGTTTTGCGTTATCGTTGATTCGGTCGAACCGAGCTCCCAAAGACAACGAAGCCATAATCTATTGAAGCACCGAATTTGGGTTTAGGATTTATAAAGAGTTCGGGGTAATTAAACCCGAGCCTGTTGCATTCAAATGTAATAATGTAGGAGCCTTAATAATTCGAATAGGTTTTGGGTTCCTTAATTATACTTCCCCCAAACCCGATTCTAATTATTGAGGTCCCTACATTAAATCCTCCCTGAACCCCACCTTCCGCAGGGCGGTCGAAGCACGTTCTCCAAGCAGCAGCTGCAGGCACCCATGCCTCGACTCCCGTCAAAAAGCCTCATTGTCTTGAGGCCTTAATTGAGGCCTTAATGATGACATGACAATATAGGGTTCCTTTAAGGGTTCCTGCAAAGGGGTATATAACTTTTCTATAATGAGGGGTACTATAAAGAAGGATTTAGTATACGGGCCTCCGTAGTTAGAGTAGGGTTTTCGGCTAAATTCTACTAGGGGCATGAAGGGGAACCTTTAGGAATATTCTTGGGAACCCAGTACCGTTGCGTTAAGGGAAGATTACAGGATAACGAGCAAATTCCCCACTCCTACGACGACGACCTACCACTGCGACGGCTATGCTTCATACTTCTACTATTCTCAGCAACGTTGCTTCATAAACGTGCTTTTCAGTCTTACGTGGGATTTGTAGCCGAGTTCTTTGTTACTGAAGACATGGCAGACATGGCAGTGCCGTGCCTCGCATCAAGGCCTGAAGCCTGCACAGCCCCGACAAAGCTGATCTGGATATAAGTACCCTAAACGGGATCCTAAGTGGGGTTATGGTAATTACAACTCTATAAAATAAACTACTTAGTAATTCCCCCGACCCTCCAAGTAGACGGAGCCGAGGAATCAAGACAGCTCCAACACCTGGCTCCAAGAGGCAGGCCCAGCAACCTCGCCGATCATCCAGCTTAGGGTCTTAGGTTGGATACTGCCCCCACTCAGCATCTGTTGAATGATAGCTACAATCGTAGCCTTATTTTTGATCGTTACTGCACGGGGGCAGTACGGAAGTTGCAGTAGCCATATATAGGCTTTATAGGGGTTAGGATTTATGACTCAGGGTGTCTGTCTGGTTTTAGGGTTTTAGTAATTTAGTGGTTGGGGGTTCAGGAGTTCGGGGGGTTACTTTCTACGAGCTGCAAGTAGGGCTGCGAAGCGCCGGAGTATAGCCGTTTCTAGCTCCGGGTCGAAGTCCAATGTTCGACTGAATTTCCTCCCACAACCCAGGCTCTTGAACTGGAGTAATGGAAAAATTGAAGACTTCATGTTCAAGATTTATGTGCTTGAACTGAAAGCTTAGGGTGTAAACCAGAAGCATTCGCATAGGTGCTTGAAGCCTAAATCCCTAACCTCTAAACCCTCGAACGAGATTGAATCCCTTTTGAGCCAGGCTTGCAGTGAGTGCCTTTGTGACACTTCTACAGATCCAAGGATGCGGACGTCGCAGCCCGGCAAGCCACAGTGCTGCGCCCACGAGTGGAAGGGCATGGGCTCTGGCCACTCGGACAAAAAGCCGAGTCATTATACCGTTATCCTAATTCCTCAACTTGTACTTGGAGTTATGGTTCTAGATATAGTCGTACTTCTTCCTCTTCTGCATGTACCTAGACTTGTGCCTATACTTATACTACGTGCACTCATACTCATGCTTTTATACCTATACGCATTTTCGTACCATCATGATCATTGCGAGTATGATTGCCACGGCTATCAAGATGACTTCCGTTGTTTCATTTGCCTGAATCATCGTCTTTTTTTGTATGATGGGGTTTTGGGGCTAATGATAAGCCTTAGGGCTGCAGGGTTGCGGGCTTTTGAGGTTTCGGTGGGGTTTTGGGGCTACTAACGGAGGTGGTGGGGCTCCGGGGCTTCACGGATGTAAAGTTGTGGGTGTATATGGAAGTTTCGGAAAATTAGGGGTACCTTATTTTGGGGTTCTTTTTAATTTGGATCCTGGTATTTAGGGCACTATATTCGGGTCCCGTATGTTCGGAAACTCCCATATACACCGAAGGGGTTTGAGGTTTTCCAGGCTTGCTGAACGGTTTCCAGGCGAGGTATTGTAGGTGTACAGAGTCAGTGCGACGGAGGGGGTTTTGGGGCTTGGAGAATCCAGGTTCCGATGTGGGAAAGCCCGAAACCGTAAACCCAAAGCCCCCTTTGACTTCCTGAACCATTCAGAACAAAACCGTAAACCCTAAGCCCATTTTAAGACCTTTCCTATATATCATTCTGAAGCCTTCACTCTTACACGCCCCGAACGCAAACTTGAGTTTGCCAGCCTCCGACCCCTAGAGCATCGACCTCTGATGAGTAGGGCTTAAGGGGTTTTACTGGTTTGGGTTTAAGGGTTTGGGGTCCAGGGTTCCGTTGTATAGGGTACAAGGCCCTTCGAAACGGGCGGTTTGTGGCTCCTAGTGGAGGAACCTGATTAAGAAACCCTGGTCCTATAACCCCAACATAGTAGGATCCCTTGTAAGGAACACCCTAATAGAGACCCACGGCTTCTCATCACTCTGAGAACTCTGATGCTTCATAAGCCCCCAACCCTAAACCCTGAACCCCAAACCCTCCGCGTCCTTTAAGGGTTTGTTTAAGGGCTCCTTTAAAGGATCCTTAGCGGCTTCCTTTGGAGGATCCTGTTAGGGGATCTAGACAGCCAGCCTTGCTGACATGAATTCCACCGACACTTTAAAGGAGTGAGGCTTCAGATGGGGCCTGATTCTGATGTGCTTCCTTCCTTTGGGGTGTGCACGCTTTGGGGTGAAACCGACTCTGCAGGGAGAAAGGTCTGACACACTCAAAATAGCGCTAAACCCGTGAAGCCTGAACCCTGAACCCAAAAGAGCATCAGGAAAAGGCCTACTCAAAATGCTGACGGACGATGTCACTGCAGAGGAACCTTGGCTTCGGGGGTCGAGATTTGGAAGTTTGAGGATGTAATGTAGGGGCCTTGATTGTTAATTACTTAAAGGACCATGGGACTTAGTAACTAGGGTTGTAAGTCAGGTAGCTATACTTGCTACTTTCTTGTAACCTCACATTAAGGTACAGATAACCTTACTTGCTGAGTCAGCCAAGTTCCATGATCCTGCAAGTAGGCTTCCTTGGAGGGCTCTATATGCGATACTCGAAGGGTGTAGCGTAGACAAGACTAGGGCCTAGGGTTTTGGAAATGCCACACTATGGCTATATAGGGACTGTACGAGGAGACTAGTACTTATTGTTTTGACCCAGAAATAAGGAGATTGTTCCGGTAGATGCCACGTTGAGAATATAGCCTGATCCCTGAGGGAGCTTGTGTCCCAGCCATATAACCGTATAATTACTCCTAAATCCATACAGAACCTTCATAGTACCTTTATAGAGCTTTGAGCTCCGAACACAAGCAGTATGGAAGCATACCTCTATAGAGGCCTTAAACCCTAAACCTTAAACCCCAAACCCCTAAAAGAAACCCTAAACCCTGGACCCCCCGCCCCCCCNCCCCCCCTCCGCCATGCCGGGCTTTTGAAGTTCAGAGCCGCGACAGACGGGGAGCCAACCATCCAAAATCCCTGCGTAAAACGTGAAACCCTAGTTGCAAAAAGCCTGTACACTTCGACGACCATCCCCGGCCCTCAAAATCTAAGGCCTATATCCTAAACCCTGAACTCTAAATCTCAAGAAACAAAAAGTGACTGTAAACAAAAACTGACTGCAAAGAAGAAACGACGAAAATCTAGCTGTAAGCAACATCTCCCGTTCGGCCCAGTCTCCGCCTCCGGTCCGAACTCCGAACTATTGAATCCCCAATCCTGATGATTGGGAATTCAGGTATCTTCTTTAGGACAATATAAGTGCCTGATGATTGGGAATTCAGGTGTACCTGGGTCGGGGGACCTTGTTCTGCTATTTAGGGTCTACATTACGGTCCCTGAGTTTCGGGAATTCTATGTCCTTCCACCGCTACAAGCCCCAGCCCTGCGAAGGAAAGGACGCAGAAGCTTCTTGACCAGTACACCTCCCTGCCGCGGAACAAGGTCGGGCTCCAGTTACTATGGTTTTAGGGTTTATTAGCGTTCGGGGGTTTTAGGGTTTAGGGTGTAGGGTCTAGGGTTTAGGGTTTAGGGTTTATTAGGGTTTAGGGTGTAGGGTTTAGGGTTTATTAGGGTTTGGGGTTTAGGGTGTAGGTTTTAAAGTTACTGGGGTACATAATATATGGCCACGCCGAAGCCCAAAGGCTCCGGAGACCCTAAGTTCGTACACGCGACTGTAGGCCCAGCCCTGAATCCCTAAAGCCAGAATCCTAAATCCTCATGACGGGGAGACCAGGAGCGGAACAACGAAATCTACTGTAGGGGCCTTGAAGATTAGAGCATGGTTTGGGGCTATATGATACTGTTATTCAGGCTTCTATATCCCGATGGGGCATTAGGATCCCAAACGCAGGCGAATTCCAGAACCGTTGACTTGCTGCTGGGAGCCAGAATAAAGCAATTAAGCAATCGTCGCTGAAGCGCCAAGCCCATGAGCCCTGAAAGCACACCGAGGGAGCCTGAAGCATCCCCCACGCCCGAAACATCGCTAAGATCTTCTTGCTGTCAGGGTGTATAGGACGTCGGTTATGAACTTGTATGGGTTTTTTGAGAGCGTGGGAACCCCATGTCCCAATAAGTGAAGAGCTACAAGTAGTAGAGTTGTGACTCCAACATCTCCCAAGCTTATACTCCAAGATACTCCAAGACCGCGATTCTGTTTCTAGGCGTAGTCTCCCGGTACAGCCTTAGATGCTAAAGCCCGAAGATAACGTTGACGAAGAAGCCCACAGCCCGTTCTCTCTCTTTTTTTTCTCTCTCTCTCTCTCTCTCTCTCGCTCTGTGTCTGGTGTAAGGAGAAGAGGCAGGAATGGACCAATGGCCTTCGTGGCAAGGAGCACATGGCGTGTCGTTGCGTATTCTACATGCTTTGACTGGGGTCGGGGTTGGGTTTAGGGTTTAGGGACTAGAGCGAATAGAAGTGGAGACAGTTTCTTGTGGTTTGGATCAGGCATCGGATTGAACTAATTGGAAGAGCGCGCGCCAGGGTATCTGGGTGTAACTTCCGTGAAATGCTACTATACTGAAATCCTAAGCTACCACCCTTACATCCTGACCTATGACCTTAACCCGCAAGCTTCTGAGAATTCCTAAGCCCTCAATACACAGGTTTCCCCAGACCTAACAAACAGAATCCTTCAGCCAACCCTAAACCCATAACTGTCGAGAGCGCAGCTGACCGTTTGCATGAGCGCTCGAGGCTCCGACCGCCGTCCCCGGCCGAGCGTCTCGTCAGAACGGTGAGGGAGGTTAAAGCTTCCCGGTATACCTAAACCTTCCTGCAACCGAAAGCAGAGGAGCTTTGACATAACCCGAACCTTGAGCCCAAAAACTGAAAGTGCCAAAAACAAAACCCAAGGCCTGAAGCTTGAATTCTGAGGTTTAGGGTTTAAAACCTTCCAGAACACTCATGAAGCCCCGTTTAGAACGTTTTTGCGAAACCTTGCAGAACCCGTGTGAGCCCTGTCATGAATCGATCCATTGGCCGTTTATTACCCTCTAAGGCCCCTTAAAGAGCTAGCAGCGGTCATTTCAAGGTTCACGTGACGCCCAACCAATGGACCCCCGCTTTTACCCTTATTCCCAACTAGCCTAAAAACTGGACCGTTCCTGATAATCTGATACAACTCAGACCAATGGCATTGCCCAAATACCTGACCTCATTCGAAAGGCAACCTGTTGCTCGCCACCAAAGACCAATCCAAAGGCACGTCGGCTTGCAACCGGCAAAAACATCAAATCCTGTGAGAAAGCCAATGAATGTGTGCAATCCCGACGCCCAGAAGATCCTCTTGCCAAGAAGGCCCGAAGCGTTGGTTTTTGAGCGGTATGCAGTAGCACCCAAGAGCAAATCCAGAACCACAAGCTCGCTACGTTTATCAAAGACAACCAAGTGTGGCGAGGGCCCTGGCAGAAACATTCCCCTGTAGCTTTTCCAAAGCAATTCCTTCTTCTTGACATCGCCTTCTCCAATGCCGAGCCTGTCTTCCTGATGTTCCAGACGGCCAGCCAGGCCAGAGGCGAAGAATTGGTGCATGGCGGCTTTGAGAAAGTGTCGTCCGCAAGACTCCATAAGGACCATGGCTGGGGTGAAGTTGTGGTAAAGGAGCCACCGGAATCAAGCACGCAAGCCGCGTTAGAACTTCGATGCGAGGCCTGGATGACCTGTATGTCTTGGTGTGAATGGGCGCCTGGGGTGGTGACCTCCGCGTTAATTTTCCTGCATGTTGAGCAATGCATTTGCGCATTTAGGCTTGAAGCCGTCACATGTGCTGAAAGCTACCAACAAACACATGCTCAGAGATTTTGACGCCGCAGCTTTCATCGAGGGTACCGGACAAACCGTCTCAGAGAAAACTTAGCAACCTATACTTCGCACCCCCGTCAATGTGGCTAGGCGGTGGCCATCCGGCCACGCTGACGGATGTACATCTCTGCAGCCTGTTTTGAAGAGGTTGCCAGCACAAGGTCTCAGATCGACATTGGAGACCTTCTCGCGCCTTTGCTGGAACCTCAAGAAAGTCGGTGCCAGTCACTTCAGCTTTTTTCACACGCCAACTTGGAAAGGTTGGATGCAATCCGGAACTCTATTGGCTATATGGCAGGAAGAAAAGACTGCTGGCATGATGCATGCGGTGCTGTTTGCAACTGCCGTGTCCTAGCTCCTAATCCACAAATCCCAAATACCCTCAAAATTTGACTTCAACGAGTTGCAGACTTCTTCGCATCCGGCTATTGTCTCTGGCTGTCAGGGTTGTGAGGGCTGTTGGGGTTGCTCAGTGGCTGATAGATTGATGAGTAAGCCCGTGCTGTGAAATTCAATATGCAGCATCCAGTTTGCAGAATTTTATGGGTTCAGGGTACAGAGAAACTTACAAAACATTACGGTTCGAGCCCTTAGAGAACCGTGTAAAGCCCCGTTCCGTCAGCAAAGGGTCGGGCTCAGGTCTAAGTTGAGGCGAAAAATCCGAAACTTCGTACAAACCAGGGAAGGGGTGCTGAGTGCTGAGACCCCGCTTTTGCAACTATGTTCGTGAAGATGCAGTTAAGAAATTACGGCATTTAGGGGCTTTGGGTTTGAGGGTTTGTGACTTTAGTGCGATGTAGTCAATGCTGACCCAGAACCAAAAGCCCGATACTCACGAACCTCCAAGGTCCAAGCGCGGAGCACCTTCAGCCCTAAAGTGCTGTTGAAATTTGTCGTTCCGCCTATACCCTTAACCGTAAACCCTAAACCCTGTACCCTAAACCCTAATAACCCCTGAGAGCATGTTTTTTGCTTTCAGACATGAGCCCTGCCGATGCGCGAGGAGAAGCAAGATCTAAAAGCAGCAGCCAAGAGAAAGGAGGAGAAGGTAGCAGAAGGGATCAGGGGTTAGCGTTCTGAGGGTATAGTGAGTTAGTAAGGGTATAGTATAGGGTTTCTGAAGTCAGCACAAGCACGGACATGCAGCGCCACCTTGAACTTTAAACCTTAAGCACCATAACCTCCCTCAGCAAGGGGCCCATTTTTGGGAAATCCTGGGGTTTGTGAGGCCATCTGGGTCCCGAATTCAGGGTTGAGGCTTGTACAAGAACAGCAAGAAGAACAGTGACTGTTTGGTTTTTGGAGGCAGAGCCGGGCAAGTTTAGGGGATCGGGGTTTTGGAAGTTGGAGTTCGGAGCTGAAAAAGCTTAATAACAGTTTAGGATCTTGTGGTGATTTAGGATGTGAGCTTCTTTGGAAATTCAGTGTCGGACTCAACGCAGGCAGTTAGAGCCGGGCCTTTAGCCCGAATACAGAGGCCCAATTAATGCCCCATCCGTCCAAAAACACTTCCCCTCAAACCAAACTTTGCGCACCCCTTGAGGGCTTGATGCCGGGACTCCTAGATCCAATGCAGCTATTCACGTTTGACAGGCTCGAAGTCCTGAAAGCCCCTAAGCCCCTTACCGTAAACACAGGCCCAGACCCGAATACGATGCTCAGAATATGAAGGACCATTATATACCCTAAACCCTGAACCCATGAACCTGAAGGCAGGCACGCTAGTCAGTTGTTCAAGACACCCCATCCGCATAGAACACCTGTATCTCGGGTAGAAAACCTTGTATATAGCCCTATTGTAACTATGAACGAATGTACAAACCGTTAAACCCTCTACAACCCTACAAAGCCTTCAGAAACAAGCGAATGTCAGGAGAGAGCTAAGTGGTCCTCTTGGCTCAGCAACGGCGTAGCGCATGCCAAGAGCGAGGTGTCTGCCAAGGTGCTTCGAGCTTCTTTCTGTTCACCACCAAGTTTAGGGTGTAGGAGTTTAGGCGGTATATTTGTGTACAAGTAGTTTGTATTTGGCTCTCATGGGAGTAGAACTCGGGGATCAGGGTTGTCCTTCTTATGGGTTGGGCGGAATTAGCTAGTTTTTGGCATTTAATCGAAAAACTCCATGTTGCCCAGCTCTCTCTGACTGTGTAATCACAGATATTAAGTTCTAGATAGTCTCGCAGGTTTGTGATTGGGATTTGAGGTTGAGGGCGGGCTCATCCCGATGGTTGCGTGTGCAGGGTTATCCAAGTCCTGATTCTGCACTGTGATTGTGCCACAATGCTCCACTAGCAGAACACCCACAAAGCCCTTCTCCCATACTTCAGGCCTCGAGGTTGTCAGCAACTAGGCCACTGACTGTACAAAATTCTCATGCTTGAAATTCCTAACTCCAAACCGAGCCCGCCGTTTTTTTCTGCAAAACGCTTGCAAAATCGTCGGAACCCTGAAAAGCCGTTTAAGACGTTCGTAAATTTTCTGAGTAACAATGACAAATTAAACTTGTATTCCAAGAAAGGGCGGCGCAGCAGAAACAATCTCAGAAGGAACCTAAACCCTAAACCCTAAGCCCCTAAACCTTAAACCCTAAACCCCTAAAGCCCTAACCTAAACCCTAAACTGCACCTGAAGCCGAGGCGAAGGCCAAGACGAAGCCCAAGGCGAAAGCTTTCGTGCCGAAGCCACGGGCAGATCCCCAGAGACTTGGTTTAATATAGGGGCGTAGGGCTTGGGGTGTACGGTTTAGGGTTTATGCTTGCCAATACTATTTGTGGGTTCCTTATTAGTTTTATGGGTTCAGGGTTGAGGGGCCTGAACACTTGCCAAATTAGACTACACCATGCACCCCAAGACCCTATTCTAAGTATCAAGGCCCCTATATTTGCTTAGGGTTGGGGGGATCAGGTTTCGGTGGGTCTTGAGATGTGAGGAAATTTGAATTCTTGGGTTTTTGGGATCAGAGCTTCCGGGTTGGGTGTGTCAGGGTTTTGGTAGTCTACGAGTTCGAAGTAATTCCAGGTCTGAGGATTCAGCTTACTTGTTTTGGCAGGATCCCTACAGATAGGGGTTAGAGACTACAGGATATCTATGTTTCAAGGTTTTTGGGGGTTGAGGAGCAGCTGCAGGATGTTTAGAGTTAGAAAATCTTGCAGTTTCGCATACGTGTCGTTGAGGGTTTAAGGTGTGCCCGCCCCCCCTCCTTGCTTCCTCGCTCCGCTCCCTCGACCCTACAACCCAGATCCGACCCTAAACCTCCAAGCTCTACCACTTGTGTTTTTTGATTTTTTCCCCGGTGGTTTTCGGTAGTGCTGGAGACAGGGCAGGCTGAAACAGGGAGAGGAAACAAAAAACAATACTTTACCTCAAGCAAAAGACCCTTGCCCCCCAAAACATGCCTTCACCCCAAACTCTAAACTTTAAACCCAGACCTAACCCCCAAAGAATCCTAAGCAAAACCCTAAACCCCAAAGAACCCTAAACCACAAACCCGACGCCCTAAACCCTAAACCCGAAAGCCTGAGAGCCCAAAGGAACACTTAACCTCAAGCACCTTCAACCTGAAAACCCTAACACGCGAAAACCCGAATGCCCGATAACCCAAAGGAACCCCAAACCCTAAACTCGTAAACACGAACTCCTAGACCTCCTAAACCTCCTAAAAACTCTAAAGAACCCAAAACACCCGAAACGCTTAACACACAAACCTCCTTAAGACCCTGAAGAACCCTAAACTCCAACCACCCTAAACCTCCTGGAACTCGAAAGAACCCTAAGCCCTAAATTTTTTTGCCCTCAAATCTCTCCTCGGTGTCCTCCTCGAGGAAGGCTGCGGAAGAGCTTGCGGCGGACAAGTTGGCAGATTTGACCCTCGAGGTGGACATCTTCTATATTAGTCTCTAGACTATACTAAGCTAGTATTCTAATATAAATCTGATTAGAATGTTATATATATATATATATATGATTCAGATCGTGTTAAGTATCATAGACTTCGAGAGGAATATACTCGAGTTTGCATTCATGAGAAAATAGGCCAGGGTGGTACTGGTCCATCAGCGTGAGGCCTTCTTTGGGTGGTTAAGTTGTGGGTCGGAATATTTCAAGAGTCTTCCCTGGGGTTCCTTCTCATGATTATGGTTCAGGGTTTAGGCTATAGTCTCATATACCCTCAAAACCCCACCCACAGTCCCCGTACGTGAGGCCCCTGATGCAGCTGCGCTGGCACCATCTGAGAGTTCAGCTGCCTAGAAGGACTTGAGAGGATTCTGGCTGGGTTTGGAGTATCGATTCTGTAATCGCACGAGGAGGAATCCCAGCCCAAGCAGGCCCCGTTATGCAGCCTTCAAGCCAAGGTGATTGTAATCAGGGTTATGACTTCCAACACTAACTAAGCCTCTAAAACCCTAAGCCCTAAACGTAGACCGTTACTTCCTACGTCTCATGATCCTCCGGGTCGGCTCTGCGCCCAAACGGGCGGAAGCCATCTGGCTCGCAAAGCGGGGATGAAAGCCTCGAAGCTGCGTCGTCCGGGCTCATCTGGATCGTTCTAAGGAACCTACTCTAAAATACCAGAATAAGCAGACCATGCTATTGACTATGTCTTGTTGAAGAACTTAATTCAGATACCATGAGTAATACGGAAGCCATATTGTCTGATATGGAGTCTTGTCATGGTAGCTCAAAAAAAATCGCTGGAAAATGACCCAGTCAGTGATCTGTTGGGGGCAGAGGTAGGGGTTTAATTCAGGGGCCTTAGGCCACGGTTATCCTGTAAGGGGTTTATACGCGCTGATGTAAGGGCTTGAATCGGGGCTCGGGGGCCTCAATCGTTGGAACAGGTTTCGAAATTTGCTATTATACTCTATGGGCTACACAGGCATATCTCTAACAGAAAGTATTCAGACCCCATGTTACCTGCTTGTTTTTTTGGAGGGGGTGGCTTCTGGCCTGTAGGAGCTTGGCATTGATTAATTCGGGCTTTCAGGGGGCTTAGGGTTCAGGGTCCCTCTGAAAGAGACGGCAGCCCAGCGTCATCCCTGTGCCCACTAAGCCGAGCTCTGTGAATAATCTGCTGGCGAAAAAGTGGGTGTCCCGGTTCGGTTTTCTTGTCTGCGCTGTTTGAAGTTTCAGACATGCACATGTCAAGCAAGACTCAAGCGTTCCAACACCCCCGAATGTCGAGTGCCAGTCGCGTCCCCACCTGAGCACAGCAAGCCCTAAGCCCGTAAATTCATGTTCACCATGATCCGAATCCCCCATCCAGAACTCTGGAGCCGTTTACCTGACCGCCCTTGCACCGTCCAGCTAAGGTGTTGAGCCTAACAAGTCGTTAACTTCAACAATCAGAAGCCCATAGTCTTTCGAGATCCGATCCGCTGCAAAGAACACCGTGTTAGACGCTAAAGCTGACCCTCTAAACGCCCCAAGGCCCCAAAGCCTCACGACCCAAACTTCTGGCTGGGGCTACTCGGGCTCTGAACTTTAAATGTAGCTCCTTGTTAAAGGGAACTACCTGCACCCAAAACCCTAAACCCTAAACCCTGAGCCCTAAACCCTATGCCCACAGCCTCCCGGCCCACTGCCAGGAGTTTGGTCTCTATGCCAGCTCCCAAGCCATGGGAGACCTCGCTGCCCTGGTCGTGCGAATGAGTGGGTGCCCGAGAAGCTTTGAGTTTGCTGTAAGGGTCCCTATGATATAATGGGGTTCCTTTAAAGGGGTCCTTCAGGAGATCCTATAAGGGTAGTATAAGGGTTTAATGTGGGGAATCAGTGCGTGCCCGAGAAGCTTTGAGTGTACTGGGTTATTAATATAGGGGCCTTAAATAATTAGAGTAGGGTTCCTTTAAAGGGGATAAGTCATAGGGACCCTTAGGGGGGTAGGGGGAGGGGTAGGGACCTAGTAAGGTGTATTTAAGGAAGAATAGTCCCCTACCCCCCTCCCCTTTACCCCCCTAACGGTCCCTATGATATAATAGGGTTCCTTTAAAGGGTCCTTTAAGGGATCTTATAAGGGGTAGTATAAGGGTTTAACGTAGGAGCCTTAATCCTTACCAATACTATTTTGGGGGTTCCTTATTATTATAGTATCATGGGCCCCGAAACCCTATTCTAATTATTAAGGCCCCTATATACCATGGTTGGGATCTATGGTAAAGAATAGTGAATAGGGATATGGAACAACTTAGTTTAGGTTACCATGATAAAGCTTACTCTAGAGGAGTTCATTGGCTGACGGCGGGCTCGGCTACATGGCACCTAACATAGCTGCAGGCGTCAAGTTTGCGGATGTTGCAACCTCAAGCCCGAAAGTCGTAGGCTCCACGGGTGTAGCACCGTGCCAGCAACTGCTGTTGGGATGAGTTTTTGGTATGTCCATGAAGAATTCCATGTGTTGGAAGGGCTTCCTGTAATCACTGTCATCGAACGTTGTACATATTTGCATCGGGCTCTTTCTCCATTAAACATTCCCAACTGAGGTTTTCAGCCCTACGCGCCAAGCACAGCGCTGCAGTACGTGACATTAAACTGCACCAAGCCTTGAACTCCTAAACTTCTAAACCCCAAACTCTATAGACCCTGCAAACTCCAATGGAACCCAGAATTCTATCCTCGAAAGGCCTAAACCCTAAACTGTCTAAACGCCAAGCCCTAATCTCTTAATCTTAAGCCCCATAAATCCTAATCCTGGCCGCGGCCCCCGACCACCGAACCCGTCAGTGTCCAATCCTGGACCGGGGTTCTGGGCTCGCGCTTGAGTCCGGCTGCTTCTACTGCTACTGCTACTGCCAATCCCACTACTATCACAACAACGACGACGGCCTAGCACGACTGCTGCTACTACGGCCACCACTACTTCTCCTTTACCACTGCCCCCTTTTCCAGGTTTGACTACCTCGATGCCACCTCGCGGCCGCATCACCATCAAAGCTCCAAGTGCCAACCTTGGAAAAACGGAGTGGGTTTGTGTGAAGCAGCTCGGTGTTTGAGGCTACTCATTATGATTCTTTGCATGCTCTCTTAACGCCGTAGGTGTTTTGGTTTAGAATTTCCAGAGCTCTAAACTTCCGAAGCTCTGACTCGTCGCGAACCCTGAGCTCTAAAGTCCAGCTGCAAACTTTCAAGACCTCTCGACACCTTGAATCCTGGAAGCCTGGGATCCACAAGTAGTAGACAAGCCCTGCAAGCGAACTCCAGAATGTGAGGGACCCAAATGTGGAGCATAAGCTGCAACACGATGAGATTATTTCTACCGACAAACTCGCATTATTCAGAAATGCCTCAAACGCCGATGGGCGCATCTATACCAAAGCCGCCTCTAGAATCCTCCCAAACTTGGCCCAGGATGCTCCACAGGATTTAGGGTTTAGTAGGCTTTGCCCCGACATTGGGTTGTGGGTTTGGGGTTTGACCAAAATCGAAAAACCCTAAACTGCAGGTCTCTCTATACTTAAGCTCTAAATGAAACCCTAAACCTAAGCCCAAAACCCGTGATGGAGCTCAGGTGGTTATGCCTTTCCTCTGGTGTGCATCGGCTTTTCCTCGAAGTCTGTCGAGGCGCAGAGGGCGTATGCCCTGAACCCTGTTCTGAACGCTAGGGCTCAAAACCCTAAGCCCAAAACCCTTAAGCCGTAGGCCTTAAGCCTCTAGACAGGGATGTACAGCATTGCATCAACCCTAATTAAACCCCTAAACCCTACACCCTAGCAGCACAACAACAACTTGCCACCGTTAATCATCAAATGCCTGGTCCTGTTGTTCTGCAGTAGTCGTGAGAAAGACGACATTGTGCTTAGAACGCCTGTCCAACTGGGGGTTTAGAGTTTTGGGTTTACGTAGTAACTGCATGTGCAGCCAGGTTGGCTACGCGCCTCTGCCCCCACGCACTGCCTGTCAGGCACGAGTGGGCATGTAAGTTTCAGGTTTGGTCATCACATATGCAGGGCTTCGGGGTTAGCAAGAAGTGAAGCACCAATTGTCAAAGCGACTGACAAACGATCCAGGGCTCCTATAGGGTCGAGATTGCAGGCTGGTTCTTGTGACTATGCTGTATAGAAGCTCGTCTGGATGTCGGCTCGGCCGGGCACCTCTCTCGTTTGCTCTGTTTAGGGTTTAGGGTAGCCGACTTAGTGCAGTCCGGTTTGCATCATCATCTCCATCCTGACTTAGTCAGTGAAGAAGCTTGAAGCGCTTTGGCCTTTCACAGCTGGTCTACTACCGTTTGGAGCTTTGTCTTGCCAGGTGCTTGGGATCAGAAAGCATCCTGCACCCCAAATACAAATACAAAGCTCGAATCCCAAAGCCAAACCCGACTCGTCCGAATTGTATGGGGCCCTCAGTGCATCCTTTGAAAGACCTGGCCGCTAGCCGCCCTGAGCAAACCCTAGTAGTACCCTTCCGCACTTTTGTCTTTTTTGTTCCCTTATCAAGACTGAATACCAGGAAAAAGGGTACCCTTTATCATGAAGTGGCTACCGGGGAACCCCCTAAACCATACCCTAAACCCTAAACCCCTAAACCCTAAACCCTAAACCCCTAAACCCTCAACCCCAAATTGGCTTATAAAGCTCTCAACCCGGAAGTCGCAGAGTCATAGACATTCGGCCAGGGGGGTGGAGATGTGAGCAGACGCCTCTTGCCCCTGCCCTAGGGGTGGAGGTTTGGAAGTTTGGGATTTAGGGTTTAGTAGTTTAGGGTTTGAGGTTCAGGCTTAAGGGTTTAGGGCGTAGTAGGGTTTAGGGTTTAGGGTTCTAGGCTGTGTAAGACCTAGGCCCTACACCATGAAGTCTATTCCCTAATCTCTCATCCGTGAATCTTCACATCTCGTCCCTAAACTATGCACTTTTTAACCGTAACCCTAAGGGTCCATGCGCTCATATAGTATATAAATTGGCCTGAAAGTGCTCCCTATATAGGTACATCGGGCCCAAAGTATAGACTATTTGGGTACATGGACCCTTAGGGTAAACTCTAATCCCCAGACACTAAACCTGACGCCACAATCGACCGGCTAGCTGGCAGCCGCTCACCCGCCACTTGCCGGACGGCGGTTTGTTTTAGACCCCCAAAGCAAGCATTTTGTAAGGATATCCCTACCTTATTGGGCTTCATTATAAGGGGGCTTATATGGGATATCCCTATCCTTATTTTTGCTTATGTGCTTATTGGGGGCCCTATTGTTGAAGGCAAAGCACAGATTCATACAAAGAACGACTATTTTGGATGCTTGGTTCTCCACCATTTGGCCCATGGTGCATGCCTGGTTACAAAGGTATTGGGTCATTATTTTACCTGCTTTTGAGGGTTTTAGGTGTACGGAAGATGCGAAAACCGGCATGGTCAACAAATTTTGACGCCAAGGACTGTGCAAAGAGAGCAGGTCAAAGCTGGCAAGGCCTTCACCTTGAAAGACCCCGGCCTTACACCCTAATCCCTCAGCCCTAAAGCTCTTCAAGGCTTTTAACATCATTGAAAACCCTTGCAAGACAACTCACCACCCCACCCCTAAAATTTTGAGCCCCCGGCAAAAGAAAAGATAAAAAGACACCTCAAGGCCTTGAACCAACCTTCTGCCCTAATTCGAAACCGAAGCCTGCAAAAATGACCCTAAACCCTACACCCTAAACCGTGGCCGTAAACCCTCAACTTTAAAGCCAACGGCCTCTCAAAGTCTTAAACACAGTCAACGCCCCAGCCTCTCAAAGTTTTAAACACAGTCAACGCCCCAGCCCCAAGCTCAGGATACGGAGTCAGGAAGAAGGACCTCAACAAAAAGCACCACCGTGCAAATCTGAACTTTAAACCGCTTGAAAGAGATGCTTTTCAAAACGCAGAACTCGTAGATGCCAACAAGCAAAAAAACAATTCTAAACCCTCCAAAGAAACCGTATAAAAGTCCTCAGCCCCTACGAATGTTCCCTCTTCGACTCCGCCCGAGGCCCCACCGCGCGGTGAACTCCTCTTCGTCCCGGCGTCTGGGTCTCCTGGCCTCGGAAATGCAGGGGGGCCCAGAAACTCCGAGAACCCGGAGTTAAGGAAGGGTTCCTTTAAGGACTACTATAAGGGTTCTAGGAGATAGGGGCCTTAAAATTAGAATAGTGTTTGGGGGCCCCAGAAACTCCGAGAACCCTGAGTTAAGGAATGACCCTAGGCCCTAAACCACAAAACCTCAACCCCCAAACCCGAACCGAGGCTATTGGGTTTCCAGCTGTTGGGCTTGTATTATAAAAGGCTTGATGTTGGAATATACCTTGTTGGAGATCCAGGGCGCCCAGACCCGGTGCGATGTTTATGGTAATGGGGGTTAAGGGGACTTGGTTTAGGGTTTTAGGGTTTGGGGTTTAAGGTTTAGGGTTTATTGACCCCGAACCAGTGCTAATTGTAGATGGCCCAATGATTAGACCTATCCTTCCTTACAGCTCCTCGATCAACCATTATGCTTATACTGTAGAATACTCCGACACCCTATTCTAATCATGAAGATTTAGATTTTTCTGGTTGTTTGCAGTTTGGGCCTTTTGAATTTGTTGTCTTCGCAAGAGGGGTGTTTTGTCTTCCAAAAGTTTAGGGGTTCAGAGGGGTTTTGAAGGCTGTTGAGTTGGGGTGTGGGCCTTACTTGGTTGCTGCTGTTGCTGTCTTTTTGTTCGTTTAGTTGTTGCTTCTGCTGCTGCTGCTGCAGCATTCACTGCTGCATTTTTTTTGTTCATGTTCCTGCTGCCTTCCAGTCTGCGCTTGCAGTTTCGCTGTCGTCTAATATGGTCTGATCATTTCATATAAAGCCTAGCGTGGCGCTGGTCTTGCTAAAACCCACCAGTGCCAAGCTTCTCAACGTGGTGTTTTGTTCTAAAGCAAGGCGGAATCTGGAGTACATAATCCCTATATAATCCCTATTATGAGTACAGTACACCATACTTCATAAGATACCCCCCAAACCTGATTTTCAGCTCTTTGTTTGGCTGTGAGACAACGGTGAATCTGGAATACATTGTCAGTAGCATAACTATAGTCGTCTAAGGTCTCCCCAAAGCCTCATTTTACTTACCACGGTCTCTACATCAACAGAACCCCATGCCAGGGAGCTCCAAACGCTAGGTGTAAACCCAAAACTCCCTCAACCCTAGCACCCGAAACTGCTGTTGAAGGCAGCTGACGTTGGGACCGGACGAGGCAGATAGGCGGACAACAGAATGCACGCTTTAGGGTAAAGCGGGCTCTGGCTTTCAGACTTTGGATTTAGGGTTCAGGGTTCAGAAGAGTTGTGTTTTGATTTTTGGGATGTGTTTGGTTTATGGTAAGTTGAGGGTTTATAGGACTTGTGGGATCAGGGCGATCAGGGCGCTCATGGTGTCAGGGTTTCGGTTTCGGCTTATGTTAGACGCAGCTTCCGAAGTACTGAGGAGCTACCTCGGGGCTTTTCAGTTGCCACCGTGGGGGGCTAAGGCTCAAGCAGCTAAGCTTCCAGAAGTCGCGAAGTTAAGCCGAGCTGCGTGAAGAGGTTTCCAAGTCACATCGGGTATCTGTATACAATATCACGGTATAGGGTTTAGGGCTTAGGGGGACTATTCGAAATCAGGGCCCTAGTCAAACGGCCCTCTCTCCCCCCAAAGCCTCTGCCACAGAGAGCACCGCCAACTTCTCAGAGCTTGGAGCTACTAACCCTGAAGCCTAAACCCTAATGTCTTTCGTTATGGGTCTTAGGATCCTTGTTGCTCTAGCCACTTAAAACTTAAAACGGTGGGGAGGTGTACCAATCGGGGGTCTATGTTAGCTTAATCATCAGAATCCCTATATAGCTCAGGGCTTACATAGGGCTTAGGGTTTAGAATAAGTGAGGCCAACGCAAGTCTAAGCATCAATCCTTATAGTACAGGCCCTAAACCCTTTTTTTATGGGGACGGTGTGAAAAGAGATTGTGCATGACATGTCGTTGCCTGGAACTTCCAGATAGAACGATCGCCAGAGGCCGAACTTCTCGTCTTGAGCCGCTACCTGAAAACTTCACTCAAACCCTGAGCCGTAAGCAGCAAAACCCGAAGCAGTCGATTACAGGCTGCTTGCGAACCGGCGCTACGCCTACTCTGTGGCCGTGCAAAACCCAGGCGGGCAGAAGATGATAGTATAGAGGCCTAAATCTAAATAATTATCATTGTTACTAGTATAGTATAATTTTAAACGCTTCGCGTCGCCCGCCTCGGCCCGGCTGCACACGTATGTGCCGGATTGGTTGGAGGTGTTTGTCTAAGGTAAGCATCCAGAGCCTGCATCGCTACCCCGTGAGAAGTTGCCTTGCTGAAATTCTCGGCTCGAGATCTTGCAGGTGCCAAAATCCAGCAGTCAGAGTGTGCAGGGGACTGCTTCTGCGCAAGTCCTCTGCATAGCAGCGCGGTACTTTGTAACTTTCAGTATCTTTGTAACTTTCAGTATCTTTGGCCTGGAGAGGCGGCAAACAGAAGGGGGAGCGGGGAGGGGGGAGGGGGTCAGCGGACCTCTGTTCGGGGTATGGGGGGATGAACAGGTGGAGAATAGAGTCTGAGGGAATCCGTCTAGGAACCTCTGACCGCTTCGGCCGGGCCGAGGCGAATATATCCCGAAACCCTATTCCAATTTTGAAGACCCCTATATCAGCGGCTTTATGGGCTCAGGGCTGGGTTCTTGAGGTCGGGATAGATACCACTAGTTTACCATGGTTGTAGTTCCCTTGCCTTACAATCACGCAAAAGTCCCGAGTCTAACCCCTAAACCCTGAAACCTAAAACCTTAAACCTTAAAACCTTAAACCCTAAACCCTAAACCCTGAAACTTAAACACTTAAAAACAAGAAAAACCCTAAAACCTTAACTACGCAGGCCCCTATGATGGGGTTGCAGGGTTCAGGGCTACGTACGTGTTGTTGAGATTTACGGTATGAGCAGGTGTAGGGCTTTAGGATGCTTCAGGTTAGTTTAGGGTAGCTTAGGGCTTTAGGGGTTTAGGGCTATCTTGGCTTCAGGATTGAGGGTTTAGGGCTATCTCGGTTTTAGGGTGTTGGGGCTATCTTGCTTTGAGGGTGTAGGGTTTAGGGATTGATTCAGGCTTCATGGGTTAGAGGTTCAGGGTTTAGAAGGCTTTATGGGTTCATGGGTTCGGGGGTTCGGGGTTTGGGCTTTCAGTATTTCGGATTCCCGGCCTTTTAAAAAGAGTCAAGGCTTACAGGGTTAGGATTGGGTTTAGGGTTCAGGCTTTGAGGAAGGCTTGGGAGTGTTTGGATTTGGGCAGCGGCACCTTGACGCAAGCAGTTAAAGTGTTCATGAAATGCGTCGATGCTGGAAAGTTCTTCTGCTTAGGCATCCGTTCAGGAGACTCTCTTCTCTTGGTGAAACTAGCTCTGCTATACACATGGTGTGGGAAGGGAGCAGAATTGATTCGGTACTGCCAGGAACCGAATTCTCCCTCTCTCTGTCTCTCTCGCTCTCTCTCTCTCTCTCTCGCTCTCTCTCTCTCTCGCTCTCTCTCTCTCTCTCCCTCTCTCTCTCTCTCTTCTGACTCTCTCTCTCCCTCTCTCTCTCTCTCTCCTCTGTCTCTCTCTCTCTCTCCCTCTCTCTCTCTCTCTGTCTGTTGCAAGAGAGAGCTTTCTAAGCCACAAAGAAGGTTGACTGTACCAAATTCTGAATATTTCAGCCTCACATCTTCTGTCGTATTCTATCTGTCAACAATGCTGCAGCACATTCTACAGTACTTTGTTCTCGTGTGGTAACATACCTGAGCCTCGAACCGCGCAAATCCCGAACCCGCACGTTCTTTACAGTCTTTTCTAAACGATAGAAAACTTGCTTCGTACGCTGTCAATACTTGATCCTTTTCTGCCAACGTCCAAACTCTCCCAAACCCAGGCCTCCAAGTCTAACAGCCTAAACCCTGAAGCTTTCAACCCTCAACCCAAAACCCCTGAAATCCCATAATCTTCCTAAATCCCTTCTACATCCCCTTCTAAATGGAATTTCCGAAAATAGGGGGCCCAAATATAGTACCCTAAATAGTAGGATCCTTAGTATAAGGACCCCAAAATAAGGTACCCCGAATTTTCGGAAACTCCCAAATCCCTTTAAGGCCCCTAAACCCTGGCAGCCATGCCTCAACTTAGATAGTGAACGGGAGAACTTTAAACTTTTTGGCCTTATATATTAGCTCTATCTTAAAAAGTTTGAACTTTTTGGGGCCCGGTTGTTGAAGAAGAGAGTCAAGGACGCGAGAGTCGACCCCTTGTCTTCATTTGGGAACTTCGCAGCGAGACCGAAGGCCGAGAGGATGAACTTTAACTGGCTTTAGAAGAAGCCTAAGGGTTTAGGGTGAAGGGTTCAGGGTTCAGGGTTTAGGGTTTTGGGTTCAGGGTTTAGGGTTTAGGGTTTTGGGTTCAGGGTTTAGGGTTTTGGATTTAGGGTTTAGGGTTCAGGGTTTAGGGTAAAATTAGTCTTGATGATTTATGTAAACCCTAAACCCTGAGCCCAAAGCCTGGAACAGGCCTTCTTCTCAAATATACTGCCTAGGAGGCTTTGGTGATCCAGGGTGTAGGATTTGGGCTTTGTATAGACTTAATGGGGTTTATAGGGTTTAGTGCCTAGGGTTTCGGGCTCATAGGATTTATCGGTTCCGGGCTTGTAGGGTTCAGGGTTAGAGTCGGCATCCTGAGTGTGATTGCTTGTCGGGGCAACCCTGAGCCGAGCTGCAAACTTTTCAGCAATGTGACAAGTCTGCATTATCTATCTCCAGCATCCCTCCTTCGTCGCAAGCCTCAGACCCCGAAGCCCCAATCCCCTTTTCCCAAATTCTAAACCAAAAACGCCAGGCGGCGATCTGCTCGACAGATCGCGCACAGCAGACAATGCTTCAGCAACAGGCGTGGTGGAATACACTCTACACTACACCCTGAACTCCTAGACTCTCGGGCAGGAGCGCTTAAACAGCCCCAGCCCCACGCAATCCTTGCGGCTTAGTTTGCCGGGGGGTCTTTCGAAATTCCGGATACCATCTAAGGGGTTCTGATACTCCAATGCAACATTAGCAATGCTGTGCACTGCATCCGTGTGACGACTATGTTACATGCAGAGTGTAGGCGTGTTCAAGATCAGCTTGTGATTTGCTCGTGTCCGCACATCCAGGATCTGGCCATCAGTAGGTCTCTCTGACCTAACTTCTGCAATCTCGAACCCTAGGCCAAGCGGCGGTCCGGGACAATCTTTACATCCTGTGCTGAGTTGCCCAGGTAACCAGGTAGCAAGGTTTTGTGTGTGGGGGTTTACGGCTTCATGCTGCCCAGATCATACTAGAGTAACCGACGGTAGCCTAGGGCGAACTGCCGGGCATCCTCGAGAGGGTGAGTCCCATAATGTCCCCTGATTAGGGCATACACGTCACATCGTATATCGAATCCTTGTGTTTTCCTTGTATAGTAGAACTACAGTAGAACAGATTCCCCAAACCCAATTCTACTTATTCATATTCTTTCCTGAAGATGCATTGGGGCCTCAACCCGAAACCCTAAACCCGAAGCCCTGAACTGTAAGCCGTGAGATTTCGAAAGGCTCTCCGCTGCTTCTGCCGGTTTTTGGCTTTCTCCGGGCGAGTGCCAACTTCGCATTCCAGGCTGGCTAGCTGGTAGCTGGTAATATAGGGACTGTTGTTACTAGTTAGACTAAGGTTTTTGGGTTCGCTATAAATAGGGGCTATAGGGAGATGTCATTGCTAATTTCTCGGACACAGGGCTTTGGTTGTCGAATGAGTTTAGGGTATCTCCGACGGAGGGATCTTTGGTGGAGTTCATGTAAGTTTCGTCGACGGAAGCTCGCACCTGAGTGTTTTGCGCGGGTCTGGGGTCGGTTTATAAGGGCTCTATAGATCTTTGAGGACTCTGTCGGGTTCATGAGGACTTTATAGGATTTCTGTACCATTCGGGTCCAAACCCCAAAGCCTTATTCCGATTGCGAAGGCTGGGTCCAATCTCGGACAACTCTGGACTTCCCGTGATCTTAAGAGGTTTCGGGGTTTAGGGTTTTCGGTTTCAGGGCTTTCAGGCTTCAGGGCTTCAGAGCTTTAGGCTTTAGGGTTAGGCGAGAGATGCAATGCTCGGACCGTTGGCTTGGGGTTGTAGGTTTCAGCGGCTGTAGGCCTCTAGGTTTCCTGGATGTTCAGAGTACGGTTTACCCTAAGGGTCCAAAGGACCCAGCAATTAGGTACTTAGGTTTAGGATAGTAGTTGTGTAGCTCAATATTTAGGAGAGTATATGATTATTGACCCTTAGGGTTAGGGTTTAGGGATTCCTGGTCTGTCTAGTGCTTCTTGGAACCTTCGAAAGAAATCGCGCTGCTTGAAGCTGTTTCATCCCAGAAGGCTTTAGCCCCCGAAGCGTAATCCTGAAGCCTACGCTCTCAGCCGTAGACCCACAACTGTAAACCCTACACCCTCCACCAGGCGCTGGTGTCTGGAGCCCACAGCCCTCGGCGCCGAATCCCAAGCTAAACCTTGAGCCACTTTACCCTAAACTCTAACCCTAAACCCCAAACCCTAACCCCTAAACCCTAAACCCTAACCCCTAAACCCTAACCCCTAAACCCTAACCCCTAAACCCTAAACCCTAAATTTGGGCTGAACCAGCTGAAGTTACCTTTATTGGTTTTAGGGTCCAGGGCCAAAGTTTACCCTAAGGGCCGTTGAGAGTCCACAAGAGGACTCATTATGTTTAGGGTTTAGGGTTTAGGGTTTGCGGTTTAGGGTTTAGGGTTTAGGATTTGCGGTTTAGGGTTTAGGGTTTAAAACTTTAGGGTTTAGGGTAAGAGAGTCCACATGTCACTGTCCTGTTGCCATGTTTTTGTTGTTGCAGGCGCACTCGGTCCGCATCACCTTCCGCGTGCCCGGGCTGTTGACTTGACTTAGGAGTTTAGGTTGTGTCAGGGTTTACTACCATTTATGAGAGTTTAGGGTTTATTAGGGTTTTGGAGGGTTGATATTATCTTATGTTGGAGGGTTTCCGCCTTCCTAGCTTTAGGCTTAAAACCGCAGGGAGGTCCATCTTGGAATCTTGCGGGGCATACCCCGACCCTGCAATGTAGTGTTTCTTTTGATTACCTTGGTATTACATATAGCTGTTCTTGGTACGGTGTTGCTGCGGTTGCTTGTGTGGCTCGGCTTGCGTGGCTGGGCTTGCAGTGGCCTCACGTAGCTACCGGTCGTTTGTTATCGGATCCCCGCACCTCCAACCCCGCAGCCGAAGCCCTAGACACTGAATACTGAAAGCCTTGTTAGGGTTTAGGGGTTGAGGGTTGTAGAGGTTTAGGGGTTCAGGTGTTAAGCGCTTGTAGGGCCTGATTGCTGTTGCCACTGCTTGCGATTCGCATGGCCAGGTGCTGACATCTGGCGAGGGTGGCGACAGCGACATTGCAATGGGCTCAGCATTGCACGACAGAAGTTGTGTTCATGACAGCTAGACGTGTCGCTATGGTAGTAGTAGTTATAGTTATGGTTTTAGTGATTATGCTAGGTTCACTAAAGTTGCAGCTATAATACTAGACTCATATCTTGGACTCATACTGTTGTCGAGCTGGACATAGGTAACATTGGATACCCTGACCTCCGGGAGGATCCAAAAAGCAGATCCCTTAATGGGGGTTCCTATAAAGTATCCTTAGTAGTATAGGGACCCAAATTAGGGGATCTACTTTCTAGATCCTCCCGGGGGTCTGGGTAACCATCTACAACGGGACCCAGATGACAGAAAGTAAGTGTGGCGATGAACCTGAATCTGCCGAACCCCAGCCCTGATCCTAGCATAGGGGCTTTCATAATTACCTCTGCTACTTTTAGGGGCTCCTTATTATCATTACAGTATATATATATATATACACGCCCCCTCCCCAAAAAAAGTATTCTAATTATGAGGGCCCCAATATTATGGTCTTTTCAGTCTTGGAGAGTGTTGGAAATTAGCGATGTCTGAATGAAGACTCTTTTTCGTGCAGACCGGTTTCTGGTCGAGACTTGCCCTGCCCAGCGCAGAAAGCCCCGCTGCACTTTAATGAAGAAGAGTCCTAAACCTACGTCCGAATTTCTGAACGTAACCCTGATACTTAGTAGCCGTTACAACCTTGGTAGAACTGCCCCTACAGCAGCTCCTACAGTATTCTTCTACCCATAGGCTCTATAACTATAGTGGTTCCTTTTTGGGATTCATATTGAGAATCCTATAAGGTAATCCCAAAAAGGAACTACTATGGAGCCTATGGGTAGAAACCCTTATAAGAGTAACTCTACGCCGAGCCCGCGACCAAGGTCTCCTCGTTGAAGCGGTCGGGCCCTCGGGGAAAGCAGTTCCGCCCTCCAGGGTTTGGGGTTTAGGGTTTAGGGTTTAGGGTTTAGCAGGGTGCTCTTGTACAGGCTTTCGGATTTAGGAGGTCAGGGTCAAGAGCTTAGGCCCTTTAGACTAGGGTTCGGGGTAACGTTGAGGCATTTATGTAGGCTACAGGGGCTAAAGGAAATATCATTGCTTGTAGATTCTGGGGCTAGGTTTCAGGATCCAAGCCGTGGGATTCAAGATTGTGGGTTCCACTCGCTTGCATCTGCATAAAGGCATACCAGCCTTGCCTTAGTACCAGCCTGCATGCAGCAGTGAGTCAAATGCCGTGATATTTGCACATCTCCGACATGAGGATGAGGATGACATGCTGCTCGAATCGAGAGGAAGACTGTGTAGATCGTCACGATGATCATTGCGGCATTTGCTGGTTATTCATGATGTTTTTGATGATGGTTCTGATGATGCAGTGACGATGATGATAATTGTGACGGTGAGAATGAAGCCGTTTGTTTCCTCTGTGGGAACGCATGGTGGCGGCGGCAGTGGTCGCGGGGGCGACGATGCTGTTGCTGCTGCTAATGCTGCTTCATAAATCTTGCAAGCATCATTGCTCTGGCGTGCTCGTAAACCGCATTATCCAGTACCGTGGTACTCTCGCTCTGTTCGGATGAACCGAAAACCAGAAGTTATCACTGCAGGAGTCCACTTTGGCAGTTTGCCGTTCTATGCCCGCAGCCCAGTTGCAGTATTCCTTGGGCCCCCTCTTGGCTGCAAGCTAGCATTCGCACTATAGGGTTTTGTAGGGCTGTAGGCTGTTGTTTTTTTTTCTGGGATTTTGATTTTGTAGGGCCTCGTATACATCCTCGGCGCCATGGGTTGTGTCGAAAGTTCTGCCTGCCACATGCAGGAGTCGAGCTTGTGCCACGTGCCGACAACCTTTGCGACGCCTCCTCCGGTGCTGCCACCAGACCATCGAATGCACGAGCTCTACGTTTGCAAGCTGAATGCTTACCTCATGTTGGTGGCAAGCAATCCGCAGGCTTTCCAGGACAAGGAAAGGGTTGCCAAACTTCCCCAGTCGAAGCCACAACTATGAACCTCCAACCCCTGGATAGGTTTCTTGGGGCATTCCACAGCCCGATTAGCTAGTTTGGGGTGGGCACCAATGCTCGGCTCGGAACCCTTTGCTACGGAAAATATGATCCAAAGCTAAGCTGGGCATGGTTCTCAATGCCAGGCCCGACATCCTGAATGAAATGTGTGACCCCGAGACATGCCCCAGGTGGAGATGCGACGTGCTCGTTTGGGCACGTACCCCGGGAGAAAGCCGGCATTGCTAACGCAGCTTCACACCGCGGACGATGCTGAGTGGGTCACTGTCTTCCTGTAGCTGCGGGTCATCATGCGGGCAATGGAGTGCTCGTTTGACGGCCGCTAGGTACAGGGATTGGGCCAACGATGCACAGCAGAACGAAAGTTTGGTTTGGCTCATTCGCACTCAAATGGATTTCGTGGCTAAGCCCGAATTTGGGCGAAAATCGCTGCGCTACTCTTAATTCTTGTCCTCAGAATGGCGCCATGTGCGCGCTTGACTTATATGTTTTCGTTCCTCTGACGTCTATGGCGAAGTCGGAGCAGACTGACTTCACCCATTTTTGTGTACTAAAGGTTTGTATTTCCTCTCTCTCTCTCTGTCTTGTGCGTCTCTCTCCCTCCTTTCCTTGCTCCCTCTCTCGCTCACTCCCTCGCTCCCTCTCAGTTCTCCAACGACGTTGAGTTTCACCTTCCATGCACAAATTGCATTGGCTCTTTTCGAAGGAACTTCAGCAAATGGGCTCTGCCACGTTGCAGCATGCCTCGCAGTCTTTTGCTTCGAATTCTATTATCTCTAGGTCTCTAGGTTCCTGGGTAGTACCCTTTTGCCCTTTTTGTCTTCGGGTGCCCTTATTAAAACTGAGTATTGGGAAAAAGGGTACCCACATTGTAAAGGGACTACTCCCCAGACCCCGGGAGGATCCAAAAAGTAGGTCCCTCAATGGGGGTTCCTATAAAGTACCCCGAACTCTCAAGCCCTGGAACCCTAAATACGCTTAAACCCTCAAACCCCAAAACCCAAAATCTACTTTCTAGATCCTCCCTGGGGTTCTGGGATCAGCCCAGATCTGCCGGCCCACTCGGTAGTCAGAGCAACGATCCGAAAAGGCCCTCCACATATGGAGTTGTCCTAAACTCGGGGTGCCTTGAGTCTGGGTATGTGGTTTAGGGTTTCAGGGTCCTAGGGTTTAGGGTTTAGGGATTTATTCGAATAGTAGGTCGTTCAGGGTTTAGGGTTTAGGGATTTATTCGAATAGTAGGTCGTTTAGGGTTTAGGGTTTAGAGATTTATTCGAATAGTAGGTCGTTTAGGGTTTAGGGTTTAGAGATTTATTCGAATAGTAGGTCGTATGAATACAATGAAAGTACCCACCAGACTCAGAGCGGCTCCGAGGAGAGAACCACATCGTTGTCGGCTCTCAGGCAAATTCTTTTCCGAGATGACTTCGAATTCGATGCAGCGGAAGTGAAGTCGGAAGAAAGTTTTTGCAGAAGGTGTCTGCGTGTCGACAAGGTCCCGAGCTGCAACTACATGTATGTCTTCATATGTGTGCTTAGGGGGTGTAGGACTTACAGAGTTAAGGGTGCTAGGGCTTGTAGGGTGTATGCTGTTTTCCCTCACCTGGGAGTTTCCGAAAATAGGGACTACCCTAAATAGTAGGATCCTTATTATAAGGACACCCCCAAAATAAGGTACACCCAGTTTCGGAAACTCCCACCTAGAGCCTCAACCCGAACCTACTGGACACGAGATTGAGTACCCTAAGGGTCCAAGTACCTAATAATCATATACTCTCCTAAATATTGAGCTACATAATTACTATCCTAAACCTACGTACCTAGTTATTGGGTCCTTTGGACCCTTAGGGGTACATAAAGTTCTGGGACCGCAGCCGATCTGAAGAGATAAGTTCGATTTCGGGTTTGGGGGGGCCTTGGGGTTCGGAGTTGGGGGTTTAGGGTTTAAAGGGTTTAGGGTTTAGGGGTTTAGGGGTTTAGGGGTTAGGGTTTAGGGTTTAGGGTTTAGGGTTTAGGTTGGGTTTAGGGTGAAGGCCTGGAGCAAATGATGCGGGGCAAACTCATGTCGAGGCATTTATCCCATAGCAAACCGAGCACACCCGACTTTTGTGAAATACTTTATGAGACCCAGATGCTCGAATAGTACCGTAACTACCAGATCCGAAAAGTGCCGGAAGAGAAGCCCCTCGATGTTCGCGAGGGGCGCGGGGAGGGGGGGAGGGGGGGGAGTGGAAGTTCATGGAACTCGGTTTAGTTGACGAAACCTCCCGACCCTGAACTCAATCTTCGTCTCGACCTTGCAGGTTGCGCCGGCAGCTTTAGACCTAATATAGGGAATAGAGATTGGGGGCATATTCTACTTTAATGGTAATAAGGAACCCGGAAAACCCTGTTCTAATTATAAAGGCCCCTCCAGTAAGCCCGAAAATCCGCCACAGGATCGACATTTTCGCACCCATCGGCAGCAACGACGACCCCAGTGAGCAGAACCGGTGCTGGCCTTCGCATTTCTGAAGGTAGAGGTGCCAATAGGGTTTAGGGTTTAAGGGTAAGGGCAGAGAGTTTAAGGGTACAGGGTCTAGGGTTTATGGGGTATTTGGGTTTGACTGGTAGGGTGCAGGGTTTTAGAATCCAGTGTTAATTGTGTTGGGGACAGTTGGTTGAGGGCGCCCGCAGGCTCCTAGCGAGGTGCCAGCAGGACATTCCCTAAACCCTAAACCCTAACCCAGACAATCGGAGACTCCAACATACACGCAAAAGCTGTAGGATCCTGGTTATACGTTTCAGGACCCCTTCAGTAAAGATTCCGTGTGCACGGAGATGCAGCGAAGTTGTAAGTCCTCGGTGGCCCCCCCCCCCCACTTTTCTGATCAACCACCCGGGCTAAATATAGGAGCCTAAGTAGTTACCAATATTATTCCTAGGGTTCCTTGGTCTGGTTGTAGCATAATATGCCCCCAAAAGCCTACCCTAATTATTACGGCCTCTTTATTATAGAATCCTTATAGAACCTTTTATAGTAACCCTTATAAACCCCTGTAAAGGAACCCAATTCTAATTATTAAGGCCCCTCTATTAGGGTTTAGGGAAGGCACTCCGGTCAGATATTGCTGGCTGCCCGTGGTTTCCGCTGAACGCCTCGAGCTTATCGGGGCGGAGTCCAAGCTCCGTCTCACCGCAGGGCCACGTCGATGAGACCATGACGGTTTAGAGTTTAGGCTTTAGGGTTTTATGGTTTTATGTAGGGTTTAGGCTTTAGGGTTTGGTGGTTTTATGTAGGGTTTAGGGTTTAGGGTCGGCTTGTGACGAAGAGCCCACCGCCGATGAGGGAATTGCTTGGCCACCTTCGGATGAGGAATGCTACAAACCACAAACCCGAGCTGATTCTTCCAGCCGCACACATGTGTACATGGATCTTCGGTGCGAGAAGAAGGCGGCGTCTTAGCTGCTGGAATCTTCAGTAGAAAGTGCTTCGAATCGCTGCCACAAGCCTTACTGGACCCTCTGAGTGTCTCAAGTTTTGTGTTGCCGGGTTAGGGCCCCGTTTAGGGTACAGGGGGTTGTGGGCTGTGGGGTTTAGGGTTGAGGGTTTTTTGGGGCTTAGGGTTCAGGGTTCAGGTTATAGGCTTTAGGATTACTTGATAACCCTCTGGTCTGCAACGGCCCTGACTTTTGGCTCCCCATTATCATCCTTTTAAGGAAGGGGGCACATGAATCCAGGAATCAGGGTAAAGGGTACCTGTTAGGATTTTTGTAGGGTCTTTTGTGAGTTTGGAGTTCGGGGCAACTTTGAGGGTTGGGATTCCTGTTCGCCTTTTGCTTCAGGGGCCCTGTTACACTGTTGCTGTTACTTTCAGGGTGCAGTTCTGGGAGTTAGAGGGTTTTGCAGGGCTTGGGGTTCCTATTTGGGAGTTTCCGAAAATTGGGGACGCTAATATAGTACCCCAAATAGTAGGATCCTTATTATCAGGACCCCGGAATAAGCTACCCCTAATTTCCGGAAACTCCCATTTAGGGTTTGGGCTTTGGGGCTTTGCTTGTGGAGGTTCGCTTCAGGGTTTATGGCTCTCGAACCAGTGGTTTAGGGTTTAGGGACTCTGCGTCCCAAATCATAGTGACAAGCCCCAGCGCCTGATTCCAGAAAGCGCGATGTGCTTCCGTACTCAAGTTGGACGCCCTGAACCCCGAACCCTGAAGCATCCTATCACTTGATCCACGAATTTCTGCACATCTCACAAAGCCCCATATGAGTTAACACCTAAATCTCAGACCCTATAGAGCTTGTTGCTCAATCAAAGAACTTCCCGAGGTGGAATCTGACGCAGCCAGATGCTTGCTCAGCGCCCTTTCAAACGCAGGTCGCGGTGGAAACCCTAAACCCTAGAGAACCCCAAACCCTGCAAACAAGTAGGTACCCAGACCCCCGGGAGGATCGGGGTCTGGGTAGTTTAAGGTAATCACTACACCTTAAGGAGCCCAACAGAAAAGTAGGTTATTGTAGTTTAAGGTAAGCCCTAAAACCGAAGGAACCCCAAACCCGACGAAACCCTAAACCCTAAACCCCAGGGAGCCCTGAAATCTAGGGAACCCCGATCCCTTTCAAGCCCAGGTTTGCTTTTCAGGTTTTGGAGGCTCTTGAGTGTCCGAATTTGGAAATGTCGAAGTACTTCAGAGACTCGAATATGCCCCGGTTAGGAATCTTAATCTTCCCAATCATTCAGCGGTATCCTTACTTGGAGGATCATGGGTGGGACTGAATAGGGAAACTTAGAAGTAGCTTACCTGCGGTTCTTAGTATTTACGTAGGTATAGTATAGCTACCTTGCTATGATTTTGCAGGCACCCCTCTACACCACCCCGAAACCCTCGGGTCATTGGGGCTTTAGGACCTGAGGAGCACGCGCCCAGAAACCCTCGAAACTCAACCCCGACGTAGTAGTTCTCCACCCGCGAACTTTTGTTTAGCGGTTTCAGGTCGTAACCTCTGACATACTCTGACAAGCTCTTTGCCCCATACCCCATGCCTATGTCTTAGACCCGCAACTCTGTATGCAGCATAAATGCTATACCCCATGCCCCAAGATACTGTAGCAGTCCCTGGCCAGGATGAGTTTCGTTTTAACAGAGTGCTTTTTTACAGAGAGTGTTTTTTTCCAAACAAACCCTAAGCCCTAAACCCTAAACCCTAAACCTGTAACAGTCCTGGCCAGGATGGACAGTTGGCGTCCGGCTTGGTTCACGGAAACATCACTACGTCTTTCGGTGCCCGGATCCCAGGATGGCCCCTAAACTGCGGTGATATAGGGGCCTTAATAAGTAGAATAGGGTTTCGGGGCCCATGATACTATAAGTATAATAAGGAACCCCCCTAAAAACATAGTATGGGTAATTATTTAAGGCTCCTATATTCGGGCTCAGGCTTTCCGAGTTTAGAGTTTGTAGTTGTAGGGTGGGCGCAGAGGCCGAAACAGCTACCACTTCAATTCCTTACTTTGGTTCTTTATTATAGAAACACAAACCACTTCTATTCCTTACTTTGGTTCTTTATTATAGAAACACAAAGAAAGCTTCAAAGCGATGATCATAGTGCTATGGAAAGACGCCAAAAGCCCTATACTAATCCTCGAGGCCCCTGGATCATATGGGAGTTTCCGAAAATTCGGGGTACCTTATTTTGGGGTCCTTATAATAAGGATCCTACTGTTTAGGGTTCTATATTTGGGTCCCCTATTTTCGGAAAATCCCGTATCCTAAACCCTAAACCCTCGTTGTGGTACATAGGCCTGCGTTTTTGATACAAGGGAAGCCTCACTCGGCCAGGGCCTTGGCCACAAGTTTCTCGCAGGCAACATGATTGAAAAAACGGCTCCTCAAGCAAAAAACGGTAATACCATGTTTACTAGGACCTAGAGCAGGCCCTTATTCCCTTTTTTTAGAAATGGTTGCCTCTATAGATTCTGTGGAAGCTGAACATAGACTCTCCTGAGCGTTCATAACTCTAAAAAGTGTGAACCACAGGCTCTCTTGCTATGTATTTCCGACTGAACTCCGAGGAGCTATCATGCGCAACCCTGAGCGCTAGGCCGGCTGGCCACAAAGTTTTTCAGGGTTTTGGAGCCAGGATTTGCAGGGGTTTAGTGCTTCGGGTCTGGAGTAAACGTATTTGGGTATGTACATGTATGCATTGGTTCCTCTTTTCGATGTCTTGCTTGGCGACATTATCATTCATTTTGGTACGCTGCTAACCTGACATCGGGGTATGGTTATTGTTTGTGATTGTTCTGAAGGATGTCTTGTTGGGCATGTCTCTGTTACTAGCAGTTTCGTTGGTAGTATCATTGTGGCGAATACTTCTTCTTTCATGCTATTATTTGCCATTCCTGCTACCATACTTCACATTTCACTATAGTCGTAGTCTTGCTGGATCGCTACGAGCTGAGCACAAACCCCAACGCCCAACACTCTTCAAGGTCCTACAATATTATATAGTTTAGGGTTTAGGGGTTCGGGTTTATGGTTTAGGGTAACATGGTACATAACTGAACCCCTATGAATTGCATCCCCTTGTAGAGCCCCATAGAGTATCTAAGGTTTAGGCATAGAATCAGACTCTAGACCGTCAGAGTGGTACCTCGGAAGGCTCGGGCGTGTTTGGCAGAAAGTGGCGTTTCAGAGTTGGTGTCCCCCAAGGCATGCATACACAGTACTCGCAGAAGCGAGCCCCATCGCGGGCCCCGCCATAAATCCTAAACTCGGTAATAATTGGGACTCCTTTTTTTCTGGATGTTTATATGGGTGGTTGTCAATATTAGGGTCCCTTTTTGGGTCCTTATTATAATACGGCACCTAATATTTAGGGTACCCAAAAAGAAAAGGGACCCTAATTTTGACAACCACCCATATAAGCAACCATAAACATCCTTAGGAGCTGGTGACATCGAGACCTAGTAAAGAGTTGCACATGAGCCAGACGTCCATGCAGTGCGACCGGGGTGACGGGTGTGCTCTGCATTTTAGGATCTTGGGGATGTGGAGGTGGGTGGTTGTCAAAATTGTGGTCCCTTTTTGGGTACCCTAAATATTAGGTGCCGTATTATAATAATTAGCCAAAACGGGACCCTAATTTTGACAACTACCCAGGTGTTTGTTTTGGGGTTCTAGGTTTCGGAAACTCTAAACCCTTTTAAGCAAGAACCCTTATAGTACCCTTATAGTACCCCTTTAAAGGAACCCTTAGGTAACCCTTTGTTTTGGGGTTCTAGGTTCGGGCCGGTTAAGGGCTTGGGTTAGCTATGGGGTTGAGTAGCTCTCGCCGCCCATGGATGTTGCAGTCTGAACACCCCTGGCCTAATATAGGGGCCTTGATAGTTTCCTATACTATTTTGGGGGGGCTCCTTGTTGGGGGCTCCATGTTACAATTATTATTCTAAGGGCTGCCTGAGCAATCAGCATGCTGCCGGAGGAAGACCTGCTGTTTAGGGTTTAGGTTCAGGCACTCCCTAAACCCTATAGAATCCTTCAAATCCCTAAACCCTAAACCCGATAAATAACACATTGTCAAACCCCACACAACCCTACAAAACCCTTTAAAACCCGACAAAAGTCTGTAAACCCTTAAACCGTCCTTTACAACCTTAAAAAACCTTATAAAACCCGACAAAACCCTCTCACACCCTAAACCCTATACCCTAAACCCTGAACCCGAAACCCTGAACCCTAAACCCCTAACCCTATACCCTAAACCCCTAAACCTCAAACCTTCTGAAACCTTGCGAGGCAGATCGGCCTCGTGTTCCATCCTTCCGTGGCGAGCTGAGGGCAATCGCTTTCGGGGGGACCAGGCTCTTCTCGAATATCCGAGGTTTTAGGGGGTTTAGGATTTTAGGGTTTGGGGTTTTAGGGTGGGGGGTTTTAGGGTTTAGGGTTTATGGTTATCAAAGATCAGAGGTTTTTTGGGTTTAGGATTTTAGGGTTTGGGGGTTTTAAGGGTTTAGGATTCAGGATTAAGGGGGGTCTCTTAGGGGTTTGAGGTTTAGGATTTAGGGTTATACGGTGTGGAAGTTAGGTTACACGCTGTAGAAGTCAGGGCTTCAGGGTACAGAAATTTTGGAGTTTCGGGAGTTCAGGAGTGCAGGTTAAGAGCTGGGGGATTCTGGGGTTCATCGGGCCAGTGCAAGATTTAGGGTTTAGGGCTTAGGGTTTAGGGGTGACATCCTTTGCAGGCGTTTGTAAAGAGGCTGCCGCCGCTAACAGCGACAGCAAAAACCGACGTTAATGGAGGGATTCCTGCTGAAGCATGTTCCAATGCGGCCAGCTCTGCTAGACAGACTTCCAAGCTTAGACCCCGCCGAAGGTACACAGTATCATATGAGCATAATCTCTGCACCACCTTCAACGCATCTTCCAAAGCCTCGTTCCAGCCAAGATTCTGTCCACGGATCGCGCTTCGTCCCTTGAGTTCGCAGTTCGCAATCCTCAGCGTTCGCCTGAGGTGCCTTCGGGAGGGTTGCTGAGTCAGAAGTTGTGGTAGGGAGTTTTTAGTTTTTCGGTTAGGAGGGTTCCAGTTTGGAAGTGTAGTTAAGGGTTTGATGAAGAATACCCGAAAGACTGAACTGTAAGTTTGGAGCGTCGCCTACTTCAGCTAAGGATTCAGTGGCCGCTCCTAATGCTCTGCACCGAACTCCCAGGAAGCTCTGAAGCACCGGAGCCGGACCGGAGCCTCATACCGATTCGAAGGCACCAAGCATGGATACCATCGAGCCGATACGAAAGCATCACAGAAATCCTCCGAATATGAAGCCCTGAGCCCCCCCCCCCCCAGATCTCTTGGCTACAACAAGAGTGGTTCAGGATCTTTGGAACATTTGGTATCCCCTAAACCCTAAACCCTCATTCAGGATCTTTGGAACATTTGGTATCTTCGCCTCTCTCGCGCGACTACGGAGGAGGGGGTGACGGTCATGTGCTCAGATGCTACCAGGCTTGGGGTTAGGCCCGAAGACTTAAACCCTAAACCCTAATCCCTAAACCCTAAACCCTAATCCCGAATCCCTAAACTCTAAACCCTAAGCCCTAAACACTAAACCCTAAACCCGAAACCCTAAGTTCCCGTAAGCTTTAAACTCCTACCTGACTGTTCCAAGGCTGGGTCTATACTACCCCTCATAATTCATGGTTTTAACCAAATCCCTACGTAACCGTTCTCAGGCTCTATACGAACGATCATAGAGGCCCCATTGAACCTTGTTCCTACAGATTCGGCTTTGGCCAAACTCTGAGCCCAGGCAAAAAGTAGACTCCAAATCAGGACTCCCGAAGCCTGGGAGCGCCAAAAACCCAGAACTTCAGTTGGAAGATGATGGGACTTAGTAAGTAAGGTTTAGGGTTTTGGGTTTAGGGTTCCTTCTTTTGCTGTTTTTTTTCTTCTTTGTTGTTGGGCCTTCTGCACACCTCACTCTCCTGTCTCTGGCGGGAAAGAAGCTGCACCGCGTCACCTCGAAACAGACCCAAGGGCTTAAGCTTCAGGGTTTACGGGGTTAGTAAGTATACGGATTTCAGCTTCAGGGTTTAGGGTGTGGTAAGTAAGGTTCTTTCTAGGATTCTAGGGTTTAAGATTCATTAGGGTTGAGCAAGTCTAAGTAAGGTTATAAGTAGCTCAATTGGGAGCTCTAGCCACCGATTCCACCGGTGCTTGCCCGTAAAAGCTACCTGGACCCCGCCAACTTTGGTGGCTCCTACACCACTGATGCCTTTGAAGCTACATTCTTCAGACACAATATATTTCTTTCCCTAGACCATTATAAGGTTGCCCGAACCCATCCCGTTGTTTTTTTTGCTACGGCCGGTGCCCTTGTAATGCTTTGAAGCAGTGTTCTTCGCTCCCTCTCCACCAGCAACAATCCGACCCAGCTCGGCAACAGCAACCCAAACCATGACCAGTCTTCTAACTATAAGGTTCCATACCTAAACCCTTAAACCCCTTACCCCTTCTCAGGCTCTATACAAGCCCTTATGAGGCTGGATGATCCAAGTCATGAGGTCTCCAACGTAGCGACGCTGGCCGCTCAGCCGACGCTCTTCGAAAGCCTCTGTGAGGCCCACAGGGCTTGCAGGGGCTTCAGGGATTTGAGACCTTTAGCTTCAAGTAGTTCTATTATATACTTACAAGTTTATGACACTTGTAGCTTTATACTAGAGTATACTACGGTATGTCATTGTATACAACCTTAACCCCTAGTAAGTCAGGCTGTAAGTTGCTTGACTGGACTTACAAGTGTTACTTGTATGTCCGGTTAACTACAAATGTAATTTAAACTGCTTGTATGTGTGGCTACCTGCTTAGAACCCTGGTTACTAAGTCCCATGATCTTCACAGTACCTGGAAGAATGAAGCCTGCCAGCGCTTTGTGTGGGCAAAGGAATGCCGCAATGGACAGGCGTTGTTCATGTTGCTCCCAGTATCTGGACCCTTTAGGTAGCACTATCATGGACCCTAAACCCTACCTAAGCCCCCAAGAGTAGGTAAAACAATGGCACAACGGCACATCACCTATATAAAGGCCATTATTCTACATACTTTAGGGGTCCAGGTACACCCTAAGTGCATGCCGCGGCAGTGCATCAAGATAGCTTTAACTTGGGGAGCCGTGAAGCCCGCTCTTACAAGGGCTGTGGGCCGATTGAAAAAATTAGTGAAGCTGTTTTGAAAGGGTTCCAGCGAATTTAGCGTTTTCTTTTACAATGAGTTTTTGGAAGGTCTTGCAAGGTCTTGCAAGATTTTACAAGGGTAGTTTGATGGGGCTTGTAGGTTGATGGTAGGGCGAGAAGCTTCAGAGTCATCCACAAATACAAAAGCGCAGACTTGCCATCAACATTGACAGTGTTCCCTCCTAGACCCTACTGTAAGGGCTTCAATACTCAGAACACTTTGGAGTACGGATAGTTGTACTGTCTTCCATACAGGGCTGCAGGAAGGCGTTGACAGAACATCCAAATGACCTCAACCATCCACGACAACAAGCGCGATGTGCACTAAAACCTCTCAATCCGAATATCGAAGCCTAAATCACAACGAATACTGTTTAGGGTTTAGGGGTTCGGGCCAAAACCGTAAAAGCCTCGAAGTTAAAATCTGAATCCTAAGCCCCAGCTTAAACTACCTCAAACTCTCTTTGTTGGTTGGCTCCTAATAGCCAAAAAGGCTGCCCTTGCGGGCTTTGCGGTGACACCTCCCATCGCTTCCATCCAGCTCGCAGCTCAAAGAGGGTTTTAGGGTTTCGGGTCTGCAGTTTAAGTTGTTGGCTTTAGGTTTTGCAGTTTAGGTTTTATAAAACTTAGGGTTTAGAGTTTAGGGTTGAGAGTTTAGGTTTTACACTTCAGGTTTTGGGGTTCCGGGTCTAGGGTTCAGGAAGCCCAGAGAGCCGCCACTATCTCAAAAGTAATGCCCATTAAGTTCTTGTAGGTCCCTGGTTTCTGAAATATCGGGGTCTCTAAGGAGATGGCGCTAGAGTTTGAAAGGTTCAGGGTTCAAGGTTTCGGGTTTATGTGTGAGGCTTGAGGAGCTTGGGGAGCGGGGGTTTCGTGGTTGAGGGTTTGGGGGCTTGAGGTTTCGTTGAGGGTTCTGATGGAGTTCCTAAATTAGGGTTTAGGGTTTAGGGTTTAGGGTTTACTAAACCCTAAACCCCAACACTCCTAGAATCTCCGGTCCAATTGCTCACCTTAGTAGGTTACTAACCAGAAAACGTGTAACCCAGTCACCCATTCTTTAGTTAACTGGAGCCCTGGGGACTAATTGCTTCATGGCTACCTGCATGCACATTCTAAGATACCCTTCCTGGCATGTAGCCATGCCGCACTGAGGCTCGAGACGACGAGTATCGCGGCGAACGAGAGATGCGACGTGGCGCCACTCTCGGCCCTGCATTTTGATCGGGCCTGCAACTAGGAAGTTTTGCAATATATGCAATGAACACAAGGATCGTGAAGCAAGACGGCGTCCCGAAGGAACTTAACTTATTTACCGCTTTCTACGCCTGAAATAGTCATTAAAGACCACATCCAATCCCCCGGAGCCTGAGCCTCAAGCAGTAAATCGCAAACTCTAACGTTCGAAGCTTCAAAACCTACGCCAAAAGTACACGTACTCAAAGACCTGCACTCCAAACCCCAAACTCTAAGGCTCAAGCCCTAAACCCAAATACCTCAAGCCGCCTAAAGCTTGAGAGTCCACAAGACCCCAGCTTCCGAGAACAAAGCAATCTAGAAGGATTAACAGAACTAATCATCCCGTTCCCACTCTACAATGTTTAGGCCAGGGATAAATCAGAGCCCACTTAACTTCTTCGTGCCAGCATCCGTGACCTTTCGTGCGGCGCAAAGCCGGTTTCCATCCCTGCGTCTTCACGAGTTTTCAGAAGCAGAAAATGATGGACCGCAATATTCACATACACTGCAAACCCTATTTAAACCCTAGACTGTAAGCAGTAGGTGATTCTTTTACGGACCCTTCGCCTTAGACAGGCTGCCTCATGCATTCCAGAGACCGCTTTTCAGCGCCCATCCGTCATACCCGAGACTCTACGTGCCTTAAGCCCTCTCAGTACCGCAAACTCCCAAAGTCCTACATCCCAGACCCCAATTCCGAAAGCTTAAACCTGAGACAGAAGTTCTAAATCCTTACCTTAGGCCTGGGGTCCAAATTTCTCTAGACCCCAAACCCCAAACCTGAGCATTCTAAACATTTCTAAACACCGAAACCTTAATTCCCGAAGCCCTAAATACACTCATTCAGCCCTTTTCATGCCCTAAAGAGTGCTGACAGATACTGAAAGAAGAATATACAGGCCCTCAACCTCAAACCCTGAACCCTAAGCCCTTATGCACTAAACCCTACACCTTCTAAGCCTTTGGCCGTTAAGCCCGAAACCTCAACTTGGCAACTCTGCTCCCTCAACTCGAAACCTAATCCCTAAACCCTAAACCCTAAAACACAAACCTAAGCCCTAAGTACCCAGGATTTCACGTTGGAGACTACTGAGCTCTTGGTCTCAAACATGGTTGTTGCTGTCCGTGCCTCGGGGTTTCGAGGATTTTGAAAGTTTTGGTAACGTTCCTCAAACATTGGGTTTTCGGGGCTTGAGGGTTTTATTGTTTTCTGTTTCTGTGGCAGAAATTTCTGAAGAACATAAAATGGCGTGCTACAGGTGTTATGGGCCGCTGAGCTGGGCCTGCTATGTTTTGAGCAGAGTTTAGAGCTGTAGGGTGGGCGGTTAACGTGTTATCAATTTTCTGGCTTGGTACAGGGTTTGGGCGTGTGTTTTGTCTGTGAGTTTACTGGGGGTTGTTGTGAACTCAGGGCGGCAGGCTTGGATATCGGCTGGTGTACTACATCGGGTCTAACAAAGTGCGGCGGGTGCTAATTTCAGAAAACGAGTCGCCGGATGCCGGCAGTCGGACAGCAACAAATGCAGGGTATTGAGCAAAAGGCGGCGGAACTCAACTCAACTCTGGGCAAGGATCCTGTTATTTAGGGTCTATAGCAGGCTACAGTTTCATCTGAAATGTCTTCTATCGAGCCACATTAATCTATCGCAGCACTATGCGCAGTCGCAAGACAAGAATGCCCGTCATTGCAGCAAGAAGGAAACGCATGAAGAACATGGCGAGGAATAGCAATACACTAGCAATAGTGACAGCATGCTTCGAAGTCAACGACCATCCTGAGTGATGACAAACCCCTAAACGTTAAACCCAAGACCCTGAAACCCCAAAACCTAGCCACGAAGCCCTGACGTCCGAAAAGCAAAACCCTGCACTGAGCCCTAAACCCTGAAATCCCACACCCTTTCTCACCCTTTCTCTGCAATGTCGACGCTCGGCAGCTGCGGAGCGGCAACGCACCCCAAAAGGCCTCAAGAGGGCCACAACCTAAGTCAGCAGTCCCCTAAGGGGACCGGGATCGTTAACCAGCTTCTCTGATGCCTGCTTGCCCCTCGCTGAGGCAACTTTTCCAAGAGGTAGCGCTCAACCGTCTCGTAAAGGAAGTCCGGGAAGTCCAACAAGAANAAGGGGACCGGGATCGTTAACCAGCTTCTCTGATGCCTGCTTGCCCCTCGCTGAGGCAACTTTTCCAAGAGGTAGCGCTCAACCGTCTCGTAAAGGAAGTCCGGGAAGTCCAACAAGAATGATGTGATTCGAACCTGCAAGGAACTACTGTGTGGGCGGGTTTCCCGCGCCTGCCAACTGTATCCGCCCTGGCGTGCAGCTGCACGCAATATCTGGGACCAATGTCTCAAGCGTGTGGAAAGCGGTACTTGAATGAAGGCTCCATTTTCGACAGAGTCTGTGCATACCCAACGGCCTCCTCTCCAAACTGGCACCGGACAAGCACTGAACAAGCAATATGAGAAGTAGAGCTGAACGGTCGAAAGCCAACGCCTTGTGGAGGGTCCTTGCCGAGCGGCTGCCATCCAACGTTCAAGCGACTCAATGAAGCGCGTTCCGTAGCGTATCGCCAGAGCCCCACCAACCTGCGCAGAAAACTCCCCAAGTACACTAACAGCTGCACCGTCGTCTACTGGAAGCTGAACCGGCTCAACAGCAAGCCGCTCCGGCCTAGTTGTAGTGGCACGCAAGCCTACCCGAGCATGGAGCTGAAGTACTGTTTTAGAAACCAGAACCTGTTCATCATGGGCGGTACACATTAACCGCCATAGCTGCCAGAACTCATTCGAGCGCAGGCTGTGAGCGGCTGCTGCTGCTCTGTCCACCAGCTGATTCTGCTCCGAGCACCACTCGTCTCCAAAAGTTGGTTCAAGGGTAGGCTCCAGGTGTGATGCGACCTTATGCACTGTAATGAGGAAGCCAACTTCCTCCACTGCAGGCAAGAATTGGCACCATAAGTCGGCATGTGGGGACCTGGGCCTAGGGGACCAACCNGTGTGATGCGACCTTATGCACTGTAATGAGGAAGCCAACTTCCTCCACTGCAGGCAAGAATTGGCACCATAAGTCGGCATGTGGGGACCTGGGCCTAGGGGACCAACCAAAAGAAAGCAACCGCCTAAGCCTAGAGACTACACCCTGACAGTCGGACCAGATTCGCACAGGCCTGCGACATTGCCAACAAAACATTACAGCAGCCAGGGCTGCGCACAATTCGCCTCGNACCGCCTAAGCCTAGAGACTACACCCTGACAGTCGGACCAGATTCGCACAGGCCTGCGACATTGCCAACAAAACATTACAGCAGCCAGGGCTGCGCACAATTCGCCTCGGTAGGAGGACTGAAGCAACCCAGGGACTAAACCACAACCTAAGGGGAGGGAACGGGCAGGCAACCCTGGAAGAGCAACGTTCACCGCCCAAGCTGCTACGCGCAGTTGGGGTGTTTTTGGTCGCAAACATGATCCATCCGTGAACAGGTCATACACTTCCGTCACAGGAACAGGCTCGAAACTTTGAAAGTCCTGCACTGTAGCAGCGAGCATGCGCCTGACCTGAAGCTCCTGAGGAACCCGCATAGCCCAGCCGTGAAGGAGCTGTGCATCCGGTAGTGCTGCAAACTGTGCAGGTGAGAAGGCCATGTCAGCTCTGCAGCACTCGAAATGCGTGCAGAAGAGGAGTCTATGCCGAATGGAGTCCGGGCACCCGCAAAACTGACAAGAGGGGTCTGAATTGTCCCCGGCATGGCAAAGCTTGTCGTTGGTGTAGAAGGTTCCGTTTAAAGAGAGGCGCAGAAGCGCTTGTTCCGAAACAGAGAAAGTACGTACGACCTGACCTGTAAGCTGAGGATCAGCATTCTCCAAACCCGCAAAAGTAACGCGGTGGCTGAGGTGATGCTGGACTGCATCCTGCCAAGCCCGGACCAATCTTGATTGCACTTCGAGCAAAGAAGTTTCCCACAAGCAAAAAACCCCAAAAAGGTCTTCAAAGAGGCCCAAATCCCGGTTCCAAGAGATACTGACGGAATTAGCCCTGTTCAACAAGACCCCGGCCGGACCCGGAGCATACTCAAGGGAATCCACCGCCTGCGTCAACAGGGGAGCGCCTATTTCTCGACCGACTAGGGTCTTCATGTCGGAGAAAGAAAGGCCCAGAGCATAGAAGAACGGATCTGCTGTGGGCAGCTCTGCCAGAGAGAGCTGTAGCAATGGATTTGCTCCTGGTGCACGCAAACCCAAACCTTTCATGGCGGCGGAACGGAGGCGGGTGAAATGACCCTCACCGATTGTCACCACACTGGCTCCATGCAAAGCTGCAGGCCAAGCTGCCACGCTCAATGCCCTTACCTTCTGAGCGAAAGGAGCAAGCGATGCCTCCAGCCTCGGCCACTTATCCTCTAGGGCGCGAAAGCGGGCCGTCTGTGTGAAGTTAGTCCGTCTACGAGACGCCTGCAAGTGAGCGCCTAAATCCCTGAAGTCCAAAGCAACGGCAAACCCGGATGCTTTAAGCGAGGACCTGCCCTCAGCAGTGGTACTCCACGCAAGAGTCTTGGCACTGTCAACTTGAAGGTCCCATGAATGGACGAATGCTTGCATGGCGGTGTGGGTAGCAACAAGGGAAGGAACGTCTGATGAAATCATCTCCCAGTTGTCCACGTAAGTCATGGCACGACCGGCGCCTGGGGCCCGATGGACCGAGAAATGAAAAGCCACATTCACTACCGCCATTGCAACACAAGAGAGGGCGTCTCCCTCTGCAAATCCTGTGCTGGAAAGGATAGCGGGGCCGACTGAGCCCCTGACGCGAAAGCGTCGCCTCAGACNAAAAGCCACATTCACTACCGCCATTGCAACACAAGAGAGGGCGTCTCCCTCTGCAAATCCTGTGCTGGAAAGGATAGCGGGGCCGACTGAGCCCCTGACGCGAAAGCGTCGCCTCAGACCGGTCAAAGCGGCCATCCATGGCCGGAGGAGTTGCGTCGGCAGGCCACACACCCGAGCAAAGGCAATCACGGGAATGCGTGGCAACGTGTTGAACGCTTTTATGAGATCGGCAGAAGCACCATGCAGCGCATTGCCTGACCGGTGTGCCTGCTCGATTTGGGTCTGGATCGAAAACCACACGTCAGAGGAAGTCACTCCAGGGAGGTTGCCCAGCAGACCTGGTGGTGCGTGTTTGGCTAGGTGCGCCAACGCCTCTTTAGCGCGAAGNTGCTCGATTTGGGTCTGGATCGAAAACCACACGTCAGAGGAAGTCACTCCAGGGAGGTTGCCCAGCAGACCTGGTGGTGCGTGTTTGGCTAGGTGCGCCAACGCCTCTTTAGCGCGAAGCGACGCCCAAACCCTGTAAACTAAAGACAAGACGCAGATCGGCCTGTAGTCAGAAACCTTCTCTGCCAACGGGGTTTTCTCAAGAGAGGTGACGATACCCTCCAACAGCTGAGGAGGCCAACAGCCAGTTTCCTCAGCAGTAGTGCATAGGGCGAGCAACTGTTCGGTCAAAGAGTCGGGAAACGAAAGCAGGTCAGCCCTGGAAAGGCCATCTGGGCCGGTAGCGCCTTTCGGATTCTTGGCCAGTAGCTCCGCCCTCCAACGACTAATTGACAGAGGCTTCAACTGAAGAGCTGGAAACCTGGCCTCAGCTTCGAATGTGGCGGTGAGCTGCCTCCAACGGTCAACATCAACATTCTCGTGTCGCATCCATCGACGGCCCCACTGCGTGCCAAATTCAGAGAACAGCTCGAGCAAAGATCCTATGAGACGGCACTGCTGGACAGTGGCCCCGGGATGGATGCCGTCTAAGGACGCAACCCACAACTTGTCCTCTTCAGCGTGCACAACCTGCAGTGGCAGGTGGCCTACGTAGAACGGGGTGGCAGGAGTCCAGCGCACGGGCTCGGCCAGGACAATTGCACACTCGTCTGGGCAAACTTCAAGCACCTCACCCTGCTTGCGATCCAGCAGCGTTTCGACAGGCGCCTTCCTCGGAGCCCGGAGATCCCGAAAGAGAAGCGAAGGGTCTTGCTCTCGCCTCTTGCGAGCTGCAGCAATCCGGGTACCCAATAATCGGCGCTCGTAAGCTCGAAAGTTAGCTTCAAACGACAGGAAGATTTGACGGCACTCAGTTGAAGCAGGGCACGCTTGAGGCAGAAAAGACGGGTCCCCATAAAAGACAATCTCGCGGACCTTCCACCACTCGCGAAAGGACATGGCGAAGCCTGGGGCTCGAAGGATGGCCTGCCAAAGACAACCGCGGTGTTCCATGGCCGAAACTGAAGGCGAGGCGCGGGAAAGGGACTGAGCCAGGGCCTGTACGCGCCTAAGCTGGCGAAACCATTGAGTGTATCGCAAGTTCTGGCCAAAGTAAAGTGGCACAGCTTCCCCATGGCGCGCACTTCGTAAGGGTGCCACGGAGGCCTTTACACACTTGACATCCTGTACGCGGCCGCGGCCTTTTTCCGCCTCGGAAAGCGGTGGGCGCCCAGCTGCTACTTCAGCCGATGAAAGCGCTTGTTCAAAGGCCTCGCAGATGCCCGTAAAGTGGGCAGACGGATCAACAGATCCTGTGGTTACCACACTGCTGGGCATGTCTCTTGGCAGGTCGGCAACATGAGCTCTTCGCAGCGGCATGCGCCAGACAAATCTAGGAATGCTGTCCTTGGCAGCCTGGAAAGTAGCAAAGATAACAGCATGATCTGCCCAAAAAGTATCGTCAACTGTGGCCTGAAGAAACATGGTCTGCAACTCCGGGGAAATGAAGAGGTAGTCTTTACGAGTGCAACCTTTGCACGTGACTTCAGGCAAGACACCGGTAAGCAAAGCCCGCAGGTCCTGGACTTCAACAAAGCCATGGGCACGAAGGCGAGAAAGCTGTGGCAACTCATGCATTTCCAAATTCCAATCTCCTGCGAGAAAACGTGGACCACTGGGCTGAGCAAGTACTCGGTCAACCACAGAATCCAATAGAGGTGCGGTACGGGCTTTGTCAGTTGCAAATCCGTAACAAACCCCGCCTAAAATCCAAAGATCTGCCACCAAGAAACTCGCGACCTGTACACGCGAGGTGGCATAAAGCTCCGGTGGCCACGCGTGCGGTACCACACGAGCTGGGTATGTGGAAACAAAGCCGACGCCTGTATACGATCCGATCACGGAGCTGTGCGCCCGGAGTGGCGCCGGAAAGCCATGAAGCAGAGAAAAAGAAGAGTTTGAAAGGCGCAACCCCATGCGAAAGTCATTCACACCTCTGGTGGAAAGGTGAGTTTCTGAAACAGCGTAAACTCCAGGCGGCAACTGAGCAACCACTCCCTGTTTTGTCCCCAAACCTGTAGGGTTAAAAGCTCCAAGCGTGAAATGAGCGGGCCCAGGATGAGCCGCTTCCCCGGCACGAAAACCTCGCGCTTCGCAAAGAAAAGTCCATTGGCTGTACGTGCAATGGAGGACGGCCAAAACAGCGGAGGTGCATGCCGTCTGAACCCCAGAGTGGCGATGTTCTTCCCGGGAGAACGGGTGCAATGGGCCGGAAACGCTGTAAGAGTTGTGCGTTCTTTTACCCAGGATAAAGAACGGCCAAAAGAACAGCCACAACTTACGGGATCCCGGCCAAAGCAGGAAAGAGGCCACACGCAAAATCTCAAGATGACGTCCCGAACCGAGTCATTCATTGCGACCGCGCTTGGTAGAGCCAATGAGTTCTTCGATTCGGCTCATCTGTTGTTCAAAAAGGCCCTGGAGGAGGCTTTCCTGTGAGTCAACTTTCTGTGCAACAGAAGTGACACGGTCATCAAGGGCACCCAGCTGCTTCCGCACTGACTCCTGGGAGTCAGTGATTCGGGAATCGAGCTGCTTACGGAGAGTCTCCTGAGAAGCATTGATACGCGAATCAACCTTTGCCAGGATGGCCGCCTCAATGTCAGCAGCAGCGTGCCCAGATGTGAGCATTGAACGAGACACAGAAGATGCGCCAGGCAATGTAGCATTAGGACGAACGACTTGCCTCTGATCCAGTGCGACCTGCCACGGATCAAGAACCTGAAGAGGGTCCTGCTGGGGCTTGTGACCGGTGGCAGCGGCCTGTGGTGCAAGACCCTTTAAGGTGCGCTGGGATGCAACAATTGGCGGCGCGGCCGGTGCAGCGACCTCCTTGGGCGGGACCTCCCACAAAAGAACTTCGCCAAAAGCTGCATGGATGGACTTCTGGGGAGGCTCTTCTTCGGCCTCAAGAAAGTACCACAGTCCTCCACGATGACCTGGGCAAGGCTGCGACGGTCGGGCCTTCCAGCCAAAGGAACCGAGGGCACGCACTATTGCCTGTCGTTGTGTCCCGAAAGGCCAAGGACCGGACTCAAACACACGTAACTTACTCCGGTCAACCCAAGCGACAGAAGGCCGAAGCAGGCGATGAAGAGGTTCCTCATCTGTTTTCAGACACCTAACTCCGAAGCGCTCGCCAATTCTGGCAAGTCCACACACGGCCCTGTGAGTCTGCATGAGAAGCAACGCTTCCTGATACGTGGCCTTGGAAGGCCAAATCACAGAGAATCTGTCAGAAGGGAGGCGAACTCCATCCGCCCGNCAACGCTTCCTGATACGTGGCCTTGGAAGGCCAAATCACAGAGAATCTGTCAGAAGGGAGGCGAACTCCATCCGCCCGTGGTTCGATGAATATGCCTGCGGCGCCTGAGAAGGACTGCAGCGGAAGTTCAAGAGCCTCTGGAATCCGCAGCATAACGTTAAAGACCTCAGCACTTGCCGGCGCAACGGGCTTGAAAGCAGCAGACGAGAACTGGCGACCCCAAGTCTCAAGGATAGCAGNCAGGCGGCTCACCGGGATCGGCAACCCCATGCCACTTATTGCAATCACATCCTGCAACCTCGCAAACCTGCAAGAGAGGCACCTGACTAACAATCTCACGCAAGGGCGACTGAGTGAACCTATCCCAAGGGACCGGCAAGGAATCCCTGTAAACCGCAACTCTAGCTACAACCGACTTGGCAATGTCAACCGGCGTGGTCTTGGGCACATGGCGTGAAACCCACTTGTCTCCAATCTGCGCGAGGGTTCCTTGGACGAGCAATGGCTCACNAACCGCAACTCTAGCTACAACCGACTTGGCAATGTCAACCGGCGTGGTCTTGGGCACATGGCGTGAAACCCACTTGTCTCCAATCTGCGCGAGGGTTCCTTGGACGAGCAATGGCTCACCTGTGCTGACAAGCTCAGCCCGAAAGCGTAAGGTTTCGACCTGGACAGTGGCACCGCTAAAGTCCCCCTCACCTACAATGATAAGGGCAAGCGCTCCCTGGCTGACCGGACGAGCCAACCTCAAGTATGGCTCAGCCTGGGCAGGGTTTACCAAAACCACTCCAACAGTAGAAGCTCCCAAAGTTTGAAGGTCTACCTGCTGCAGCGCTGTGCCCTCGCTGGCAAAAACGCCTTCGGGAATACGGAGCTGCTCAACAGAAGGGGCAGCTGAAGATGCGGTCTCAACTGCAATGTGTTTGGCCTTCGGCCCGCGCTTCTTCTTGGGTGGAGGGTCGGGGCCTAAGGCCCTTGCATGAATATTGGCTGCCAACTCATCGTGCAACACGAACTGAAAGGGTGGCGACGAATTGTTGCCTAGCTGTTTTAACGCTTTCCAGGGGTTCTTAGATGTCATGGCCGTTTGCAAGGGTCCATGCCCCAGGCGCTGGGCCGCTTGAGCCGCTCGGGAAGTGACCTTGTCGGAAGGAACACCCCTATCCCGGAGTAGCGAAGCCAGACCTCGTTCTACAAGGTCTCCTGCCCCTGATGCAAGTAACAAGGGCGCACGAACAAGGCAATCCGACTGCAAGCTAAGTTCGAAAGCTGCTGCCAGGGTCGCGGCAAAGGCAAGCGCATCGTCATGAGGCATAGGTGTGGTCTGTCCCAGGAAGCTCCACAAATCTGCAAGTGCGAAGTGCCCACATAAACCTGGGGCCGAGGGCCGCAAAGGGCCCTGAGAGAAGCGAAGATCCTGACAAGTATAGCCCAACGCTTTGGCCCACAGGCGATGGGCTGCACAGACCTGTGTATCAAACCTGCCTACTGGCGAAGTATCCCAAACATGAAACTGCGCATCGCCACTCCGCCACGCGAAGGCAACCCAATGACCCTCAACCACAAGCGCAGACACAAATGTGGTGCCTCGGGAAATGGCCGCACAAAAAGGGCGAAGCAGATTTGCATCCTCAGTCTGGAGGCAACTGTGCAGGAGCAAGGGGTCAACGACCCCGACAGACGGGAAAGAGCCAGCAATCAGACGGAGTGCCGCAACGAGCTGGTCGTCTGCTAGGCAAATGCCCTGAACCTGCATGCCCTGGAAGCGATCATACCCAGAAAGAACTGGTCTTACCTGAACTTCAACATCCAGAACACGAAAGTCTGGCAAGTTGAGCTGTGCAGGTGTGGTGGCTCCAGCGGCTACCCAAACACGTATCAACTCTCCGACCTTGAGGGCAGTGGAGAGGGGCATTAAATTCCCAAGACCATCAGTAGCAAGAAAGCTTGGCAGAGGAACCCGGCCTTGAAACTGCTTCAAAACATGAAGGAGTGGCCCCGGCTCCTCAACCACAACCGTATGCCAGCCTTGCTGCAAGATGCAATGCGCAGGTGGGAAAGCAGTGCACGAGGCAGGCAAGAATGCAGATGCAGGGGCATTGGGCGTAGCTTTTTGCGGCATAAAAGGGCCTAAACCAGAAGGGGAAGGTGGGGCAAAGGGCAGCGCAGCACCAGCAAACACGGGTTCGGGACCTAAACCCCTAGGAGGATTTGGGTGCTGCTGCTGCTGTGCAAGGCCTAACTGAAGCGCGAGCGGCTTTGAATGGCTGACCTCTCCGTTCTCCGGACTCAGGGAAACAGAAACTTCAGGACCAATGCATTGTGCTGTCTCATGCTTGCAACGTTTGCACGGTGGTACGTCGCTTGCAAGAACGGCCTGTGCCTGGAGATTGCAACTGGCACCGGCATTGTGAAGCAGGACTCGCGAGATGGGGACCTGATAAATCCGCCATCCATCCTGACTCCAGCTCATTGGACAATGTAACAAAGTCACCCGGGCCACTCCATCCAACTTCGTAGCAGGATCCAGAAACACCGAAGCCTTAACATTCCGAAGAACGCACTCTCCCAAGAAGGAGCCCATACCTCCAGCATCGAGGACCCGGAGAACACCATTGAAAATACCACCATTCTGAAAAGATGCCTCCAGTTGTCTGTCCATTGCGAAACCCCCGCCCAAGATGCTCGGCTAGCACCGCCACACCAGCTGGTAGGTGTCTTGGGCAATGTGGCTNTTGAAAATACCACCATTCTGAAAAGATGCCTCCAGTTGTCTGTCCATTGCGAAACCCCCGCCCAAGATGCTCGGCTAGCACCGCCACACCAGCTGGTAGGTGTCTTGGGCAATGTGGCTCAAAACCTACACCCTTGAATGTTCAAATGCACCCTAAACCCTAAACCGCCCTAAACCCTACACTTTTCAGATTCATAAAGAGAGGCAAGCCCTAAACCCTAAACCCTCACAACCCTAAACCCCTAAACCCTAAGCCTCTAAGCCCTATAAGCCCTTTAAACCCTACAAACCCTATAAACCCTATAAACCCTATAAGCCCTAAACCCTAAAGAAAGCCAAGGGGCGCATGGGGAGGCCGGAAAGGCTCGGATGCCTCGCAGAGGCCGCCACCTCTCAGCGCTTGCAGCTTCTTTTCATAAAAGTTTGGACCCGGTTTAGGGTTTAGGCGTTTTGGGGTGTAAGGGTTTAGGGGTTTAGGGGTTTTCGGGTGTAGGGGTTTAGGGGTTTAGGGGTTCAGGGGTTTAGGGTTTTCGGGTTTAGGGTTTCAGGGTTTAGGGGTTTAGGGCTCAAGGTCTTTAACAAGCCCTACTACCGAAAGTGAACGGGACCTGCTTCGAGCGAAAAACACAAGGACCACCAACGCCCTGAGAGACAGACTAATCGACCCCGAAACCCTAACTTTCGGAACCCTTTCAGCCCCAAGGCTTCAATCCAAGCCTTTCGGGCGAACCCCGCAAAAAGGTGTCACCAAAGAAGCTTAAAATCACCACGCATGAACACCTTAACCCTAAACCCCTAAACCCTAAACCCCTAAACCCCTAAACCCTAAACCCTAAACCCCTAAACCCTAAACCCTAAACCCCTAAACCCTGCAACAGCCTGAACCTCGAAGCCGCTAAAACCTAACACTCGCAACCTTCAGCATGGGAGTTTCCGACCATAGGGGGCCCTGATATAGTACCCGAAATAGTAGGATCCTAATTATAGGGACCCCAAAATAAGGTACCCCCCTTGCAACAGCCCTAAACCCGACATAGGACGCACAGGGTGTGAGGTATAGGTTTTTTGACTGTTTGGTACCCTTCTAGTTCCCTGCAGCCCTAAACCGAACTACGGCCCTTAGAGTAATATAGAAGCTCAAGCAATCACCCGCATAAAATTCCATAAGGTTTCTTATTATGACTAAGGATACAGTTATTCTATTTTTTCGGCCCTGATTAGTACCCGAATGGGATCCTTTTCTAAGGACCCCAGAATTAGGTACCCCTAATTTTCGGAAACCCCCATCTCTCCACAACAAACAGAACTAAGACCATTAGCGTTACACTAGACCCTACTTGAAGGGGCAGGGGACTTAGTAAGTAGGTTATAACTAGAGTTGTAAGTGCCCTAAATGGAGTTACCCTAATTATCACCCTACTTACAACCAACTTAAAAAGTCCCCTGCCCCTTCAAGTAAACCTTAAACCCTCAAGCCCTAAAGCCCTAATCCCTGAAGCCTTAGCCCTAGAGCCCTTAACCCTAAACGCCCCAAAAATCCTGTAAAGGAGCCCTTGAAGGAACCATAATAAAAACCCTAAACCCTAAACACCTTAACAAGACCCTAAACAAAACCCTAAACCCCTAAACCCTAAACCGACAAACCCTACGATGCCGCCGGAGCGGGGCGCCTGAAGCTCGGAAGCATCCGAGGAGACACCCGTGGAGCTGCAGTTGCCCATCTTGGAAAACCTCGGCTTCTTGGGATTTGGGGAAAAACCCGTTTGTGTGTATCTACGGGTTGTAGAAGGGGGGGAACTTCGGGAAATATCTCTGTGTGTGTACGGTCTCCCCTGTATCTATAAGGGTTGTAGAAAGGGTGCGGGTTTAGAGGCTTGGTGGTTGGGGTCTACTTTACCTCGAAAACCGATTCGAATTATAGACGCCCCTCCTGTAGCATGCTGAGGCTTGTGAATCGAGGAAGAGGAATGCCCAGACCCTGCATTGTTAACTGTTAACCTTATCTTCTTGCTATACGGACCCTAACCGTCCTAACCATAACATACATGTTCACAAAGCACAAGAGCCCACAGCCTTTGCACTCGCAGGCAATGTCAATCCACGTGTTGCAGCCAGGGCACCAAAAAGTGCGCAAGAGGATGCAAATCGGCGCTTGGTTTGAACCAGGAAAGGCTGCGACATGCCAGAGCATATGCACCCAGGGCTTCCAAAACCCCTTTCTGATGATGCGCACAAGAACGGGAAAACAGCAAGCATGACACTATTCAACGGCAAAAACGGCGACAACAATAACAGCAGTAGTGGTTCTAGCGGTGATAAAAAAACTGTCAACAACCGGGAAACATATTAATATAGGGGCCTTAATAATTCGAATAGGGCTTCGGGGCTGCATTAACCTATAATTATAATAAGAAGCCCCCAAAACAGTATAGGTAATTATTAAGGCCCCTATATTCTAAAAGAACTGCCACTTCGGATTTGGTGAACTTCAAGTATAAGCATTCGGATATCAGGTTCGGTGTTTGGGAGTCTCGAGATCCGGACTGCAGAGTGTAGTGCTCACGATTTCACCATATTCCACCTAATATACACCGTAACCATCACATTACCTGGCAGGAATATTCTAATTCTCGCCCCACCATTGGGTTTAGGGTTTAGGGTTCAGGGTTTAGGGTTGGGGGGGATTCAATAACCCCTACGCCCTAGACAAATGGAGCTTCGGCCCCTGAACCTTTCGCCCTGAAGCTGAGAAGCCCTGGAGAACCTCAAGCTGAAATGCATACGGCTGATGGACAAAATCCTGCATGACCCTAAGGACCCTAAACTATGGGAATTATGGTATATTCCTTATAATGGGTAATGCAGGATTTGTCCATCAGCAGCAGTATGCAACAATATGGCAACAACAACGGTCACATGCGAAAAATAAGCAGTATTGGCGGTGGCACGCAGTGTCGGTGGTACGAGTAGCTAAAACAGTGCAAGTAGTGTAGCAGCGAGTACATCTAGACTGGGGCTTCGGAGACTTTGTCTGATATGAACCCCGAGTTACAACGGTCTGAATGTTTCATGCCCCACATGGGGCTGCTGCAGGAGGCCCATACTAAAGTTGAACATGTTGTGAAGAGCTGCACCTATGTTAGACGAGCAGCGTACGTCTAAACCCTAATCCCCAAAACCCTAAATCCCTACTGTTTTGACCTTGGTAATTGGAGTGGGATTTGGAGGTAAATTTAGGCTCCTGCAGTCGTGCCCTAATGCCCCAGAACCCCATACGCTCCAACCCCCGTGGCCTTGCAGGGTACGGCCTTTGGGTTTGTCAGCCGGAGATTTTCGATGACACCGAATTCCGGCTGCCTCGGAAGCTTTGGTGGTGGGCCTTAAGGTTCAAGTTATGTTCTAGTTGTTGAAAGTTACTTGTTGTGAAATGGGTGCAAATGTTTGTCGAGCTATAGGTGTGTAAGGTTTAGTGTTCGGCTTTTTTCGGGTGTTTCCGATCAGTTTGGGGCTGATACCCTTAGATATGATATGCTCCGGTACAATATGTTCGGGGCTTCGGGTTAGACTGTGAGGGCTATGTCTTTTTTCCGGCTTGCCTTTGCCGGGTTGCGTTCAAAGCAAACGAGAACAAAGTTCATGACTGAGGTTTCAGGGCTTGAGTGCGAGGATTAAGCGCTTGAGGCTTTCAAGACATAAGGTTTAAGGGGTTAAAGATCAATGTTGAGGCTCTGGCAGAGGACACCCCGGGGACGGACAAATCAACATACTGCTTGGGTTAAAAGTTCAATGTGCAACTTCTGTGTAAATCCAAACCCGAAACTCTTAACAACCCTAAAACCCGACAAGGAGGATGACAACCCAAACCCCTTGACCTGACGCCTCACTGGTCAAGGCACTGAGCTTAAGGAAAGAAAATGCATGGAATACCTAAGCTCGACCATCAGAAGCCAGACTAAACCCAAAGACGGAACCCAAATGCAAAGCATGCTACATGCTTGAATCCTTGCTAACGAGCTGCATAGACAAAAGACTGACTAAACTCGTGTACAACCCAAGAAGCACTTTATTCACACAGACACCCTTGGTGAACTGAATCCATCCTCGAAAAATAACCAAAACCCTAGCTCCAAGAGCCCTGCGCTGTGCTTGTCGGGGAAGCCGGCTGGCTTGACTGGGCCACAGAAGTTGGAGTATGGATCCATATGTAAACAAAGCAGTTGTTTCATACTATGAGGGCTAATGGCTTAGATAATCTAAGCATAGCCAATGAGGGGTAAAGCCTTCCGAACATGGGTGTTTCAGGCTGGTAACTGAAACTGCTTAAAGGCTTGGGTTTTAGATGTTCATGGGCTGCGTGCAACAACTGCAACACGATCTGAAGCAATATCTCTTGTTGCGAGCAACGACTAGAAGTGGTGATAGCCTCCTCCGAAGATATCAGAAATTAGATGAAACTAGATGAGATAGCTCTGGGCAGCCATGAAGGTGACCACAGACATGGTTCGTAGTCCGTACACTGTGCATGATGAGATGGCAAAAAAGTAGAGGAGGCGGGGGAGGAGCAGGACGAGGAGGAGGAGGAGTAGTAGGTGATGATGAAAATAAATCATTGAAAACAAGCGGCACGCGGCACTGTCACAAAAAAACAACAAAACCACTGCGCTGATACTTAGGACTTGCATGTTCTGCATTTAACTTCGGTGGTCATCATACCTGTGGCTTCAAAAACGCAAGTTTTGCGACCGGCGTCGCTCCTCTCCTGACAGGATCTGAATGTGTGATTCGCAACAAGCAAGCCTCCTGCCTGGGTAAGCGTGGGGTTTAGGGCTTAAGAAGCGTATACGCTGCAAACCCTCAAACTGTATAACTAGCACATAAACAAAAAATGAACAAAACAAATGAAGCCTTCAGAAACATTGCTATAGCTATAGGCATGAAAAATCAGAATACATCATTTGATGACCCTAAGGGTCCAAGTACCTAATAATCATATACTCTGTTTAATATTGAGCTACTAAACTACTATCCTAAACCCAAGTACCTAATTATTGGGTCCTTTGGACCCTTAGGGTGACCTGACCAGCCAACCCCCGATGTTGCACTCTTGTCCCCTCCACCCTCCATCTTAGCCCCCGGCCCCGACACCACGCTCCTTCACAAGAACCTCGCGCGGACAGCTTGAGGGTTTAGGGTTTAGGGCTTGAGGTTTCGTGACTTTGCCGGCTTTACTTTTGTTAGGGCTAGATCCGGACTTCTCGAGGGGCTCTGTGAAGAGACGTGCCAGAGCACAAGGGGTTGGGTTTTATGTTCAGGGTGCGGCATCACGAGTTGCAAAGCATCACCATGCTCACTGCTATCGTCAGCATCATCGTCCTGCTGATTGCAAGCATCATGATCGTCGACGATCTACCGTCGCTCTGGCGACTGTGGTGATTATGCTGCAGACAGATGCTTCCCGCCACTACTACCACAGCATTTACTCTGCTATGCGCAACGGGCTAACTGAATATCATATCCGAACAAATACTTAGAGGATCATGGGACTTAGTAAGTAGGTTATAAGTAGAGTTATAAGTCCCCTAAGTGGGGTTATCCTAATGATAACCTACTTATAACCTTACTTACTAAGTCCCATGAGCCTTCAAGTAGCCCGCACACTTCAACCTCGGCCCGACGGCGCCTAACAGCCCAAACGCCTCTCTTGGGTGCAAAGCGTTGACCCCACACCGAAGTATCGAGAAATCCCAAAAACCTCAGAGAATCTGTTGAGCGCTGCACCCTGAACCCCAAAACTCTCAGAGAATCGGGTAAACCCTAAAACCTAAAACCCAAAAGTCTCATAGGAATTGTTAAAGTATGTTGCGGTCTGAAGGCCCGGGTAGGCTCAGCAACGACTAAAGCCAAACTAAAACTCAAGGCTTAGTTAGGGTTCAGGGTTCAGGGTTTAGGGTTTGCAAGTGCGCATTAGGATTGCTTTATATAAGCTAGGTTCCAAAGTAGGCTAGGGGTGTGAAATCCCTAAACCCCCTCAGCCCCAAAACCTCTCCTCAAATCCGGAACCCTTCATACCGAATCCCTAAACCTCAACCCGCGTTCTGAGGAGTCAGCCGGCCCGAAATGGAAGATTTGGTCTGCTTCCGAGAAGACCCGCACCTTTCATGTTTCTTTTGGGGCGGTTTTTTACTCCTCGATTCAGAGATGTGTGCACTTTGGTGTCTTGAAAAGAATTCATGCGTCTCGTAGTGCTAATTTGGCCTATCGCAGTCTTTAAGTCCTTGGAACAATGTGTATAGATGAGGCCATAGCCATAGCTACCTTCAGTGGAGTGGCAGGCGGATACAGGGCGTACCTAGGCCATGGAAGGGGGACAGATGCGATCATTGGGGCTACAGGGGCGCCTAAATCAACCCTAAACCCTAAACCCCTAAACCCCCAAACCCTAAACCCTAAACCCCTAAACCCCTAAACCCCGTCGCCGTCAAGGCACCTGCAAGCGTTAGCCCCCATGGCTGCTATCGATAAACACCTGCTTCCAGACTTTTCAGCAGCAACCCTTCGGCTCCAAGTTGTTTCAAACAGTACCTGTTTAGGGTTTAGGGTTTAGTACCTACTTTGGGGCCTGAAAGTCTAGAAATAGTACCTGCTTTGGGCTATTTGGAGCCCCAGGGCAAGGATAAACGCGGACACAGCAAGGAGACGACTGGGTCTTGCGCAGCTGGCCTTGTAGTTAGTCGAGTTGGGGCAGAAGGACTTCTCTTCATTCACGATTAATTAAAGGGGTTGCCAGACTGAGAATCTTCAAGACAGGCCCGAGCTTGCAAGGTAGCTGTATCAAGATACCCATCGTATGGGTCACTTAAGCCGGTTTGGTTCAAGATCAAGTCAGCTTAAAGGTTCAGGCTTCAGGACTTAGGGCGATGAGAATGGCAGACGGACACTTGCCTGTAACTTGCTTAACGCACCAATAAGCCTGCGTCTAACAACCTATGGCTTTCCAGCTTAAGGCCTCACACCCCCCCTCCCCGAAACAAACAAGATCCACAACACTAAACTAAACCCTAAGCCCCAAGCCCTAACAGCCCTAAACCCTAAACCCCAAACCCTCAACCCTAAACACCAAACCCTTAAATCACAAGACACCGAATCCGAGGTCGGCGCATCAATGCGGCCAGCGATGGCAACGGCATCTTCCAAGGTACGAGTGAAGAACTGCTCCTGTGCGTTTTTTAGGGCTTAGGGTTTAGGGTTTGGGGGTTTAAGGGTTTAGGGTCTTAGGGTTTTAGGGTTTAGGGTTCAGGGCTTTTGGGGTTTAAGGTTTTAGGGCTTTTAGGGTTTAGGGTTTAGGGGCTTAGGTTTTAGGGGTTCAGGGCTTCAGGGACTTCAGGGCTCGAGTGGCCTAGGCTTTTAAAGGAGACCCTAAACCCCAGACGTGGCTAGTCCTTTGCATTATATTAGGGTTTAGGGTTTAGGGAGACTTATCTTTGGGCGTCCCTATTCTGAGTGAGGCATCGTCGAGCTCCTACCATGCACAAAGGTTCCGCTGGGCCTCCCAGCTGCACTTAGACTCTGTCACTGTGAGACCAGGGTATGGTACTCAGTTGGAGCCCATGGATCGGAGCCCACTGCTCAAGTAAGTGAGCACGGAGTCGACGTATCATCATCATCATCCTTTGGTGCCAACGACGGAGCTCCAGGTCATCCGCACCGCGCGTAGGATTCGAAGTTCCCCAGCACTCGTCACAAAGCACAGCTAGCATAGGGGCTGTCATAATTAGAATAGGGTTTTGGGGTAATTAGGTATAAAATGCTAGGCCCTGCTAGGCTGGCCCCGTAAAGCCTCTGTTCTGCAAAAGATTCGTTCATAAGATCCTCTTTAGCCCAGTAAGAGAAAGTTGCTAATTACCCAAGGGTCCAAGTACCTCATGATCCTAGACTCTCCCGAAATCCTAACCTACATAACTACTATCCTGAAACCAAGTACCTAGTTATTGGGTCCTTTGGACCCGTAGGGTTACTGAGGCCCCTAGACTAGTCCGAGCACCAAGTCGACCTTAGTTAGCTTGCCTGTTCGTACCCAACCAAAGAAGCCCACTCCCCAAAGTCCCCTTTTACCTACTGGAGGGTTTAGGGTTTAGGCTTAAGGGTTTAGGGTCTAGGAGGGTCCAAGTACCCGAATAGCAGGGTTTTGCGGGTTCTGACAGGGTTTTGTACGATGTTCGTAAGGCTATGAGGGTCCAAGTACCGAGATACTGTGCTTACCCGGGATTTGTTTAGGATTTAGGCTGGTCCAAATGTCCATACAGACACTGTGGTAGCGATTAAAATCCCAAATGCTATACCCTGAATGGCTTTGGGGCTTATTTGGGTCTACCAGAGGCTGCTATACTAGGACTTTGGCTAATTGAAAGTGTGTAGTTGGCATACAGGCCTCAAACTGCGTACAGCCAGGGTATGTTGAGGTTCTGAGTGCCCTGATGCTCGAAGCGCAATCGCACAGACGGGTAAAGGGTTTAGGGCTTAGAAGATCAGGAAAGACATCGGCAGCCGGCAACAAACACACTTATGGAATGAAGCCCCCCAAACTCTAGTCCAACGCTTCACCGTGAGCCTTGACAACCCTTCTTATAGAGCCGTTACAGGTACACATCCCTCACAGAACCCTATCACTGAACCAAACCCCTACCCGAAAAATCATTCTAGACGACTCCTTCCAGAGCCCTCACAGGACCTTTTACAGAGCCCTTCTGCCGCCCTTGAAAATCCCTTACAGGGCCCTTAAAGAACCGCAAAGGACTTTTCAAAGCAGCAGGAAAAAGCCCCTCTAACCTCGAAGACGGTCTGGAGGTCTGTAGTGTTGATGCCTCCAAAAGGTCTAAGGTTCAGGGTTTATAGGGTTTAGGACAGCTATACGATAACGTTTAAGGGTTGGGTTGATGAAACCCACAGCTTCAGGCATAGAGTTTATTTAGGACATCTAAGGTTTCGGGCTTGGTAGTTCTCAGAGTTTAGCAAGTCTAAGTTTTGGGGCTTCGGGTTTAGAATGTCTAGGCTTTGGGTTTAGGAAGTGCAAGTATGGTCTGTGCTTTGGGTGTTGCTTTTTTGTGCTTTTCTCCGGGCTTGGAGTTGAGAATTTTGCCTCGGGTTCTGGGTCCGGGTTCCTGGGCTTTTAAGTAACCAGTTTCATAATGGTTCCTTTGAGAAAAAAAGTATTACAGTATGGTACTCCAAAGCCCAGGTTCTATGGTACAAGGGTTTCAGGCGGGTTCTCGGGTGTTGAGCTAACCGTCTGCAGGGTGTACGCTATAAGGTTAGAGACTTCGGACTCTGGAGGTTCAGGTGTCTTGATCTGAAGGTTTCGTGTGTTCAAGACTGGCATACTCTGGGCCAGGGAACCTTTGGGCTAAGGGTGTGCAGCCGAGAGATCCGACTTATCTTGAGTCTGAGGGGTTGGGAGTTAGAGCTGGGCTTAGCTTGACGGGCGAAGATCATCATCATTTTGCGGCCTCTTCATTCGTCTGTTCGTTACGGAACCTTCGAGTCTGAACAGTTTGCCATCTTACGAAAGGTTGTGCAAAACTTACCTCGTTATTCAGTCCTTGCATCTCGACAACCTTGCGCCTATTCGTGCTCAGAGCATCACCCCAAGCTGCCGAAATCAAAACCGTAAATCCCTACGTTCCAGTAACACTGCATCCACATAACGGTATTTGGGAAACATAATGCTATATACGTAAGTATACAGCGGCCTATGGGACAACTCCCCCAGCCTGGGACGCAACTCTGGCCTGTGAGCAGATATGACGAGCATCCTGCAAGAAGCACTGGCTGAGCTTCAGTTGTGAGGTCTTGGCGGCCCACGAAGAAGGTAAGGTGTTCGGATTCAGGGTAGTAGGGTTTAGGGTTTAGGGTTCAAGGTTCGGGGTCACATTGACTCAGGGTTGATACATGCAGGATTATTGTACACATTGTCCTGGTGCTATGCTCAGCCCAGCAGCCAGGGCTGGGCACTTCAGGGCAGGGATTGGTGTGTCGGGGGTCTGCGGTTTCGAATGGCCTATGGCTTCATGCTTGGATTGATTCTAAAGCAAAGGTTTCATGATTTCGTCCGCGATCTGGACCCGAAGCAGGGGAAGAACAGCAACAGTCAGTGTAGTCAATGCTTCGGCCTCAAAACGTGACCTCACGCGTTGGTCGAAGTTTCATGCACGGAGCATCTAGAACAGTGTATGTTCCCAGGGCCAAGCCAAGGCCCGCACTGCTGGAACTTGGGCGTTTGTGCCGCATCGTATACCAAAGCCAGCCGACAGTCGCACGTCGCCGACCACAAATACGCATGATTGCCGCTAATATCGCCCTCTGTCAACCCGAACCCCCTGGAGAACAACAGGGCGCCACTCTTCGTCAGGATGCTCTTCATCGGACATAAACCTGAACTCCCAGAGGTCATGCCGGCGAGCAAGGCCATGGCAGATGCGTGACACCCGCCTGGCGGTTGTGCATGTGTGTGCGGCAGCGTCCTTGAACGAGTTGAACTGCATCCATGGGCTGTCAGATGTGATCAAACGTGCTTGCACGGCTTTGCCATTCTGGCCTCTGCATTTACAAGCATCAGCAACAGAAAGTGCATGCCGTCGGTTCAGTGATGGTGTCGCATATTCCAGGTTGTCAACATGATTATTGCTCCGATCGCCGTCTATGTGATGAACAACAAGATCTGCCGTCCAAGGCTGACCAAGAAATGTTGCAGCTACCAATCGGTGCACGAGGAAGCCGCGGCCTCCCTTTGTAACCGAACGATACCCTTGCCTCGTTCGACTTCCTGTGGTCGCCGACGTGTTCTGCCGCCACTTCGTCTTGGACCAGACCCTGCCGCAGCTGCTCACTGTCAGGTTGGCTATGGCATTGGTCATGCCAGGATACTCCGCATCTTTCCAAATTTCGTCAGGGTGTGGAGAGAACTCTCTCATGTCAGCGATGAACTCGTAACGTATGCCGTCTGCAGAAGATGTGCTCGGGAGACCTTTGTAACACCGTCCCACAGCGGTCCTGTCCACACCCAACAGACGGGCAGCTTCTGCCAGCGATGGACAAAAAGCCCAGGACTCATCACCAATTCGTCGCCACCAAACACCCTTGCCAAGCTTAGCAGCAGCAAGCTTCCTGCTCGGATTTGTTTGAAAGGAATGCCGCTGGTTTTCCCCGTGGGTCACGTATTCCAAATTACTCACTGCGTTGTTGCTGGAATTCCCGTCCACATGATTCACCTGCCATCTGGAAGGATCGGGGGGGCCTAGAAAAGCCCGAGCAATTAGCCGATGAACGTAGTACAACTCGCCACTTATTTTCACACGGCGATATCCGCTATCGAGCAGTTGGCCAAAGCTGATGATGCCAGTTGCTGTTTTAACTCGCCCATGGGAGCTAACCTGCCATGTGCTGGTGGCCCACCGGGCTTGCAAGCTCACACAGCCGAGCTTCAGTCGTCTAGCCGTCAGCTGACACAAGTAAGAGGTGGTCGCTGAGCAGGCTGGCAGCTTCGTGAGGAAAGCACGATGAACCGCCAGAAGCATTTTGCTAAGCGAACGTCGGTCAGCGATCTTGTAGGTTTGTGTAAACAAGGAGGGAAGGGTCCAGAACCCCACACCCATGAAGGCTATGAGAGGTTGTGCTCCAAGCAGTCAACAAACACAAAAATGTAATTCAATGTCCCGTGCGACTTGTCTACGCTTGCGAGCTGGAGTCATTGATCAAAATATTGGTACTATCAGACCACAAGCCCGAAAGCGTTATAGTCGCACATGGACGTAGAACAGCAGAAGCCGATCCAGCGGAAACCTCCACGAATACTTCTTGCGAAATAGAAGAGTACAAAAGCTCCTGTCCTTCTCTGTCAGTCTGTGCCCCTACAAAACCTCTATGGAACCTCAGCATGGAATCCATATGTCAAGGCTTACAGAGACCCAAAACTCTAAACCGTCATACGGACCCTTTGTAGCTACCCTTAGAAACCCCAACAGGCCCCCGTGCGATCGGAGCCTGCTAGCTCTTGGCCAGTCTCGAAGGAAGACATCGGCTCCCCTTGCACCTGGCAACGTCAGCCTTAATTCTTTAAAGTAGATAGAAAAGGCTTCCTTTAACAGTTCTAGATTTAGGCTTTAAGAGTTTCTTCAGAGGCTTTATGTAGTCATATAGAAAAGGCGTCCTTTGAAGGAGTGATTTAACGGTTCTAGATTTAGGCTTTGAGGGTTTCTTTCAGAGATGTATAAGGGCTCTGTAAGGGCGTTAGGCCCCATCGCTATGTCAACCATGGTTCATTCTCCTCTCCTCAAAGCCTCAACTTACATCACTTGTGCTTCATGGTCCCCATCCTTTAACAGGAGGTGTTTGCAAATCTTTACACTTTTTCCGTGGTCACACATGGGTTTACCAGTATCCCCGTTTCAACTTTCAAGATCCGGTCAGTGACATCAGCTGCTGGGGATCCTACAAGGTCTCTCACTCTCTATCCAAACAAGCATCCTTCAGCTTATGGATGAGCTTCCTGAGTGGGTAGGCTGGCTGGCGCCGACTCCTGGAAGCCGCGACCACACAGATTGTCCTCTTGCGCGAGAGCCGCAATGTTGGTGACGAATGTACGCAGTTTAGGGAGGTCTCGAGCCCTTCAGGTCTTTTCTCCTAAGCCACGCTGTAATGGCCTTCAGGTCTTATATTGCTTCCTTTCATGAGCCTCCAAGATACCCCCGAACCTCGTTACAAATACTAACCCTTATTACTTATCTGGGTTATGTACCGGACCTTCAACCCCAAACCTGAAATTCGCAACCTAAGGGCTTTGACCAAAGACACCAACACGACGACCCAAAACACAAAATGCTCATACACACCCTCTAAAGAAGACCGACCTCACACTTTGCAAACCCGGGAGGGCACCCCGTCGACCCAAATCGCAATCTTGGAGTCATAGTCTTCATCGCCAGTAGCCTCACGAAGCCACCGGTAAAGGTTTCGAGGTTTACACTTTGCATCATTTGAAGTCCTGGGATTTAAGCTTCAGATTTACGGCTAACGTGTTAGTATTCTGGGGGAGGGGGGGTATCGTGAAGTAAAGTGTTTCGGGCGTGCTCTTGTGTAACGGCTCCTCAAGCATATGCATGTGTATATATATATATATATATATATACACACATACATGTGTATTTACATATGATAATATAATATAATATATAATATAATATAATATATATATATATATATATAATATACACTCAAAGTCTTGCGGAAAGTCGTTTGGGGCGTAGGGTCCGCTTCCGGGCGCCTTAAGGGTTCCGGTACGGGCTCCATCCGAGAGTAGGGGCATCGTGTCGGGGTCTCATAGTGCTACCTCAACCTATATATCAGCATCTAGTTTTCACAGGGCTCCTCTGAGTTCACTATGTAGGTTCTCGGCTGCCTCCTACAAGACATGCAGGTTCTAGACAGCTAAATTAATTGCATCGATATGGCAGTGCGATCTATGGGAGCTGTGCCATTTAAAACTAGGGATGCCTTTATGGATCGCTTGCTCGAGTTCTCTATAAGAAGGAGAGCCTAGATCCTGCACCCAAACCCCTAAAACCTGTCCCTTGACCTTGCACCCTGCACTCCAGAAGCCCCATACTCTCAATTAATGACCTTAACCTCCAAGCGCCCCAAGCCCTAGTTCAGCTTTGGGCGGGGTTTATGGTGGCGCCAAACCTAAAAAGCGGCTGGAACCGCCAAGACCCCCGAACCCTAGTTCAGATTTAGCGGCTTAAGGTGGTGCCAAACCCAAAACTGGCTGGAATAGTTCCAACAGCCCAACCAAAACCCTGTAAAATCCTGACCCCGAACGAACACTCTCCAAACTCCTAAACCTGTTTCAACAACTTCTGCAGCCCAGCCCCACAGAAGCAAACCTTGGCCCCTCCCCTAAACCGCCTCGAAAGTCACCTGCACCTGCACGTCCTCGTCTGGATCCAACTTTCCCGACCTGACTCTCAGGGTTCAAGAGGGGCTGATGTTACAAGAAAGTTCAAGGGTTGGGTTGGGTTGGGGATGCAAAAAGTCTGGAGTTCTAAGGAGCTCTGATGAGTTGATGGATGTGTGTTTCGCACTGTCTTGTAAAGGTATGGCAGGGTATGGCTAGACAGCTTTTCTGCAAGCTTGGCATAGGCTTTCGGAGGGTTTGCGATAATTGTTCTAAACCCTAAACTCTGGAAGTTCGGAGGGTTGTGGTAATTAGGCTAAACCCTAAACCCGAGGGGGATTGTGGTAGTCGGTTCTCTCCGGCTTCAGCCTGTGGTCGCTGAAGCTTTAGGGATTTGGGACATGATGCAGTAAAAACAAGACAAAGACTGTAAGGGATATTCTTTCAAGCTATTCAGGAACATATATCATACAACCACCTTAAAACCCTAAACTGATAAACCCTAAAACCCTCATATCCAACGACCCTCACCCCCAACCATCCTAAATCCCTAAACTCGGGGCCCTGGCGTAGGTTTGACCTGAAATGGCCCTGCAGCCACTTGAGCCTTCGCAGCTGGCCGTCCATCCTGAAGCCGGGCTCCAAAAAAGCTTTGAAATCATTTGCATAAATCAGGATCCATACAAGGGATACCTCCTTACTAGCTTCTTCTTTGCATGACTTAGACTTTTCTGAAACAGCTCCTATTGTCTTATGTCGACGGGTCGTGGCTCATACCCAATGTGCAGCACAAATGTGGTTCGATTTAATGTTAGGGCTAAGGATTTGGGGTGAAGAATTTAGGGATCAGGGTTTAGCACGAATAAGGACTGCTAATAGGGTCCTCTAGGGACCTTAGCTTCATTAGGGTGTTGCAGCCGGGAAGTGTGGGCCTATGCACTTACAGTGTTTAGGGTTTCGAGGTTTAGCGTTTCTGGAACACTTTGTAGTGTTACAAGCTAGGCTTGAGGATCTGGAGTCTTTGGACTGCTTAGAGGATCATGGGACTTAGTAAGTAGGTTATAAGTAGAGTTATAAGTCCCCTAAGTGGTGTTATCCTAATTATAACCTACTTATAACCGTACTTACTAAGTCCCATGAGCCTTCAAGTGGGGTTGATCTTGCTACCGGTTTCGCATGGTGTGGAAGCCTTGTATGCGGCTTCGTGGGCTTTTGAAGGTGGAATTCGGTCTTTCGGCCTTTCGAGCCTGGAGTCTGTACGGGTTTTTAAGGCCTATGGAGCGCGACCGACATACTCGTTTAGATCATTTAGGAGTTCGTGGGGTTTCTGATGCGTTTGCAAATGTTTAGGTACCGCATACTGGCACTACGATCACCATTGCTTCTAAATGAATGCAAGACAACCATTGGTTTTTTGCTTCCGGTTGTCCTTTTGCCACCCACTACTGTCGGTCTTGCTGTTGCGATGTTTGGGGCTCTTCGGCAGCGGGATTGTAGGGTTAAGAATACATAACAGAAGTAGCGATGGATTCTCAAGGCGCATCGTACGAACAAAAACCGACACACCCAATCACACAACTTGCTTGGGATTGCGTCTCTGTCTGAGTCTAGGTGTCTTGTGTTTGCACGCGCTCTTTCCCGTCTCATGTCTGTCATTTTTGGTACTGCTGGCGTTGGGCTGAAGGTTTGTGGTTCAAGGTTGTTTAAGCCCCAAGCCCGAAGATCGCAAGTTTCCGAAAGCCCCAAATATGTAACTTTAATAGGACCGATGTCAAAGACTTAAAGCGAAACCTTAAGGGAACGCTATCAATCCCGAAAAAAACCCGGACATACCCGGCCAGCATCTCGGGGGTTGGAGCCTCCCCGAAGGTTGGCGGATCCGCCCAGTCGAAAAGGCACCAGTCGAAGGTGAAGATGCCGTTGTTTCGAATCTCGACTTCTCTTTAGGGGTTTTACTAAAGGGTTTTAGGGGATCCTAGAGGTTTGACTAGGTGTTTATGTCTTCTTGAGGCTTTTTGAAACGTCGGCTTCGCTTAGCGTTGTCGTTTGAGGCTGGGGGGGCTTCAGGTTTGGAATTCGGCGAAGCTTGTCATCGCGTTGCAAGATTGGCGGCCTTGATGAGGTGTGCGAACAACATCGCCTCGTTTATCCTGAACCATCCACGTCATGACGAGTTGTGACGTGTGGTCTGCCGGAGGTATAGGATGGTGATCTTTGGGGCGTCGTCCGTGAAATTTGCGTTAGAATCTCGCTTCGGCTATTCAATGGATTGAGATAGCGCCAAACTTGCAGGGTTTAGGTGGCTTCATAACCTGGATTTTCAGATACCACGAGATAACGGTGCATAGAAAAACATGCGTACAACATCAAGCAGCTCTGGTAAACTGAGTCAATACCCTGCTTACAATCGAAGACCAGACATGCTCCAAATGCCGACATCGAGTGAGATCACCTTGCAGTGTGGTCTTTAGTAGGAAGACAAGGTTCAACACAGCTGAATCAGATCTTTTGACGGCCGCTGCTTTTTAAGCGAAGTTTAGCTCCAAATCTACTTGCCGATAGACATGAGCATGCGTGCCCCGAACCCTCAACTCCACAAGTTTTCAGCGACCCTGTGCACCCCTCTTAATGGTTGTGAAGTCAGGGCGTACAAAGTCCTAAGTAGCCCTGGGAAAGATTTTACACTACACCCTGAACCCCTGAACCCTCCGAGTCCCTCTAAACCCTTATAAATCCTGAACCATCCTCAACCCCTCAACCCCTCACCCCCTACACCCTAAACCCTTATAAACCGTAAACCCTCTAAACCCTACCTAGAGGCTCATACCCTACCCCTCTACCTTTTTTTGGATACCTAATTTTCTGGTTATGATCTCCTATACAGAAAAGTAGGTAGCTTCAAAAAGGGGGTAGGGTATGAGCCTACAGGGAAACCAGTAAAGTCCTGGCCCAGAAGCTGTGAAGGTGCGGGTCTGCGTCTCCCCCTTCTCCACGGGGCCGAAGTTCAGACCACGAGGCGGCGTCACCTCGTAGATTTTAGGGCTTTAAGGCTTCGGGCTTAGGGTTATAGGAGTTCCTTTAAGGGCTCCTTTCAGGGATCGATAGGGCTTTTAGGGTTTAGGGCTTTACAGGGGCTGTCTACGAGCTTTACAAGGGTCTTTATGAAGGTTTTATAAAAAAGGATTTTGGAAGGGTTTCATATAATTTTTTTGGAAGGGTTTCATATAAATTTGTGAAGTTCAAGGGCTTTGGGGACCCTTGGGAGGGGGTTCTACATGGGCTACCCTATACCCTGGCAGCTTCCTGTGCCTGGAAAGTGTTGTACACCGCCGTCAGGGCCACTCGCATGGGAGGAATCCGGTGATCCACAGATTCGCCACTCCTTCGGGTCTAGGCTTCAGTGGTGTAGGGCTTGGGGTTTGGGCCTATAGGGTTTATATATATATATATATACACACATAGGGTTTGCAGGGCTTTTTGGGTCTATAGGGTTTATAGGGTTTGGGGTGTAAGGTTTCGGGCAGCTGTGGGTAATGAACTTTGAAGTAGGGGTTTAGGGTTTTAGGGCTTAGGGCCAGGGCTTTTGGGTTGAGGGTAGCAAAGTTATCGGTCTGAGCCCTAAGAAGCCTCAAAATGAAGGGGCGAATGCAAGGCTCAGCAGAAGGGAACTGTCCAAGCACTCTATGGCTGCGGCCGCAGGTTCCTAGTTCAGTTCTCGTTTCATAGGGCCTCTTGCCTTGGTGTCCTAGGTCCTAGACTCCTGTTTTGAATACTATTCCATACAACTTGAAACCCAGAAGCCCTGAAAAATCAACGGTACATTGGTTAAGTAAGGAGCCTATTGAACACCACGCCTGTGAACACCTGATAGAAAAAAGCTTAGACCGTTCGTAGAAAGCACAAGAACGCTAGTCCCTTTGCTGATCACTTATCATGGTCCCTGTCAAAAGCCTTCTCTCTACCCGCTTCGAGATCTTTTAGCAGAGCCTTACAGAGCCCTTACAGGAATCCGTACATAACAGATAGAGCTGTTATTGGGACCCTTATGGAGCCTAATATCGTCCCTTGAATAGAGCCCTAAGGCGAGGGACCCGTATAGAAACCTTATAGGGAACCCCTACAGATCCCTTATAGGACCTCTTGCAGAACCCTTGCAAGGAACCCTGACAGATCCCTTTAAAGGAACCCCCCTGTGGGCAACTCTGAGGGCGCGGCAGCTTATCGAAAATCTGCAAGGCGATTCCTTCGCCTGGGGGTGGAGGTTTAGGGCTTGCTTGGGGCGTATAAGGCTTTTTTTATGGGTCTTCAGTAGAGGCTTTGAGGTTTCTCGCTTCGGATTTGGGGGTTTGGGTTTAGGGTTTATAGGATCTGGGACGACAAATGGAGATTATTCCGAACGATTCCGACCCGTAGGATAGTCATCATCATACTCGCCAGCATAGTCTTTCCCTGCCGCGTTTTGATCGTAGTCACTGCCACCACCATCAACATCATCAGCAGCAACAACAAACACAACATCCTGGTCGTCGTGATCGTCGCCACCGATACCACCGCACCATCATCATAATCTTCCACTTCATTGGTCATCATCATGGCCTTGACCATCTCACGGCAACATAGTGACTGATACATTGCAGCAGAGAGGGGCAATGAGAGCTTAAACAACTAGAGCTCTGAAGGGATTATTTGCGCAGGGACCACTCCGGCAGTAAATAGACCCCTTTGCAATCCTTTTGAGTGCCCTAACATTAAGATCGGGTGTATAACCGCTCTAGTATGTCAAACAAGCCTCTGAACCCTGAGCCCCCCTAGAATCCAGGGAATCTAGCCAGCACGGTTCAGGGTTTAGGGTTTGGGGTTCAGGGGTTTAGGGTTTAGGGTTCTGCATGAGTGTAACCAAGCACAGTGTCAGAACTTGCTGCTGAGGGCGGTGCTGGATGTCTCGAAGACGCGCCCAGAGTTGCAGGTCACCTTGGGGCTAAGGCTCAATAATTTAGGGTTCAAGGCTGGGGTGTAGAGTCGCATGGTTTAGGGTCCAGAGCTCGGGTTTGGGATTTATGGGAGTTGGGGTTTCAAAACAGGAGCCCCAATCCAAATCCCAAGCTGTCCTGCCCTTAACCCTTCTAAGGGATAAACTTGTTTAAGCCAATCAAGCCCTGAACACCCCAATGTAGGAGCAAACTCTACTGCCAAATTATAAAGAAAAAGATGACAGAGCAACGTCAACACAAACCAAAGAAAACAATCAGACCAGTAGAAACCCAGGCGGAAAATGAAAACCAATAACAACTTACATGTAATAATAAAAAAGAAGAAGCAGAAGAATAATGATAATGATATTCATGCTCAAAACCGAAGCCCAAGAACCTGCAACCTAAAGTCCAAACCTTGGGAAATCCTACACCCTAAACTCTATGTAAGTTTTAGATCCTAAGCCCGGAGAAAACGTGGACACCCGAGGCCCAGACAGTGATGGACTTTCGCTCACCTGGCTGAAGCTCCGCCTGAAGCAAGCGAACTATGGCGTTTGTTCGTAGAGTTCTTGGGGCTTATGAGTTTTATGGGGTTGGTTCAACAAGGGAGGCGGTACAGGGTGGTTAGCCCAAATGGGAGGATTTACAGGGATCTGTAGAGAGTGTTTGCAAGACCTGATGGGCGTTGATATGGCTTGATGCTTTTGTGCGACGTTGTGGGGTTTGGGGGTCTCGCATGGTTGGTGCTTTGAAGGTTTGCAGTTTAGATTTCAGGGTGAAGGACTTAGTCAGGGTTTTCCGGGATTGGGGATGCTGGCAGCATGAGTTTCTTCGGAGCGGAGAAGGAACATAGATTCAATGCAGACCAAGCAAGCCCGAAATGACGAAAATCATAGGACAAGAACAGTCCCGTATAATGCCCTATAAGAACCTGTTTAGAGCCCCACAGAAAGACCCCCGGACAACCCTAAACCCCAAAACGCTTCAAACCTCAAACCTAAATACCTAAATCACCGACCCTAAACCCTAAACCCCAAAAGCCCTAAAGCCACGACCTTAAACCCGAAAAGTCCTGAAGCCCGCAACCCTAAAGCCCAACTCAACCCTAAACCCACATCCCCTTATATAGAACTGCTAGAGGATCCTTTATAGGAGCCCTTAAAGGTAGCCTCGAAAGTAACCTTAATACCTAAAGCGCTCAATTCTAAACCCTAAACCCGATCACTCAAAACCCTGAAACCACAAAACCCGCAATCCTAAACCCCTTGCCGTATGGAGCCCTTCTGTTAGGAAGATCCTTGAAGGAAGCCTTCAGAGGAGCCGAAGACCCCCTCAAAAAAAAAAACTTCACGAGACGTTTTGCTCGTCGATCTATGCCCTCGACCCTAAACCCTTTAATCCCCCCACACACTGCTCCTGGCGTTAGTTCCAATAGCGAACTCGCCCGCAAGACATGAGACTCTCATGCGGCGTGTGAGCGAACTCCAGGCCTTCCCCCGCGGATCGTTTTCTAGGGCTTTGGGTTCATCCCAGAAGGCCCGTCGGGGCACACAGCCATGACAGCCCAAAGAGGGGTGCCACAGGAGGGGCAATATCTGTAGTCGGAGGCAACTTCAGTCTGAGCAACGGCCGGAGCCGCCGAAGGTCATACCCAAGGCGACCCCACAACGGCCGCGGCCTTAGGTACGGCCAAAGCCCGTCAGATGAGAGATCCCTGGACATGAAGCCCTACAGATCCCTTAAAGGAGCTCTTACAGGAAACCCGCCATAGATCCCTGAAACGAACTTCCCCCCCGCAAAAAAAACCTTAGAGGAGACCTTAAAGGATGCCTAAAAGGAACCCCCATAGATCCCGTAAAGGAACCCCTAAAGGAACCCCTAAAAACCCCTGTAGAACAGACCTTAGGCTCGTCGATCTGAAGAAGCTCGCGGAGCGCCCTTCGGATCGCCAACTCAAAGCCTCGGCCCGTGGTTTTTCGAAATCAAAACGGGGGGGCTTGGGTTTAGCAACAGGGCTTTATAAGGGCTCTTTACAGGGGGTTTAGGGTTGAGGCCCATGGGTCTTGGAAACCAGAAAGGGCCTTGAAGGGTCCTTTATGTTCTGGGATGAGCTCGCAGGGTTCTCCGTGGGAGCCTTCGGCGGTGTCACTGGAGCAGGACTCTTTGGCGGTGTGATTGGCGCCAGGTCGTGGCGAGTTGGTGTTGTCGTCGCCATCGGCTGACGATCGGCTCCAATCTCCCCCAACAGTCGTAGATGCATTTCTTCCTCCTCGCTGGAGTCCTGCGTTGCCAGCTGCTTGGCAACTGATATTATGTTCGAATCGAATGCCGAGCAGCTGCGCACGCCACTTTCCCAACTTTGATCAGCACGGGCTCCTCATCCCTGTACAGGATGAAAACATGGACCACGCCCAATCTGCTGGAGCCACCTGTCTCAGTCGACAAGCCCGGCACTTTGAGCAGCTGCCTAGACACGAGCCTGGAGATGTTGGTCTTGCCGTGGTACCCGACCAGATCCTCCAGGCTAGCACGCAGGTCACGCCAGGTGCGGATGCAGGTGCTATGGGCTTCCAGCGGCTAGCGGAAAGCCTCATGCAGAGGAGCTCGTAGTCGCTGGTGCCGGCAAGCTCCACTGCGACAACAGCCGCCGGTGAGGACTTGTAGCGTCCCCGGATTGACAATGTGCATGCTGCACCATTTGGATTTCAGGGCAGGGTTGAAGCCCTTCACACAGCAAAGCGCTTGATGTCCGTGTCAGGCACATCTTCTGCGATGATGTTAGCCGACGATCTTCGAGAAAAGCATGTTGTCAAGTCCGATTTCGAAAGCTTCTCTTGCAGCTTCTGTCTGTAATGTATATCTCGGTTTGCATGTTTCTCTACATTTCTCTCACGTTCCCTTCTTTCTTTGTTGGTGCAAATTCATATTGTCGTTAAGACTAGGGGTCCTGGGACGGGCCGTTACAGTCCTTTAGGGATCCTATTCAGTTTGAGCGGCTTTCTAAAGAGTATAGGGTCTATGATTCTTGTGCTCCTGAAAAAAAGGCGCATTTAAGGGTCCTGTAGTTAAAAACCTTCTTCCTCCAGGGGTCTACAGCGGTTACAAGAAGGGTTTAGGGTTGTCAAGAGGGTTGTTCGGGGAGATTAAGGGTAGTTTCAGGCGTAAGGCTCTTCGTTGCAATGACTCTATCGGGCTCAATAAGTTTTACTAGCAGACAGGCGTTTACAGAGAATTGAGTCGTTAGGATCTTTCATATCTGGGTTCTAGATTAGAGGGTTTCCGACGGACTTCGGGGTTCGAGGGCTTCGGGGTAAGGGTGCAGGGGTTGACGGCTATGAGTTCAGGGGTAGGGGTTTAGGAAGTAGCGAAGGTCCATGGCAAGGTTTCAGGGCGTTACTTTCGAAATTAGGGACAACGCATTCAGGGATGAAGGTACCCATAGACTCCAAAACCCCTTAATTAAGGAATATACCTTAACTTATAATAGGATCCCTAATATGATTTAAGGTATATTCCTTAGTTAAGGGATTTTGGAGTCTCTGGGTATGTCATAGGGTCTCAGGATGTTGGGCTTGGAGGTTCGGCTTCAGGGGTTCAGAGGTACTTGAAGGCTCATGGGACTTATAAGTAAGGTTACAAGTATGCTATAGTTAGGATAACCCCACTTAGGGGACTTATAACACTAATTATATCCTACTTACTAAGTCCCATGATCTCTAAGTAACTGGCGTCTACTCCGAGGTCCTTGAGGTTCTACTTCGGCCAAGGCAGCTGCGCACGGTTGGGCTTCAGGTCTTTGCAGGGATTCGGTATGTTCCATCGCTTGTCTGATGTTTTCCAGCGGTTAGACAGTCTCCGGTAGTGGTAGATAAAGATGCTGGCAGTTGCAGAGTGCATACAGTCTATGCATACAGTCTATGTATGCGGCTGAAAACAATTCGCACATTGCGGGGCGTGATGTATGCGGGTGTTAAACCCACCGCCTCCAACACAAGCACACGGCAGTTGTCAGCGCCTTCGACAGGAGCTACGAAACTAAAACTGCTCCTATACTGGACCAGAGGAATCTCGCTCACGCTCAGCCGAGCAGGATCATCCACCCAACTGAAGATCGTACGTCGTAGTGTCGTAGAGAATTTTTTTGAAAAACTGAGTGCAGGACGCACTGGGAACTTGCCACGGTTCACAATGTCGAAAGTGCGCTGCACGCCTCGGCAGCAATCCAAACGTCAAGAGGACACAGCGAGAGAACGAACAAACAAAAGGAAACACATAGCAGGAAGCACCGCTTGCCCAGCAGCTAAGCCACATGAAAAAGCCACGCACACTCCAAGTCCCACCAAGACCTAAGGGGCCTAAGGCCTAAGTTAATACCTTTTGCCGGTTAAGGTTGGGGGGGATGCTTGGGGTTTGGGAGCTTCTGGCTTAGAGCTGAAAACATCTCGAGCAAACCCTCTGGTCACATCACCGACAAAGCTTGCCATGCTGATGTCAGTTCGGGCACTGCTGTGCACGAGCACGGTGCCGAAGTCCAACGCCACCTTTCGAAGGCCGGATCTGTTTCTGGTCCGCCCAAACCGAACACATCCATGACCCGAGCCAGCCCCTGAACCCGGAAACGTACACGGCGAAACTCTCCAAGACCCAAGCCCTGCATGCCCTACACCGAAGCCCTCTGGAATGCACATGCCTGAGGCGTTTGCAGTAAGATTCTGGAGGGTCCCATAGTTTAAACTTTCGGATTCGGTTTGTTTTGAAGTATCCTCGGGCTGAAGAGCGGCTTTCGCCAGTTGTCGATGGATTGTTCATGGGATATTACATGGGCTTGTGAGGGTGTAGGGTGTAGGTCAGGGTCTGAGAGGTTTGTTTCGACGAGACTCTTTATCAGTACAAGCAGGAGCCCCGATAACAGTTCCCTACCTCATGCGGATACCAAATAAAACATGAAACCCTTGATTTCGGGATCCCCTGGAATTCCAATTTCTCAACCCCCCGACCCTCCACGTGTTTTTGTGAATCCAAACGCCCAGAGCCCGACCTCACGTGGATCGGGTTCGATCACGGCATCCACGGCGAAGGACTCGGCGGCCACGCTCAGCTTCGCGGCCTCTCGGAGATCCGGTCGGAAAACCCTAAACGCTAAACCCCAAACCCCTAAGCCCCTTACCTAAACCCCACAAGCACCAAAAACCCTAAACCCCAAATACCCTAAACTTAAAACCCCCCGAATCCCTGAACTTTTGGAAAACCGTAAGTCAGCAACTCTGAATCGAGCCTGCTGCCAGCTGTTCAAGCCTTCGGCATCGCGGCTCTCCAGGAGTAGCCTGGCAAAAGGGCTCTTTTAGGATTTAGACAGGCTTGTATGGGGTTTACGGTTTTGTGGAGTTGGGGGAGGTTTTCACAGGGTCTTCAAGGCTTTTTATGTGTTAAGATAGTGCTTGAAAAGGTTTTATAAGATAGGTGCATATGATTTCATAAGGGCTTGCTCTATCAGGGTATATCCCCAATACTCCGCACCATCACAATGAAACCTAAACTCCGAGCCGCCAGAAAAGCTAGATCTAACATGCTCCACCATCCTAGGTTTTTGCGCATTGGTATTTTTGGGGCTTGGGGCCTGGGGTTCTCAACAGCAGCAATCTTGCAGGTTCGTAGATGCTACGAGTGTGGTCGTGCTTTGACGAGTTGTTGCTTATCGCAGGTAGATACTTAGACTCTTCGGGAAACCCTTGTAAAAACGGCCCGAAAAAATGGTTAGACCCTAAGCCCTAAACCCTTTTGGAACCCTTATATATATATGTATATATATATATGTATATATACATATATATTTATGTATATATATATATATATCCGTGTTTAGGAACCTAAGAACCCCGTTCAAGGAAAAGGACAAAAACAAACGCGAAAACAGGGCCGGTATACTATAGATCCCTTATAGTAACACTTATAGACCTTTGAAAAAGGAAGCCTATTCCAATTCTCACAAGGCCCTATATTATAGTACCCTTATAGCCCTTACAGCAACCCTTATAGACCCCTTAAAAGAAACCCTATTCTAATGATTAAGGGCCCCAGATTAGAAGACAGGGCCGGCCCACGAGGCGCTGAACTGCGCGGCCCTGGCGGAACGGAAGCTGAGGCGGATGTCGCGCTCCTGCATCGTGGGGTTTATAGGGGTTTGGGGTTTAGGGTTTAGGGGTTTAGGGTTCAGGGTTTAGGGGTTAGGGTTCAGGGTTTAGGGGGTTAGGGTTCAGGGTTTAGAAGGAGGTTTATAGGGTTTTGTGTTTTGGGTTTATAGGGTTTGGGGTTTATAGGGTGTTGGGTTTGGGGTTTCAGGGTTTCGGGTTTAGGCTTTAGCGTTAAGGTTTATAGGCTTGGGGTTGGGCAGGAACACTTAGAGCATTCCACCAAAAAAACAACTTTGATTGTTCGCCATGGCCCAAGCTAATTGAACCCCAAAACCCTGAAAAAAACCTAAACCCTAAACCCTAAGACCCTAAAGCCGGAAACCCCAAAACCCCGACACCCTAAAGCCCTAAACCTCCGCTTTGGTGTCAGCCATCTCTGCGCCACTCAACCTGCCCATAACCCTGAATGGGGCTCCTTCACAAAAAAAAAACTTCATTAAGGGCTACCGGGGGCTCGTAGGTTTAGGTCTAAACCCGAAAACCTAAGACTTTGCACCCAGAGACTCCAAAACCCCTGAATTAAGGAATATACCTTAAATCATATTAGGGATCCTAAAATATTTAAGGTATATTCCTTAATTAATTAAGGGGTTTTGGAGTCTCTGGGCAGACCACTCCATGCCAAACAAGTGAAGACACGGACTGATGCAGACCTCTGGTTTCAACAAAAACGTCCCTTTTATGATATGGGAGTTTCCGAAAATTAGGGGTACCTTATTTTGGGGTCCTGAAAAAAAGGATCCTACTATTTAGGATACTATATTAGGGTCCCCTATTTTCGGAAACTCCCATATAATGGGGAACGAAATTCTCGAGCCCGATTAACCAGGGGTCTACATTACATACCAGGAACAACAACTCTAGAAACACCAGCAAGCTCTGCGGCATCTGCCAAAACACCTAAGGCCTCAAGGCGAGCCCTATCAAGCTACCATCACTCGCAGCCTTTGTGAATCTTACAGATTGTCGAACCCAATTAAAACCCTCAACCCAAGTTAAACCCTCACCCCACAATCCTAGACCCAAACAGCTGAACCCCTCAACCCTAAATCCGTAACTTCAAACCAGTAGAGAATCCCAAAAGCACTCCCGAACCCCCAGAAGCCGTTTGGTCCTCGTTGCCGGACAGGAGGCCTTCTGTTGGTTCGACACCAAGCTCCTGGCTCAAATGAGGGTCTCAAGTTTATGGGTGTAGAGGGATAGCGGTGGGGTTTAGGATGCAAGGGGTTTAGGGGGTTGGGTTTGAGAGTTTACGCGGTTTGGGGATTACGGGCTTTTGGGGGCTTACGGTGGCCCCGTAAACCCAAAAGGGTTTCAGGAATTGCAGGGGTTTAGAGAACTCCCCCCTCTGTACCGCTATCAGCACCCTGTGACGGCAAGAAGTCCGCCATAATGCACCCCCATCGGCGCCGTCCAAAGCCATCATCCATCGATGTTGCTCTTTCATGCACATCTTGGTCTCCACCGCAAATGCTTTGTCAACTGACAGATGAATGTCTTCCCTTGACTTTTTGGAGTCGCCGGATCGACCGTCACGCCTTGGATGCTACTCGGGTGGCGGTTTGGAAGTTTTCTGAGCTGAGCATCCAACACACTCGTGTTCTAAGGCCCAGAAATACCTGAAACCTCGCCTCTTTCGCCTTGGCAAACCCACCATGTCCGTGTGCTTGATGTGTAGGGTTTAGTGCTTTTGAGTGCTTCGAATGCCCAACCGCAGTAAGATCAACAACGGATCAAAATCGGCGAACACAACACGACACCTGAAGCCAAAGTCTCTTAACATGCTTCGCTCCAGAGGGTGAGCGGACGAGTCTAGGTCTACATTCCGAATTGAGCCTAAACCATGACATCCCCCCCGACGCAGAACATTGGCAATGTGCACCTAAACCCCCAAAACCCTGAACCCCTAAACGGCCCTAAACCCTTACACCCCTGAACGGCCCTAAACCCTAAAAACACAAAGGAGCCGCATCCGGTGCTTGCTGCACTCCTCTGGAAGGCGCGGACCGGGTGGTGCCTCCGAAGTCTTGTGGCTTTTGCGAAGTGGAATGTCAGTACTTAGAGGATCATCCCTCAATCCTTAAGAGTAATGTATAGGGAATCCCAGCACTATTTGGCCTTAATCCGGTTTCCACCTTTTTGGGGCCCACTATACTTAGAGGATCATGGGACTTAGTAAGTAGGTTATAATTGGGGTTATAAGTCCCCTAAGTGGGGTTATCCTAACTATAACCTACTTATAACCTTACTTACTAAGGCTCATGAGCCTTCAAGTATCAAGAATAACAGTAACAACAAACAGTAATGGCCAGTCTGACCAGTATGAGCACCAGTAATCATAATAGGTAGTCCGAGTAATTGAAATTCATGAGGTGATGGTGATGTCGATGGTGGTGATGAAGACTTCCCAGGCTTGGAGATCGCTACTACCTAACACTCCCTGACACAACCCTGTTTACTACATCTGGAGCCGAAGCGGCCCCAAACCCAAAACATATTTGCGACAAGTCCTAAAGCTAAAACCCAGGTTGGGGTTGTGCTGGGGTCATTCAGCTTGCTCCTACTGCTACTATGTGGCGGATGAAGACGCTGGAAAGACTGACAATCCACGCCCCGAAACCCCAAACCGCAACACTTACCCCAAATACGACTGTCTATAATCATCTGGGAGTTTCCGAAAATAGGGGACCCTAATATAGTACCCTAAATAGTAGGATCCTTATTATAAGGACCCTAAAATAAGGTACCCCAATTTTCGGAAACTCCCATCTATAACCCTGATTGGAATGCTGAGAATCGGAAGCCTGCTATATCCTCAGAACAACATGAGCCCTATGGGTCTTCGGCTGTCAAGCGAATTGCCCCCGGGGTCCTCTATGGGTTTAGGGTTTAGGGGCTTAGGAGCCTAAGGCCTAAATCGAGTCGCTAGCTACCTATAGGTTTGGGGTTCGACCAGCAGAAATACGTCAATCTTCCCCCGAACATTAACCCCAAAACCCTAAACCCCGAAACTCTGAACCTTTGAACACTACGACAATAGGAATTAGTTTGCGGAAACATCTTGAATGGAGCTTGTAGATCGCACGTAAGCTATACATGTACTGCCCCACCCCTGAGACTATTCAGTGAGTGGACCTAGCTGCAACGAAACGCGGCATCATGGCATTACTCCGATTCGCGATGCCCGAACAAGGAGTCCACAGCACCGAGGGCATGGGAAGATGGCGGTATCAACCGGTCCTGCGACTGCAAGCGAGCACGATGACACGACCGCGCGGAACTGCTGCTACTCTGCAGAGCTCCACATGGGAGCGTCGGAAATCACAACCGCCGACGACCGGCGTCTGTTCACTATGATGGAGATCAGGCTCCTGCATGGTTTCGCTGGGAATAGCAGATGCCAGCCCTGGATGAAAGCTACAATCCGACCCGTTATGGATACTACCGGCATCACAGGTTCAAGGCCTACAGCCAGTGTGGGCTCCTGTTCTGGAACTTAGTCTAGGGCACCACAAGGAGGAATGCGTAGTGTCTAATTACAGCAGTAGCCGATAGTGCCTAGGTAAGTTTACAGCTGTACTATGAACAGCCCCTCCTAACATGGTAGCTTCGGTTCAGCTCTTACAAACCCAAAACACCCTTAAAACCCTGTGCACAACCTCTACAGAGCCCATGACGTCCTTAGTACTTAGTACGCCCAGAGTCTTAACACGAAGACAATGGCACTTGATCTCAACAAGAACCTATAAATATGTTGATTCAGCATATAGTCTTGCTAGAACCTTCGACCCTGTGCAAGACCCGTTTACTTAAACCTTTTGACACACTGAGTACACAGCCCTATACAGCCCCATCAAATCGCTACAACCCTAAGCCCTATAAGGCCCAGCGAACCCCATGCCTAAAACCCTACGATACCCCAAATAAGGCCCTTGCACAACCATGCCCTAAACCCTAGACTAAACTCCCAGACCCGTACTGAACACCTAAACCTACCCAGCCCCCAACCTCGTCACCCTCCTCTCCCTCCACCTTCTCAGTCTTCTCCTCTGCAAGGACCTCGCAGGTGGCCAGAAACTGCTCTCCGATGGCGTTTTTGGTGTGTGTGTGGTGGCTACATGGGAACCTTGATAATTAGAGTAGGGTTTGGGGAAGTAATGTAGAATAATTATTATATGAAAGTCTGCGGAATGGGATTGGTAATTGTTCCGGCTTCCCTTTGTTGGTTGTAGGCTTCTGGGTTTAAGGTGCTGAGTTTGGACTTGAGTTCTGTCTGCCCGGGTGCCGAGACGCGAAGCTGTCTCTGTGTTCGTGACCTAAACCCCTAAGCCCTAAACACCACAACACACGTCTCGCGTGGTAGTGTGCGCGGAGCATCGACACACCCTAAACCCTGAACCCCTAAACCTCTACCCCTGAACCCTAAACGGTAAGACCCCAACCAGAGCCGGAGGGCCTGCAGTTTCAGCACAGTTGCGGTACCATTGATCTAATGTAGGGGCCTTAATATTTCGAATAAGGTTTTGGGCCCCTTTATAGTATGATTATAATAAGGAACCCTAAGGAATAATAGTGGTACCTTCGTAGTATGTCTATATTAGGGGTTGGGCTAAACCCTAAACCCTAATCCCTAAACCCTAATCCCTAAACCCTCATGGGCTATCTGGGGAATAATAACAGGCATCTTCGGTCCTTCGACTCCTTGCAGAGCAGCTGCCACCGCACAGGCCTCTGCTGTTCAAGGGAAACGGTTTAGGGTTTAGGGTTTAGGGCGTGTTGTGAGGTTGGGTATATGTTTTTATAGTTGTTCACAAGTGCTGTATAGGATTTCAGGGATTTGGGTTTAGGGCTGTTTAGGGCTTTAGGGGTTTAGGGTTTCGGGGGTTCGGACTTACTGTCTTAAACCTACTTAGATTGTAAGGGTTGGGGGTTTAGGACTTGCCAGTAGAGTTTGGGGTTGGTTGTATGAGGGGATTCTCCTAATTGCTTCCAAGCCCGCCAAGACTCAGAGGCCTGACTAGCAACCAGCATCCAACCTCTCCTCTAATGTGTGCGTATTATCTATATATATATATATAAACGAACACATACATACATGCATGCATACATACATACGTACAGACATACCCACACGCACAATCATACACGCATTGACATTTACACGTTCATACACACTTACATACATATGGACAGACAGGCAGACAGCCAGGCAGATGTAGGTAGAAGCTAAACTCTTCCAAGCCTACAGCCCCCTAATCCTGAAAATACCGGCTCCAGTTTCTAACGTGAACCTCCACGCCTATGACCTATGAAGCATCTACACTGTTCTACACACATGTATCGCTTCCCACCTACCTACATCCTTGCCAACCCCAAACCCTAAACCCCTAAACCCCCAAACCCCAAACCCTAAACCCCAAAACCCTAAACCTCTAAACCCAAGGGCCTAAACCCTAAACAAACCCCTGAACCGCTGGAGGCTGGTCTGAGACACCAGCACTGAGCTCTCGTTCTTGATTTTCACCTTGTGACAAATGGTTCAGAGACTTCTAAGGCTCACCCAGAGACTCCAAAACCCCTTAATTAAGGAATATACCTTAAATCATATCAGGGGTCATATTATAATTTAAGGTATATTCCTTAATTAAGGGGTTTTGGAGTCTCTGGGCAGGGCTTTAGGGTTTAGGGCTTAGGCTGTAAGTCGCTTGGGTTTAGGATTTGGGGCTGCTAGAGGTCAGGTTTCAGGTTCTTGAGGGTTTAGGGCTTAGGTTCACAGTTTGCGGTGTAGTGCTAAGGGAGAAGTATCATTAACGGTGCAGGTCGAGTAGGATGCTACAAACCGCAGAAGGTAAAGGGCAGAGTCGCTCACCTATTCAATCCTGACCTGACTCCAACTAAAACCCTTTACTCAACCCCCTCTTACGAAGTACTGTAGGCGCCTGTTTAGAACAGCGTTCTTGCGTACATTAGAGCATTCCGATGTAGGGGGGGCAATACCTTACTTTGTTCCCACCCTGCAGGCTCTCCATGGGCCTCTGCAGCCTGCAGCAAACAGCTCTGCTCAGCTGACCGAATCCCCGCTCCTCGCCCGTAAATCTGCTATCCCAAACTATGACCCAAAGCCGTATGAAACTAAATCCTGCATGCATGTTCATGGGTAGTTATAAGCGGTGGAGTAAGCAAGTAAGATAATTTCCCCCAAGGACCCCCCCCCCCAATGCCTCGAATCCGTAATAAACCCGAAGCCGAACAGCATGGGCCCCCAAACCCGAAAACGTCAAATCTGGGCCCTGCGCCCGCTGGTCATCGGCACGGATGTTCATCATCAGTCTGCCGAAATCCACCTGCTAAAAGCCCGGTATGATGGGAGCTGAAAGGATCTCCAAACCCTGAACCAGCAGCATAAACCATGGACGTTGCCATAACTCTGAAGGCTGAAACCCTGAAACCAAAACCCCTTAATTAAGGAATATACCTTAAATCATATTAGGGATCATATTATAATTTAAGGTATATTCCTTAATTAAGGGGTGCTTTTTTTCCGGGGCTCGGTGGAATCTTGGACCCTATAGGCCAACAGCACAAACTCAGGAGGCTTCGAAGTGGGCCGCTAGCATCAGAACAGGGTTCTTGGGGGATACTATACAGTGAACCCCAGAAAGTTGGAACATGGATTTAGGATGATTCATGCTGGGATTCCCTATACTTTACTTTAAGGGCATGAGGATATCGATGTTCCAACTTTCTGGCTTCTACTTTAGTATAACTAAACGGGGACGAAAAGGGGAGTACTATATAGTACTCCCAAAGGGGTCCTAGATACCGTTATGGGGGATACTTCCCCAAATCATAATACAAGAATCCCTAATGTAGAAACCCTACATTCTCCTTCCTGCGTACTTAGGAACCTTTGGGACTATGAACTATTTAGGTCTCCTTGAAGCCACCTCAGCTGAGGATGGACAAGGTCTAGACTTCGAACAGAAGCAATGGCCCCACAAGACAACTTGAACCATATGTAATCCCTATGCCCGAACCCGATGTGAGTAGGCAGGCCCTTCTCTCAACAGTGGCTCCTTCAGGGTCCTGCTTGCAGTCAAGAACTGCGACCATGCGGCTTCAACACCTCCTAAAGCCTGAACCTAAAGCCCTAAACCCTGAAACCCGCAGACCCTAAATCCTCAATCGCCACTGAAAAACCTTAAAAGACCCTTTTAACTCTAGTGTATGACTGACGCCTGTATAAACCCTAAAAGGCTGGAGCCTCAAAACCAAACCAAGCCCTCAAGCCCTGACATTCCCGCATAGCCCGTATATATTCGCGCGTGACGACAAACCCCAAGTACCACTTAAACCCCTAAACCTAGTAGCCTAGACCCTGAAGCCCAATTCCCTACAAATTCTCAGCCTAGGCCGTAAGACCGTGTGCCTCTTCCTTCTCCAGAGAGAGTGCCGGCACTTCTCCGACAGCGCAAAGGTTGAAGGCAACCTTGGGGATATCTCTGAAGGGCGCTAAGGTTTTGGGGTGGTTTAGGTTTAGGGTTTAGGGCCTTGCAGGCTTTGAGAGGTTCATGCCGAAGTCTGACCCACAGAGTCCTAGGTACTGTTATGGGGGATACTTCCCCAAATCATAATACTGTAAATACTATAGAAACCCTACATTCTACTCTACAGGTACTTAGGACGCTTTGGGACTGCGAACTATTTAGGTCCCCTTTAAGCTTCCCTCCTAAGCTGAAGATGGACAAACCATGTTAAGCTTATCTGGGTACTTAGGGCCCTTTGGGTAAGCTCCACAACCGTGAATGCTTCGCCCACTGATGAAATGCTCGGCTGATTCCTTCTGTGTCTCCTCCTTAGTGTATGGGCTCTGATTGTCAGAGGTTTCCGGTAGAGCGCTGATAGAACCCTCGCAGAACCCTTTCGTACACGAACAAGGACAATTAAAACAAAGTTGCAGGCAGGTTGCAGGTCTTCAACACCCTGACTCCAAACCCTGCTTGAAGGCTCATGGGACTTAGTAAGTAAGGTTTAGGGTTCCTTTTAAGGGTACATAGGGTACTATAGGGTTCTACAATAAGCTCCCTTTAAGGGTTTAGGGTATAGGGTCTACTTGAAGGCTCATGGGACTTAGTAAGTAAGGTTATAAGTAGGTTATAGTTAGGATAACCCCACTTACGGGACTTATAACCCCAATTATAACTTACTAAGTCCCATGATCCTCTAAGTAACCCCAAGCCCGAAACCCTGACCCTCCGCATAGAGTTTCAACACTTCCAGATGGAATACATCTCAAGATGCCCCTCTCCCCTTTCTTACCTATCCAGTGCCACAGGGGAACTAAAGCCAACTGTTGGGATTTTGAGGAAGATTATAATTTCGCCCGTGAAACTTTATCTACTAAGCTTCTGTTTGTACGTATGCAATTGCGAGCCTACCGGAAACCTCCAAACCAAACAGAACCCTGAAACCTTCGAACATGTTGCCAGGAGTGAGTCCCGCACTGGCTCCGGATTATGTTCGATGCGCGCCACCTTTAAGGGGTGTATGGTCTGGGTCGCGGGTAAAGGGTTTTGGAGTTTTGGGATTGCGGCATCAAGCGGGCGCTTGGATTTGGAGTATTTGGGATTCGGGCTCCATAATACGGGTCTTGATTGGGGTTTGGGGTTTAAGGTTCAGTATTTGGGATTTGGGCTCCATAATAAGAGTGTTGGGGTGTAGATGGGTTTCGTATAGGGCACTAGTCATTGGAATCAGGTTTAGGGATCGCGGTTGGTTCGGACACCTGTGTTGGTCCTCAGGCTCGCTCACCCAGAGGCTCTTCGGGTTCTCAGCAGCTCGAGTGGCAACTAGCTGGCCGCATGACTTCAGAATATCATTGTTACTTCACATTGACTATGACTTTGCTATTGTTCTTGCTATCCTGACTCCAGAATGTTCAATGTTTCCGTTCGGGTGGACTCGAGAACATTACTTTCGCCATGAGAAGCGGTGAGTAGCGACGATGATTGCAATGATGACGATCTTGGTGCTAATGGTGATCCTGGCGAAGATGGTGATGACGATGTTGATGATGATGATGATGATGCTGATGATGGTGACCATGGTCATCATCATCACCATGACGGTAATGATGCGGGTGGTGGCAATGACGGCGATGATGCCGATTATCAAGATGATGATGGTTATGATGACGACCATCATCATGACCAGCATCATCATCATGATGATGACGATGGTGATGATGATGATGACCACGACGACGATGACGATGGCAATGATGATGACGACAGACTCTGCTTTCAGTCTCTACACCGGACCCGCCACGCCTCCTGGGTTCTCGAACTCACATAATATAGGGGCCTTTATAATTAGAATAGGGTTTTGGGGCCCATTCTACTATAATTATCGAGGAACCCTCAAAATAGTATAGGTTTATGTCAATCTCTTCTGCTAGCTCTAGTCAGATCGCAAGTGGCTCAAAATAGGATAAAAATAAGGAAAATAATGGGAATCCTGGTTGTTCGGAAATACAAATAAAATAGGAGAAAAAAAGGAGGAAAATAGGACCTGCCCGCACTCCCCGCACGACTTTCTACCCTGCGGCCCGGTGTTATTTTCCTATTTTCCCTAGGTTTTTTCCTACATTTCCTATGTTTCTCCTATTTTTGCTCCTATGTTATTCCTATTTTTCTCCTATTTTTTCACTATGTTATTACTATTTTTCTCCTGTTGGGTTTCCTTTCCTATTTCTTCCCAATTTCCTGTAAACCCTGAAGTCCTATTTATTTCCTATTTTTCCTATTTCTGGAAATCATGGTTTCTCTAGACTTAGCACTCCTGAGATTGACATAAGTATAGGTAATTATTAAGGCCCCTATAGTATGCCCAACCCGATTTCTGTCACAACAGCACCCTTCCATCCCAGTACTGGTTTATTCTGTGCCGATCTCAGAATCCTGAAGCCAGGGTCCCTGCGATTCGGTCATTGTAGACACCCTTCTCCGGTGGAAAGCACCAGATCTGGTGGGACAGATTCTGACTTCTATGGCATGCTGTGCTGTGAAAATCGTCGGGGGTAGAAGCTTTGCATGTCGGCGTCTGGAGTAACAAAAAAACGCAATGGTAGAACATATGGCCCTGCAATGTAAACCGCGAGCCCCAAGCTCACCGAGATAATTCTCATCTTGGGAATCATGGGGACACGGGCAGTTAGGGATATGCTCTCGGCATGGAAGCATTGTTTCAATTTTGTGAATACGCATCCATACCCTACACCTTCTTCCCTTATCTGCGGGGGCCTAGGGCACCTTTGATTGAGGGCGACGACACCTTAGACCGTAAGCCCGTACAACCTAAAACCAAACCCAGTCAGCTTCTAAAGCTTTACAGACCCCAAACAAATTGAAACTTGGCACCGCTAAGGAAGTCAACTTAAGTTAATCGCCTCAGCTACCAGAACTGGGATATATGGTGCAGAACATATGTATGTTTTCTTAGCTGCGGTTTGCTATCCTGCTGAACTACTTAGCTTGCTGAAGAATGCTGCGGGAATGTGGGCGCGTAAACCTGGAATGCATCCAGTGCGCGTGCTGCTGTTCCCCTAATCATGAGGCTTTCTTAAACTGTCATGTCCTTTGTCGGCATCCCTCACTGTCAGGATCCCATAGATGGGGATCTCGACTAGGTTGCTTGAAAGGTACGGAAGTGCGTGAGATACGTTAACTGCGGGTAGGTTGGCGTGCGGGGTCTCCAAAAACACCCTAGGTCTCGCAAAGGCCGCTTCAAACTGTTAAAACAGAAAACGCGATGCACCAGA
>BGNK01000395.1:155351-257697 GCA_003297005.1 Symbiodinium sp. clade A Y106
AATCAGCCCCCCCCTCTGCCGAAAAAAAGTGGTCTGGGAAATTAGACCACCCAAGTGATCATCATGAAATCCCCTCCACGCCCTAAGTTCCCCTTAACGTAGGCTCGCGCACTCCTATATTGAAAGGGATGCAAGGTTCCGTTTCCCTTCTCGACCTATCTCTGCGCTTGATGAGAACATTCTGATTGAAGAGCAGATGCAAATGTCCAGACGACCAAAATCGCAACACATTAGTTGCGAATCCAAATAACAATCCCAACAGTGATTTCCGTCGATTAGGGTCCATGATAGAATGCGGACACAAAACAGAAACCCAGGGGCCAACGTACATTTTTCGGCATAAAGGTTGTCGGTGTTTTTGGAGCAAGCTCCACATGAGACAGGAGAGCTCCGCACCCAGACCTCAAACCAAAAATCCTAAAAACCCGTGAACCCCCAATGAGCAACAATGGATCTTAACACCCGTTATTTATTTACTGAATACCACAAAGCCAAAGCAATCAATATTGAACGCCGCACCTTGACTTCAGCATCCTGGTTCACACCCAGCCTGGTGTTTGGAAGCGCATGGGTAGGGCTCACCTTACTACTCCTTATAAACACCCAAGGCTAAGGGGGTCCTTATTGTGATCTCCTTGCATGTTTCTTTAAAAACGAAAAGTAGGTAGCTTGTTTCGGGGATTTGCGCCCCCTAAACCCTAAACCCATAAACCCCCAAACCCTAAAACCCCAAAACCTAGACCCTAAACCCTCAGAAAGTTCGGCAGGTTGTTTCGGGGGGGTGAAGGCCAAACTTCAAAGCCGAACCTAGTGGCCTTTTGGGGTTTGGGGTTTAGGGTTATAGGGTATAGGGTTGTTTAGGGTTTAGGGTTGTTTGGGGTTTAGGGTTGTTTAGGGTTATAGGGTTTATCACTTTGCTTGTAGGGTCTCCATCAAGTCTATGTTAGGGTTCAAAAGAAGAATCTCCCAACCAGAATCAGTCCGACCCTGTCGTCGTCTAAACATGGACCGGTCAGCCCAGCCCTATCAGGCCTAGCTGCAAACAAACCTTTACTTGCATGGCCACGGGGAGCTGCAAGTGGTTGTAGGTTTGAGGGTTCAGAGGTTGGACTGCTCTTCCATATTAGTGCCGCAACCCTCAAACTCTTTGCTGAAACACAATATTCAATACCCCAATCCCAAAATAAAAAACGGTGTGCTCGTCATTCTGCACCATGCAGTGTGGTATTTACGCCACGTAGGACTCTAGCGCTGAGTTTAGGGTTGAGGCCCGTGGGTTTTGGGAAAGCGCTAGGCAACGTTTCAAGCTCCTAGCGGCTTAGGATTTTCTGCGGGACAAAACAACTGATATAGGGGCCCCTTATACTATACTTACAATAAGGAGCCCCCAAAATAGGATAGGTAATTGCTTAGGCCCCTATACTAGAAAGACTGACTACGTCACTGCGTGAACTCTGCAGCACAACAGTCCTCTGTGGAACTGGCATCGCATGCCCCATCAATGAATAGACATTGGCCCCATAGTAGTTCCTTTTTGGGATTACCTTATAGAATTCTAACTATGAACCCCAAAAAGGAACTATTATGGGGCCTTGGGGTAGACACAGAATATCCGACCACTACCGCTGCTCAAATCAAGAGGACAGAAGTACAGTGCGGTTTACGGTCCGTTAAGCAGTACTCTGGGCTTGATCCGGGAATCACATCTGCATAAATCCCTACTTAGAGGATCATGTGACTTAGTAAGTAGGTTATAATTGCGGTTATAAGTCCCCTAAGTGGGGTTATCCTAACTATAACCTACTTATAACCTTACTTACTAAGTCCCATGAGCCTTCAAGTAGGGCCTAAGGCCCTAGAATAGAGAGTCCCAGCTCAAACACAGGTACAGGCGTTACCAATTCCGGACTCTTCTTGTTTCCAAGTAGATGCTGAGACCAACACTTGATGTTGTCTGGCTCAACAATGAAGGGCGAAGGTCCTTTGATGTCGTCCTGGGCCCATGTCGGATTGCTCCGAATCGCTCCGAAATCAAGGGATGTTAGACGAGGGGTTGACAAAGCTGATGCATTGGGTGTACAAGAACCCCGGCTTTCCTTCTAGATTCTAGATTCTACTGCTTCTACTGCTACTGCTGCTGCTACTGCTACGACGAATGAGAAAACAGTCTTTCAGACCCGAACTCCTGCTTTCACTGCCCAGCATCTCGCAGCCAGAAATCGGGAAACGCTCAACAACCAGGATTGCACCAACTACGAGGACAAACAATTGGCAACAAAAACTAGACTCGTCGCCTACTCTGTTCCGAGGCAGCCATCACATCCGTGAACCCTGAACCCTTTTCTGCTTGAAGCTTCATAGATTCATACGTACGGTCCGAAGGGCCGTGCAAGAGCAACATGTAGCACTACAGTTGCCTTGCATATTCCGCTGCGTGTATCTCTAAACCTTGTTGGGTGTATCACCGTTATGAAACCGTTAGAGCATGACACCGCACCTCTTACAAAGCCCCTTCAAGTATTCACTAGGTCCCCTGGTGATTAACCGTACACGCCAAAGCCCCTACACCGCCCTAAACTCTAAAGCTCGTATCTTCGAGCAACATTTCCAGATCTTGCTGCCGAGCGTCCCCAACAGCAAAGTCTCCGCCAGCGGATGCCAGGCCTTCGGCGTGGATGCAAAAAAAAGGGTCCTGGGCTTGGGGCGTATAGGGTTGAGAGTCTAGGGTTTACCTTTCAACCCCTCCAACCTTAATATCTCGAACACCTTTGGAGATTTCAGAACCCGCCTATCCACCCAAACGCTTTACAAACAGTGAAACTACAGAACTGGAAAACACAAACACAGAATAACCACAACAAAGGCCACTACAGTAGCCGTTGAAACCCTGAAACCCTAAAGCACCAAACTCCTCAGCCCAATACCCGAACGGGATCCCCGGAAATGGCCTGGGCTTCAGGCTTTGGGGTACGCTCCGTGACTCTTAGGCTTAAGACAATTTATGACTCAAGGGCTGCAAACTTTTATGAGCTTAGGGCTTTTTCGTGAAAGGCATTCAAACCCCCCCCCCCCCCCTTAGGGTTTAGGGTTTAGGGTAAAGGCTGTAAGGGTGCAAGTGCTTGAGGGCCGAACCAAGCCGTACATTCGCCGGGAAGAGCGAATCGTTGGTGATGCGGATGTCTGGCACCAGAAGTAGACTAGGATGTTGTGGGGTTGGTTCGTAAACCTTGGGCCCTTTCAGCACACAGGAATCAGGGTCCCTCTGCATTCCAATATTCCGATTGTACCACATTGGCTGGGTGGGGCCGAACCCAACCCTAAAGTTCCACATAACCAAACAGTATATACGTCGCCCTAAAATAAATACCTAAACATAAGGACTACTTTAAGGCCGCAGTACATCATAGTTGAGTACATGGACCCTTAGGGCAACTTATTCCAGTCTACTATACTCCAACACCCTCTCCTAATTGTTAACATTCTTGGTAGTTGTTTTGGGGCTCCTTACTCTAGTTATAGCAGCTTATAGCATAGTAATATAAAAAAATTAGCCTATCCTAATATTTACAAGGCACCTCTTTTTTGGAACCCTATTGCAAATCCTTCATAAACACCTTTGTGGAACCCTTGAACCCTATTCCAGCTACTAAGGCCCCCCCTATTATAGAACACTATTATACAGTAAACTCCAGAAAGCTGGAACATCAGTATCCTAAGTCCCTTATACAAAAGAGAAGGGAAATCCAGCACCAATCCTCCTAAACCCATGTTCCAACTTTCTGGGATTCCCTTTAGACCCCCCTTAAGGAACCCTTTAACGGAACCATTCCAACCATTCAGGCTCCCCCGATATTATAGAACCTTATTATAGCCCAGGTTTAAGGAACCCTTTAAAGGAAGCCTATTCAAACTATGAAGGCCCCCCCCCCCATAATATAAACTCTTATTGTAGCCGCCGTTTAAAGAACCCTTGAAAGAGAACCCTGTTCTACCTATTAAGGCCTCTCCAAATCCTTTCTGGGAGCCTTTAAAGGAACCCTGTTCTAACCATTAAGGCCCCTACCCAGAGACTCCAAAACCCCTTAATTAAGGAATATACCTTAAATTATAATATGATCCCTAATCTGATTTAAGGTATATTCCTTAATTAAGGGGTTAAAATATGATCCCTAATATCGGACCCTAAATAATAGGATCCTTATTATAAGGACCCCCAAAATAAGGTACCCCTAATTTTCGGAAACCCCCATGACACTAGAGTAGAAGCCAAAAAGTTGGAAACCCAATAGCCTCAATCCCTAAAAGTAATGTATAAGGAATCCCAGCACTATTTGGCCTTAATCCGGTTTCCAACTTTATGGGGTTCCTCCCCTGTTTCCAGCCTAAACCCTTCAACCCTCAACCCTAAACCCTAAAACCCTAAAACCCTAAACCCTAAACCTTAAACCCTAAACCCTAAAACCCTAAAACCCTAAACCCTAAATCTACTGTAACCCCGACCGGAACCATGGCAGGACGGCTTTCCGCGTGTCGAAGGACGTGGGGACTCAGGGCTTGCAGTTGAACCTCCTGGGCTGAAGAGGGTTTAGGGTGGTAGGATGGTTTAGGGTTTAGGGTTTTTTGTTTTAGGGTTTAGGGTTTTTTGTTTTAGGGTTTGGGGTTTAGGGTGTAGGGCTTAGGGGTTTTGGGTGGTAGGATGGTTTAGGGTTTAGGGTTTAGGGTGGTAGGATGGTTTAGGGTTTAGGGGTTTAGGGTGGTAGGATGGTTTAGGGTTCAGGGTTTTGGGTGGTTCAGGCTTTACGGTTATAATAAGGCCTAGGGTTTAGGGTTGAGGTTTAGGGTTTTGAGATCAAGGTCTAGGGGTTGAGGGGTTGAGAGGTTGAGGGTTTAAGGTTTAGGGGAGACTCCGGCACGGAGTGTCAGCCATTCAAGAATACGCAGGGCTTCCTAGGGCTTATGAAAGCTTTTGACGTTCTCAGGCTTGGGGTTTCTCATTGGGCTGTATAGAGATTGTTAGGGCTTTAGGGATCCGAATACCGCTGAGTTAAAACAAGAATTCCAATCATGCCGTTTCTCGTGGTTTTTTGGGTATGGGCTGGGGGTCCAGGGCTTGCGCTTGGGTTTGGGTTTGGGGCTTAAAGCGTTTTGGGCTTCTGGGTTTAAGGAGACTATAATATACATATATATATACATATGTGGGCAGGCCGGACATGTTTGTAGGTTGCTGCAGGTTTGCATGAGGAAGGTACCTAGAGACCCCAGCTTCGCCAACTGCTGAGGGTCTGATTAGAGTAGGTGTATACAGCAGGCGTCTTACTGTACTATGATCTAAGGACTACTACACCATAAAGCTTGAGCCCGAGAAACCTAGCGTTGGGGCTCCTTTTTGTCATTTTCATCGCATATTCCTTCCAACCGGTTGTTGGTGTTGTGGGAGCTACAAGCAATAGTTAAAACCCACAGCCCTAAACCCAACATTTATCAATTAATGCAGCGTTGGTGACAGTTGTTGCCATCCACGCTGCTGATGAAGAGAAGTCTTCAAAAGCCACACAGCCACACCAGGTGTTCCTGCAAGACAGCAATGACAACATCTCTTTAAAATTGTTGCTGCTCGGCGTTTCTGGCGCCTTCCGGATGCTAAGGAAAGTCCGCTCCAAATGGCCAGCGCGCTGCAAAAACGGAAGGTCGCCTTTTACACCGAGAGCGACGAAGTTGCTGCCGTGCCTTTCGCCAAGCTGTCGTTGATAAACAGCAGCTGGGTTCCAGCTGTGTATCGAGACGGTATCGAGGCATTGCAGTGGCTAAATTACTTAATTTGAGCAGCCTTCAAGGACGTGTCATCTCTTCCCATCTGCACGAGGAATGCGTGCATATGTACCCCACGATAACCTTTGGGTGCGAGGAGCATGCCGTGTTGAAGGGCACGATATTGGTTTTCCTTCGTGGCGGTTCCTGAAATGATCAGGGCCACGCGCCGGGCGATGGCAAGGATGACTTCTCTTGCCGGTGGAAAGCCTAGCGTGTTCAATATTCATTACCCTAAGGGTCCAAGTACCCAACAATCATATACTCTCCCAAATATTAACCTACATAACTACTATCCTAAACCCAAGTACCTGATTCTTGCGTCCTTTGGACCCTTGGGTTACAGAGAACCCGCTGGAGCTCGGCGTATTTAGCGTGCTGCCTCAACCTCTGCCCTGCGCCCCTATAAACTCTGCTGGCACATATTTGGGAGTTTCCGAAAATGAGGGGTACCTTATTTGGGGGTCCTTATAATAAGGATCCTACTATTTAGGGTACTATATTAGGGTCCCCTATTTTCGGAAACTCCCATTTGACTACAAGTCCAATATTATTGTCTTTTGGCTTTTGAATAAAAGTCTATAATTATTGTCGTTTTGGATTCTTACTATGTGGTTCTTATTCGACAGAAACCTACCATGATTCTCTCTCTGTCTTTTGGCTGTTCTTCCCCTATGCACCCTCAACGCAAACCTACCATGAATCCCTATCTGTACTATCAACATGGATATTCGTAGTATAAACCCTAAACCTAAATCCTAAACCCTAAACCCACCATAAACCTCAAACCCTATAAGCCCTAAACCCCTAAACCCACCCTAAGCCCTAGACCCTCAACCCCAAAATCCGGAAACACCCTAGACCCTAAAGCAAGAATAACAACATAATCGGCCCTGGGCTGCCGGGGCCGTGGCGGCTGGGGGCGGAGCCTCTTCGGGCACCTCCTCCTCTGCACCTGAGGGGCTTCTGCTAAGGAATTTAATTCAAGTTACCATATTAGGGATCTATAAGGGTTCCTTTAAGGGATCTATACGGGTTCCTTTAAAGTTTAAGGGTTTAAGCTTTAAGTTACCGAAATAGGGATCTATGGTGAATAATATGGTTTCTTTTTTATGGCAACTTAAATTACACCCCTTAACAAGAACCAAGGTAGTAACATAGGGTCCTTAATAATTAGAATAGGGTTTCCTTTGAAGGGCTCCTTTAAAGGGGTCTATATATGGGACCTATATTGGGGTCTAGTACAGGGGCCGTAACAATTTGAATGGGGTTCCTTTCAGAGGTATTATACGGTTCTGTAATAGGGTCCCCTTTAAGGGGTATTCTTCTATAACAGGGTCCCCTTTGAAGGGGTTTTAGGGTTGAGGATTACGACTTTGGGGTTTTGAGTTTAGGGTCTTGGGGGTTAGGGTTGGGGTTCAGGCTTTCTGATTATTGCGTTTAGGGCTTACGGGTAAGGGTTTCGGAGCTGGGTTCCATGAAAGGGCTCCTTTAAGAATACTTTCCATCGTTCCCTTTAAGGCTTCCTCTAAGCGCGTTTCCTAAAGGTACTCTAACTCTAAGGGTTCGATACTACGGGGTCTCGAAGGGTTCCTTTGAGGGTTTGCACGAAGAGACGCTCAGATTTCTGAGTGACGGGCCTGCAGTGGCTGTAGCTCCTTCCATGGATTACGGATTAAGGATCTTTCTGTCAGTGATGCATACATCCGCCTGTAGATTTTACAGTAGATGTTTAGGGCTGGTGGGGATAGCGAGGTGGGGTTTTGGGAGTTTTTCATGTTTCGGGTAGTCGCATCCCCCAGTACGAACTTACCCTGATCCTCAAACCCTCCAAAGGGGACTACAGGTGAGAGGCCCCGTATATGAACTCTGCAATCCCGGAAACGCCCCTGATAATTCAGCCTTAAACCCAGCCCTCAAACCAGAAACCCAAGATCTTGCACTACCTAAGCTCTCTGATCCCTGAACCTTTCTATCTCAAGACCTTACAAAACGCAATCCCCTTTTCTTAGCGGAAATCGTAGGCCAGCCCCTGAATCGTAACTTGAATTAAAACCTGCCTACACCGCACGATACACCTTCAACGCCCTATCGGAATCCCCAAATGCCAAACCTTATGACTTAGACGTTGTAGCCCCGCAGTCGAAACAACTCTAGAACCCAAAACCCTAAGAGACTGAAACCCTAAACCCTAAAACCACAAGCCCTAAACCCAAAAACCCCAAATCCTAAGCGACTGAAAACCTAAAGCCTAAACTTGGTTCCTGAGTAGCCCCTTAATAATAAGGGTGCCCTTTTTCCTAATATTCAGTTTTCATAAAGGGGACCCGAAAATAAAAAGGGCAAAAGGGTACTACCCGGGAACCTAGTAAAACCCTAAAACCCCAACTCCTACACACTTGCCGCAGGGCCGTCCTTCTGCGCCAGCCTCATGTAGAGGAGGTTCCTCGACCTCACCGCCACCGACAAGAGCGCCCTAGAAAGGGTGTAGGGTTTAGGGCTTTCTCGGTTTAGGGTTTAGGGGTTTAGGGTTTCCTTTTAAAAGTTCCTTATGGTGATCGCTGTATAGAAGACGTCCTTCAGTTGTTTAGATTATAGTTTAAGTCGGGACTGTAGGGGTTTAGGGCTGATTCCATGGACTGAGGGCTCAAGATGGGGCTTTGCAATTGTCGGTGCATTTAACTTAGTTGCTGAGTTCATAAGGCCCAAAAAGTGTACACTTTCCGGCCGGAATAGTTACCAATACTGTTGATGGACAAAATCCTGCATGACCCTAAGGACCCTAAACTATGGGAATTATGGCATATTCCTTCTTATGGGTCATGCAGGATTTTGTCCATCAGCCGTAGTATCCCCTCAAAGTGCTTGTAAACAGCTATGCAAAAATCTACCCCAAGACCCTCTTCTAATCTAATGCTGGAGACCCCTAAATTCGGCAGGATTTAGGGATGTTGGCTTTATACTCGCAGAAAGACATAACAGAAAACGTTTAAAGGAGTCCCAAATCCTGATCCGCAGAGCACGTTCTTTTTCCTGCAATCAATGAGTCTCAGAGCTTGGAGGGTGGCGCCTCCCCAAGAGAGTCCAACCTGGACTTACGCAACGTGTTCTAGAAAGGTGGGTTTGCTTCTAGGCGTTCTGAGGGTTTTAGATAGATGTTCAGGTTAAGGCTTTGGGTTTGGGGTTCAGGGTTTCGGCTCTTTTATGGGATTCGAACCGTTACCGGCTCCTACAAGGAATCGATAAAGGTCAGAGCTCAGCTCTTGGGGTTTATATGGCTTCAGGATTTGGGAGTTTCCGAAAATTAGGGGTGCCTTATTTTGGGGTCCTTACTATAAGAATCCTACTATCTAGGGTACTATATTACGGTCCCCTATTTTCGGAAACTCCCAGTTAGGGCTTCAGGGATGGCTTTCGGGCTTAGGGCTCCTCGGGGTCTATGCTGGTCCCCTAAACCCTAAACCCTAAACCGTTGCTGGTCATGACCGGGTTTGGGATTAAGGGTTTTCCTTTGGGGTTAAAGCTCATGGTTTGGCTTCCTGCAGAGGTTTGGGATGTAGGTGCCTCAGAGTTGGACTTTACTCGGGGTTTCTTGCATTTGCATGTTAGCGGTTTAGGGTTTAGGGTTTTGGGTTTAGGGGCGACCTATTAATTAATGGGCTCTTTGGACCCTAGCTCACGTCTCTTTGAAGGGCCGCGTGGGGGTTGCGGATACATGCTTCTCTACATCAGGGGACTGTTGGAGAGCCCCATTTCATCACGTACGACTAACATTTTTGGAGATCCTGACGTACCCTATTAAAGGGCCACCAGGGCTCTAGAGCATGGGACGGCACGAGATATGCCAGATCGGGTTGAGATCCTACTGCTGTAGGGCTTCAGGTCTACAGATCGTTTGAAATAAAAACTTCAACAGGATGGCCCACACATGCGAAACAGTGTGGAACTAAGCTCAAGTCTAAATACCCAGTTTGAAAACTCATTGGTCCAGGAACCTTTCCAGAATCAGTTAGAAAACGAACGGGAAAGCTCTCATATAGGGGTCGGAACAGTTACGGAGTCATGCTACTCCTCAGGGCTCCCAATTATAACCCAAAGACTCCAAAACCCCGTAATTAAGGAATATACCTTAAACTATAATGGGATCCCTAATATGATGTAAGGTATATTCCTTAATTACGGGGTTTTGGAGTCTCTGGGTTATAATAACGTACTCTAAAACAACAACAAACCCTTTTTCAATCTTTCCAGCATCACACCTCATGGCGAGTTTCGGGTTGCCGCAGGGTTGACAGTTCCCCTGAAACCGAAACCCATTAAATCGGTTTAGGGTTTAGGGTTTTTTAGGCCCAGCAGCCAGTTACAACCCCAAGCCTTAAATCCCGAAACCCTAACCCATCAAATGCCCTAAACCCTGAACCCTATAAACCCAGGATCCTATAAGGTCATCCCAAAAAAAGGAACAATGGAGCCTATGGGTTCAGGCCCAGCAGCCAGTCACAACCCTAAGCCCCTAAACCCTAAACCCCTAAACCCAAACCCATTTAATACCCCGCAAGATAGTATAGGTAATTATTGAGGCCCCTATATTAAATGCCCAGCAGCCAGTCACAAATATGCTTGTTGGCCTCTGCCGCCTTCTCCTGCGCAGGCCCATAGGTCGATCAAGTGACTCGGAAGCCATTCCCACGGTCGTTTTGCCGGGGGACTTCCTTGTTGTAAAGGAAATATGGCACCCCCTAAAAGGACAAAGTTTATTTATGCTACTACGGTGTTTCGGTTTTACAAGGGTTTCTATAGGGTATAGAGTAGAGGGGCCTTAATAATTAGAATAGGGTTTTGGGGCCCATTATACCATAACGGTCCAGTTTTGCTGGGGGACTTCGTTGTTGTAAAGGAAATATGGCACCCCACAAAAGGACAAAGTTTATTTATGCTACTACGGTGTTTCGGTTTTACAAGGGTATATAGTAGAGGGGGCCTTAATAATTAGAATAGGGTTTTGGGGCCCGTTATACCATACTGATAATAAGGAACCCCCGAAATAGTAGAGGTAATTACTGAGGCCCCTCTATTATAGGAAGATATGGCACCCCCCCAAAAGGGATCTTTATCTGTATTCTACTACGAAGTTTCCGTTCCTGTCTGCGAGTGTCGGAGTGTTTCTGTGCACCCTAGACGGAACCCTGAAGACTCCTTGTAGGAGCCCGTTAAAGAACCCTAATATGAGGGCCTTAAGAATTAGAATAGGGTTTGGAGCCCATTATACTATAATCATAGTAAGGAACTCCCCAAAATAGTATAGGTAATTATTATTTAAGCCCCTATGGTAAACTGTAAACACTACCCTCATAAGAACCCTCCGGCCTGCAGCACCCAGTGGCCACACTCCTCAATGTGCCGGTGCACGAGCCCTGGAATCCAGTCCTCCAGACTCCAAAGAAAGCATTTGGTTTGTGCACCAGACATTTTTCAGCATTCACAGTTTTAATACAAATGTGCTTTTTTAATTGCTTAAATTGAGATGATGCTTGATACAACTGTTTAGACCAGGCTTTGTTTGTTCGGCTCCTTTTTTGGTTTGTGCTGCTTTGGGCGTTGAGGCTTTATGTGGGTAATGCTTCTGCAAGGGGCTTACTGGCAATGTACTGGGATTTGAGAATTTAGGGCTGCCTTTGCGGGGTAGTGAGGTTGTAGGCCTAGGCTTTCAAACTTACAAGCAGGGCTTTGCGGCTTCCGGTTTACATTGAAGCATCGCGGGACTTTAAACGCAATATAGGGGCCTTAGTAGTTGGAATACGATTTGGAAGCCCATTATACTATTAGAATAAGGAGCCCCCAAAATAGTAAAGGTAATTATTTAAGCCCCTACACTACATCCTTACATTAGCCCTTATAGTAGCCCTTAAAGTAACCCCTTTAAAGGAACCCTATAAAACCCTACTATACACACCCCTAACCCCTAAAGCCTAAACCCCAAAGCCTAAACCCTAAACCCCAGCTCTCCTTCATCTTCAGGGACTCCACCATACTTGCCTTCAGCACTGGGTCCCGCCCTGCTGTGAGGATAAGAGCCGGCTGAAGAACCTCCATGAGGTGGTTTAGGGTTTCAGGGATTAGGATTAGGGTTTTAGGGATTAGGACTCGGGTTTATGGGTTTAGTTTAGGGCCTTAAGGAGATGGTGTAGGGCTTTCTTTTTGGCTGAGCCCCCTTTTCTACGATCGCCAAAGGTCTCGAGAGGCGTGTAGGGCTTTAGGTTAAGGGTTTTAGGGTTTAGGGTTTACGGGTTACGGGTTTAGGGGTTTAGGGTTTAGGGTTAAGGGTTTTAGGTTTAGGGTTTAAGGGTTTAGGGTTTAGGGGTTGCATGGGGTTTAGCGTTTTCAGGTATCAGGGTGGCTGAAGAACCTCCATGAGATAGTTTAGGGTTTTAGCGATCTAAGCTTTCCGAGTTTAAGGGTTTAGATTTTAGGATTAGGGTTTAAGGGTTTAGGGATTACCGTTTTAAGGCTTCAGGGTTTAAGGGCTTAGGGTTTAGGGGTTTAGGGCTTTAGGGTTTTAGGTTTTAGGATTAGAGTTTAAGGGTTTAGGGTTTGGGGGTTCAGGGCTTTTGGGTTTTAGGGTTTTAGCGATCTAGGGTTTCAGGGTTTACGGGTTTAGGGTTTGGGGGTTTAGGGCTTTAGGGTTTTAGGTTTTTGGGATTAGGGTTTCAGGGTTTAGGCTTTAGGGTTTTAGGTTTAAGGATTAGGGTTTAAAGGTTTAGGGTGTGGGGGTTTAAGACTTTAGGGTTTTAGGGTTTTCGGATTAGGTGTAAGGGTTTCGGGTGTGAGATCGCCAGAAGGTTAATTTTGAGATGTACAGGTCTTATGGGGTTTCATCGAAGTTTTATATGGAGATTGAGTGGTTTTGGACAGGTGTTACATTCTTTGATGGAGCTTCCCCGGATGAGCATAAACCTGTGTAATTACAATACATTTTTTCCGGAATCCTATTCTGCAGGACCTAGGACGCTACATGGGTGCTTTTGCCTCTCCGAAACTGAAGCTTCAGAGCTATCAGAACATCAGGGACTCCAATATACTCCAATACAGCCCCAACAAATTGAAGCCCTCATATGAAAACTCCCAAAACGGGCAGCTGAGGGACCTTCTGCCCGGCTCTGGAGCACATCCATCTCCAGTTACCTCGTGTTGGCGAAAGTTGCGCACCAGGGTTGAGGGTTCAGGAGTTTAGGGCTTAGAGAATTGCACACCCGGGTTGAGGGTTCAGGGATGAGGGTTCAGCAGGTGCAGGGTTATGGTTTGGAGAGCACTGCCTATAGAGGTTATGTTGGGATGAGGGTTTTGAGGGTTTTCGGGGCTAGTCGTTTAGGATTGAGGCGAAGCTCGAAACGCTCAATCCCGGAAGCAATACAAGGATCAAAGCCCTACTATTGCCAGGGCTCGCAGTCTAGATTGAAGGTTTGTGCAAGTTTGAGGGGGTAGGGGACATGATGCATGGTTTAGGGTTTAGGGGTTAGGTGATGTGATCTGTGGCTTAGGCTTCAAGCCCTAAGTGGTCATACCTGCAAGTGTCGGGTACGCCACAAGACACACAGGAGAGCAGAATGACTTGGGCATGGAGCTAAACCCTAAACCCCAAAACTACGACCTGGGCAACTGCCCTTGGGCACTCGGAAACCTGGTCAAAATCATGTTGCAAGAACCCTAAACTGATCTTCCCCAGAGACTCCAAAACCCCTTAATTAAGGAATATACCTTAAATGATACTGGGATCCCTAATATGATTTAAGGTATATTCCTTAATTAAGGGGTTTTGGAGTCTCTGGGTCGTATTTACTTTCTTGATGAAGGCTTATTCCTCTAATCACAAAAGAAGCTCCGCAACAAAGAAAAAGATACGACGGGGGGTTGGAGGGAAAGATCTCAAGACCTCTACAGACTGCAAACCCAGACTTTCAACCAAGGGACGAAGCCTTTAATCTTTCCCCCTATAGCCTAAACCCCAAGCCCCTGAACCCTAAACTCCCTAAACTCTGCCGGAGAAGCCCTGAAGGAACCCTTATAGGAACCCCAAGACCCAAACCATGTAATCCCCAAGCGCAAAAATATTAAACAAGAAATTAAACCTTAAGATCCTTGCAAAAGGCCAGGGCGCGCTCAACATTCCGGTACCAGCTCAAGGGCCCAAAATAGCCAGATCGGGAGAACTGGGCAGCGTAGTATCCTCGGATTTCGGTTTCTCAGGGCCGCTTTGTGTCGCCGGTTTCGGGACCCCGAAACCCTAACCTAAAGCTTTAGTGCTCTCGGCGTTTGGAGACAGGTGGCTTCTTGAAGTCAAATGGGATCTAGGATTCAGTTTAAGATCTTAGGGGCGTTTGTCTTCACCCTCGGTGTTGTGATATGTTGTACTGGTACTTCTGGGTTCAGGGTGCAGCATCCTGATCGAATGTACATGTGGACTCAACTGGAACAGTGACCCCTAAACCCCAAACCCTAAACCCTGAACCCAATAATACGTTACGAAAGTCTTGCAACTTCTTGTTGTTGCAGTATGCAGGGTCGGCCTCCAGCTCTCAACTACCATCTACCATGGCCCAAAGAAATACCAGTGAAAGCCCAGGAACCAAAACACACATCCCAGACCCTAACTGTCCGTGCCAGCGGGTTTTGGAACTAAACAAACATATAGTCCCTGACCCTCCATCTGCCCTCTATTAAACCCTCCCTAAATGCCCCTTAGTTGGGACCATATACCCCCTATTTGAGGGTACAAGGAGGGTCCTGGTCCTTTGTGAATTCCGAAGTCACTGAAAGCTGAGCAGCTTCAACCCAAAACTCGATAAGCAACAAAAGCTCGTCCCCGTGCCCTGGCTCTGCCCTCTTAGTCTACTTGTCCAGTACCCTTAAGGGAACTAAAGCTTAACCTTTGGGATCATATAGGGATTATAGTACCCCAAAAAGGTTAAAGGTTACCTACTCTACTGCTAAGTTAGTCAGACCGGTCGCGAAGCTCGTCTTCTGTCAGAATCTCCGATCGGGGGCAGCAAGCCTCTTGCTGTCTGAACCCAAGAAATCCAATATGGGGCGCAGGGCTTAGGGCCCCTAAACCCACCCGGGGCCCGAAAAGTAGACCAGGTGCTAGGCTAGGATTAGCACTACCGCAACAACGTATCCGACCTTCGTGAGTAGCGTCTGTGTTCTTTTTGTCCCGAAAACCCTGTTCAGGGCTTTTGAGTTTCAGAATTTAGTCACGGTTCGGGCAGTGTAGAGTTTTTCCTGCATTGTCATTTTACTTTTGGATCTAAGACATCACTCATGTGGGCTTATAGGCACACTCAATCGCTAAGGGTCCATGTTGAGTAGGGTTCCATGGACAACAAGGGCATGGCATAGTCTTAATAATGATTCGGGTCCCCGCATCAGATCCCCGGCTACAGTCGACTGCACGAGTAAACCTGAACAGCAAGAGCACCCCACTGGGAAATCGTGAACCCCACCATGAAACAACAGAAAACGTTGATAATTTCCCTTTGAGCGTCCTCAGCCACGAGAATGCACAACAAAAAAAGTCATCATGACAGCATGTCTCCACGATAGGAAACCCCGATGAACGCAGTGTCGCAAACGGCCACCCAAACCCTATAAACTCCTAAACCCTAACCCTGGGCTTTTAAGTAACCAGGGAGAAAAAAGTATAAACTTGTATTTCATAATGGTTCCTTTAAGAAAAAAGTATTAAAGTATGGTACTCCAAAGCCCAGAACCGTAGGGGTCCAACAGTCCTTGTTTATGGTTTTGGTACCTCAAAAGGCCCTAAAGTCCTAAAATAGGGAGTACTTGGACCCCTTGGGTAAACCCGAAACCTGTAAATCTTATACCAGGAAAACCAACGCTGCACTCCAGGAAACCCCAAAATTAGGGCGTGAATCTCGTCCACTCACGGATCCCTGAACCTTCCCTCCAAAGCCCACAATATAGGGGCCTAAGTAATTACCAATACTTGTTTTGGGGGTTCCTTGTTATGATTATAACTATAGCATAATATACCCCCCAAACCCTATTCTGATTACCAAAGCCTTTTTTAAACCCACAAACCCCATAAACCCAAGGACCCCAAACGCTCAATTGCATCATGCTCTGAGGATCGCACTTTCGGCGGGAAGCCTTTCAGTAGTCCACCTCCATGTCACTCCCATCAGGGGATTGGAATTGAAGAACATTCTATCATGTGATATAAATCGGTACAGTAGAATACTAAGCAGTATTGAAAAACATCCCAGAGACTCCAAAACCCCGTAATTAAGGAATATACCTTAAATCATATTAGGGATCCCATTATAAATTAAGGTATGTTCCTCAATTAAGGGGTTTCGGAGTCTCTGGGCTACTCTTCCGGGAGGTTGCCGGGTCAGTATAGATTGTCGGCTGACTTCTCTGGGATTTAAGGCTCCAGGTACCTCAATAATAATGGATTACTCGGTTACATAATATATGACGACTACTTGAAGGCTCATGGGACTTAGTAAGTAAGGTTATAAGTAGGTTATGGTTAGGATAGCCCCACTTAGGGGACTTATAACCCCAATTATAACTTACTTACTAAGTCCCATGATCCTCTAAGTAACCTAAACTCCCCCTAAAGAACCCTTAAAGGATCCCTTAAAGGAACCCTACTAAGTCCCATAGTAGTAAGTAACCTACTGTCTGGCTAGCTGCAGCTCTGGTGTGTCTCTATAGATCAGGCTTCTCAACCCGTTCTTGGGGGTCCCTCTGCTGTCCCCGCAACCCTCCGAGGAGCCGATTGCGTGCATTTTGTGGGAGAAGCAAGCGCCCTAAGCCCTAAAACTCCAAACCCTAAAGCCCGCCTTGGGAAGCCCTTGATGAAACACAGAAGGTTGGGACGTCCTTATCCTCCATGGAACATGGTGATCCTGATGCCCTTAATATGCAGCTAAATTCAGATAGAGGATGGAGTTCCAGCACGAATCATCCTTAGTCCATGCTCCGGCTTTGTGGAGTTCAACGTAACATGAGGAGCTCTGTAAATGACTAAACCTTACAGCCCTTAACACCTTAACCCTAAATCCCCAAGCCTTAAACCTTTACACCCTAAACACAGCCCCCAAAACCTAAAACTTAAAATTGAAATTTTGAACTCTAAAACCCCATAACCCATCTAAAGTACGTTGAAGGGGTTAATTTATATACTGCAGGAAGGCCTTGTTGAGGCAGTTTCTTGCGCTTCCTCGGATTGCCACCTTTAAACCCCAAACCCTACATCCTAAATCCTAAACCTTACACCCTAAACCCTACACCAAACCAAGCTTGAAGGGATTAGGGAGGTCACCCTCAAAAAACCCTAAAAACCTACACCCTAAACCCAATCTTGAAGGAATTTGGGCGTCCCTGAAGTCGGCGCAAATCAAGCGGCCGCCTTTCACCGTGGGCGCTTGGGCCACCAAGGACGGGTCGGCGCCCTCCAAGAAGCCCTTGACCTGCTTTGGGGGCTCCTTTAAGGGCTCCTTTAAGGGCATCTATAGGAATTAGGGTTTAGGGCTTAGGGCTTGGGGTTCAGAATCAGAGTTGTAGGGGATATATGGCTTAGGGCTTTGGGATTAAGTTTAAGGCTTCGGGCTTGGGGTTTAGGGTTCTTTAAAAGTTTAGGGGGCTAGGAGTCCAGGGTTTAAGGGTTTAGGCGTTCAGGTCTTATAGGGCTTGGAGTTCAGAGTTGAGTTCTTTAGGGATTGGGACAGGGTTTAGGGTTTCGGGTTTAGGTGTTTAGGGTTTGCAGGGTTTAGGGTTTAGGATGCGGTTTAGGGTTTAGGGTTTAGGGGAATTGATGGGAGCTTTCACAATCGTACTGACAATAAGGCCGGACTTGGCGCCGGAGCTGTTGTCGCAGCGACTCGTTCTCCTGTGCTTGGCGCCGGAGCTGTTGCTGCCGCGACTCGGTCTCCTCTTCAAGGCTGTCCATCGCACTGGCCAGTTGTGCTAGCAATTCCGCGCTCCTGGCTTGCAAAGCCTCTGCCGCTGTGCCCTGACAGCGCTGAATGCTGAAGCCACGTCGCAATTATCGTTCACACATACCGCAGTTGCAAGAGAAAAAATCTCGTCGGGTGCACTTCTACATGAAATCCAAGGACTCTGGCACTACAATAAGGCTTCCTGGCAGTTGAGGTGTGCAGCCTGCTTGCACGCTTGAAGGAACTTCAACAGACTTTTTCCCCAAGGGTCCAAAGGACCCAATGATTAGAGGTGCTCGGTTTTAGGATAGTAGTTATGTAGGTTAGGATTTTGGAGAGTCTATGATTATTAGGTACTTGGACCCGTAGGGTTTCGGTTACATTTCAAGATAAGAACAGATACTACACTTGATCATAGCCAAAAGGCCGAGAAGGTGAGAATGCAACGGTCAGTGTCCCAAGGTGATCGCTACAGGGTTTAGGGCCAAGGGCTCCGGCTCAAGGCCAAACGCTCAGACAGCTGGTGACACGTTTAGGGCTCAGGGTGTATGCGTCGCAGCAGCCGCGGTCAGCATGATCTCAAAGATGGGCTTTGGAAGTGTAGCCGCTCGAACCGATGTTCGTGCAGTAACTGGTGTCATCAGATGAAAATCGATGTGGTTCGAGCCTCATCCCAGGATGTCCAACTCGTTGGCCCAACTGGTCGGTATGCGACCGATGCGCGTCAGGACCGTTGTCTCTGGCGGGGTAGTTGACACGATCCTTTGCATTTTGCTGCCAGCAACAACTACTGAAAGGAACCACGGACGCTTCTCCCCAATCCGAAATGCCGTGCAGGGCTGCATTCACGGTCGTAACCCTGTGGTAGAAAGAAAAGCCAATATGACGACAAGCTACGAGTACACCCAAAAGGCAAATGACCTCGTCAAGGCTTTCAAGAGTTTCAGTCGGTTCAAGCGCTTGGCTTAGGACCCTGCATCCAAGTCGCTTAATCCATAGGAGACTCAAAAGTATCAACCGAAATGATGGGACCCGGTATCAACATGCATGACCTTAAACCCTAAACCCTAAACCCTACACTTGTGGTCTAGGGTTTTGGGGTTGAGGTCTTGAGGTTGGTTTCGGGCTGAGTCACGGAGGGCAGCTTTTAACCGCAAAGCGAAACCACGTGGAATTAGTACCGACTGAGGAAGGGACATCATCTGATCCAGTTCCCCTGACACGAACAGCTTGTGGCCAGGGTCGGCTTCACGTAGGGGCATTCATAGTGAGAATAGGGATTCGCGTATCATCTAGCAGCCTTAGCCATACGCCGTAAGGCCGTTGTACTACTAGGTCTACTGGGTTTGGGATTTAGGATTCCGTCCTTGATCCGACGCCACTTCTTGGAGGCTCAGAAAGCAGGGTCACAAGTACCTACAGGATGTTGGGTTTTGTGGGTAACTGAAGATCAAGTTCTTGTTTACAACTAACCCTACCCATGACTCTACTTGGACTGTAGCTCTGTAGCTTGCGATGGTCCATCAAGCACGCCGAGAACTCCTACATGAGACTGCCCACTCCAAACGCACCTAGTCCATTCTTAGGATGAACCCATGGGCCCCTAGTATGAGCCCTTAAGCCTGGGATCCTTATATACCTAATATAGACCCTACTTGTACCCTTTAAGGTCCCTGAAAAGGGCTAAGGCTAAGGGCCCATGTTAGGGGCCCATGGCTTCAACCTTAGATCCATACTACACGCCAGCCTTATCGTGCACTTCACGGTGTAGTACGGATCCGCAGACAATTCTGCCTCGTGAGGGACTTCTGGGCCGGGTTGAGGGATGGGGTGGTGGAGGGTTTAGGCCCTAAGTGTAGGGTTTGGGCGGAGCAGCGCCTTGCCTTAGTAAGGATTCTACTTGGATGTGCTAAAAATCCCTTTCTGTTAACTTCCCCAGAGGGTCCATATACACTATTTATGGAATTAGGCCCCAAAAAAACCATCCCTGTTTTGGTTTTGGGGACCTAATTCCATAATGGTAGTGTATGTGGGACCCTCTGGGTTCTTGCCCTGCTAGAAAGGTCCCTAAACCCTAAACCCTATATAAACCCTAAACCCTAGCGTGGAGAAAGCTGTGGGACTTTGCGAGCATCGTTCCTTTCTGACGGGGGCCATAGGGTTTAGGGTTTAGGGCTTAGGGTTTAGGGTTTAGGGTTTACTAAACCCTAAACCCTAAACCCTAGACTTGAAGTTCTTTCTTATCCGGGTTCCTAGGGGAGCTAGAGGTTAACCTTTATCGTACCTCAAGAAGCTCGAAGGTTGCTTGCTCTACTACTTAGTTTTTGCTTGGATTGGTTGACAGTAACATGCTCTAAGAACTCGGGTCTTTACGGAGTCTTAAGGGCTGGAAATCGTGCGTCCTGTCACAGGCTCATGGTGAAAGATTACCGAAAGGTCTGGGGCCTGGCTCTACAATGTTCAATGGTAGTATGTTCATGTTTTATGCATACATGACACATGCTACAGCATGAACCTTCTGTGTGAAGGGGTCGGCGAACTCCAAGAAACAACCACGAGCCTCGGCTTCTGCCGACTGGAACCACACCTGTCCCAGCGGCACATTGGGAGGAACATGAGTTCCAGCACAAACCGACATCCTAAAGCTGAAACCCGGTAACACAGGAGGCCACAGTAATTTAAGTAATTGGAGCAGAGTTTTGGGACATAAAAAGGTATGATTACATATTGGCATGGGATCCATTGCTCCTTGTTCCAGTCCTCTCCATTAGCCCGGAGCGCTGACTGTCCTTAACACTAAAGAACGCGAAGAGGCAAGAAATGTGATCGTCGTAGTACTATAGTCGTCGTAGTAGAAGTTAGGAGTAGGAGCCGGAGTAGGAGTAAGAGTACGTAAGAGAAGGAGTAGAAATACTAGTAGGAGTAGGAGTAGGAGTAAAAGTAGTAGTAGGAGTACGCGTAGCAGAAGCAGCAGCAGCAAGTACACCCCGAACCTGAACTCCAAGTGCTGAAAACATTGAACACTAGACGTAGACACTAGACTTTCACCCCTAGAAAAGCCCCAAACCTCCAAAACCCTCAAACTCAAAGCCGTAGTGCTCAGACCACCCCCTGACCACACCAGGCGCAACACGCCTGGTAGTCAAACCGGCCCGGGCTCTTTCGCATGCTCTCCCTTCCGGGTGCAGTGTTTCATTTTGTTGAAGGGGTTTGAGGTTTAGATCGGGGTCTTTTGCCTTCTTCTGCCTCCTACAGACAGCGGTTTAGGTTGCGAGTTGCTCAAGAGCTTCCCTGCCAAAGTTAAGAGCGACGACTATAGTGTCCCGAAGCCCCAAATAGAAGAAACTCTAGTTTTGTTCAAGCAACCCCTGCGACAAGGACGGAGACCTCCGCATAGCTGTTCGGATCGGCTCGACACCACTGATACAGATAGTCGGATGAAATATCTCAGGTGTTTCCGCGACGTTGAGTCATGGTGGGCTGAAGCACGGAGACATGAATCCGGTCTCGTGAGGTACATGTGCCCAATCTCAAAGCTTTGAAGCTATCACTCCGAGAGAGCCCCACGCCCACATCCCCTCGGAAGCGCACCAGGGGTTCTTGGCCGGATTGTTCGCAAAGAAGGGCGTGCAAACCGATGCCACCGCACGAACGCGGTGGGGAAATTGCCTCGCAGCTGCTGCCCAGAGCGGAGCAACTGCTTAGTCTAAGGGCAGACTATAAATTTTATAAGTCCACATACAGATAAGATTGCGCAACAACATCGACAAGTTTATGGAGGAAGAAACAGTAACTCGATAACCTCAAATGCACTGCCAGAAAGTACTATAGTATAGGGGCCTTAATAATTACAATAACCTGCGCTGTGCCTACATGCCCCGTTTTAACTTGAGGGTGCCCGGTTGGGTCTGTGCCACGAATCCTTACCCTAGGGCTCCAGCCATCTAAACGGTGGCTTGCTTTCCAGCTTTTTACTGACTACAGACTGTAGTAGATAACCAGCAAGCATCTTCAACAACATCGATGCATGGAGCCCCAGGGTAAAGCTAACAACAGCGACAGCGAAGTGTCGCATCCATGGCCGCAATTCCGCTCGCTTCAGCCCTCTGCCCACAAGCATGTCCTCTTCACCCTCGTGCACCCTGAAATGAGGGAGGGCAGCCCATGGGATGAATCCTGAGTGAAGCAAAGCCGAGTGACTGCGCCATGTTCCACACCAGCGTGCCGCCCCAGTCATGCCCAAGAAGCACGACGCCTCAGGTTCAATTGAGCTCCAGAAATCCGTTTTCCGGACCGGGTTGAGGGTTCTTAGGGGTAATTAGGCTTTAGGGTTTGAGGGTTGAGGGTTCAGGCTCGAACCGCCGAGGTGTCGCAAATTTCCCAAGGCTCAGTGACTCAGTGCCATCCCAGGCACTGGCCAGGCCCAAGGCATCCAACAAAGCGCACATGTCACCGCAAAGCTCCTCCCATGAATGCAAGCCCAGCTCCTTTAAAGCTTAAACGGCTGCTACCACGTGCTACTAGAACGGCTACTATAAAGGTTGCTTTGCGAAGTACCTAAGGGTTTATCAGGGCTTGAAATTTAATGTCGGGGCATTATGGTAGCAATGGTGACAACGGTTGATTGTGGAGGGTCGTAAACGGTTCCTTTAAGGTCCTATAGGCATTAACCGGGCTCTACAGGGGTTCTCTTGTGGGCTTCGTTGCTTTGTTGATTCTCGGGCTTGAGTTTTGGGTTTAGGATCATGATCGCTCGGGGACAGTGCTTCCTCGAGGTTCGATCACTCGCTCTCTTGTCTGTGCCATTTTGAAGCTTGTATGTGTGCGCGGTTCCGAGCACGCACTTCCTCGAGCGAGCGCAATTACATTGGAAATTTGTTGGTCCAACCCTAAACCCTGTAAACCGCTATCATGAATCCGAGGCCTGACCCCCAGCCCCACCACCACTACCACCGCGTAACGACACTGAAGCCACAACGCCAGCACCAGCACCAGCACAAGCACCAGCACCGACACCACCTCAACCAGCAGCAGCAGCAGGCAGAAGATGCAGCAAGTCTGATAAACACATACGACAGCAACACCAAATGTTACTTCTCCTCGGACTGCTGCATGTCAAAAACCAACCCGAAAAAGAACAGAACCCGTATTTACCTAATTAGTACTTGAGAAGTTTTTCGATGTGTTCGCAGAGGCCGGTACGATGCATATTCGCCTTGACCCCGGCCGAGGCGGTCAGAGGTTTCTATACGGATTCCCTCTGTTCCCCACCTCTTAATCCCATCCCCCCTCGAAACCACCCTGCTTGACACCCCCCCCCCGGTGTGAACCTCTGGATGAGCCCCAAGGTCCCACGGTGAAGTTTCGCTTCTTCCAATGGATTTGGGCTCCCTGTAGGGCAGTTTCACCTACGCCCCCATTTTCCAGTTCTGGACTTCCCCGGCCCCTCTCAACTTTTGGTTGGCGAACCTGCTCCTCTCGCACTGCTTTGTGACCCTCCCATGCCATGGCATGCGAGCTTCACGCTTGCATCAGGGGCTGCGCTTTCTCCCTATACGCTGCGGGTTTAGGGTTTAGGGTTGAAGGTTTAAGCTTTAAGGTTTGGGGTTTAGAGTTTCGGGTTTCGGGCCTATGGGCCTTGGTAGGCTTTCGGGTTGCTGCTTTAAACAATGCACCACAGCCGGGCCGAGGCGGACGACGCGAAGCGTTTAAATTATGCTTTCTCTTCTGGAGTTAGTGGCTCTTTGCAGTTCCTCAGCATCTCAAAACCAGTTGTAAGACCCTCGTAACATCGTATGAACGCCAGTCTGCAACCTCTACAATCCTGCTTATCACATCTGGTAGAAGTGCCCCTAAAACCCTATGTCACATGCAAAACAATTGATTTATGCGTCCTTGGAACCTATGAGGCAGGCTTCCACAAACCCCCAAACCAACCCACAAACCTTACTTTAGGTTTGACAACCTGAGGCTTCAACTGCTGGTCTCAAAAATTTATCCTTCAGCCTGCAGTTTCACCATTTGAAATTTAAGCCTTGAAGCTGCAGCTTAATTCAACGTGGTACCGGACCCTGAAAGGGATCATAGTTCAACATGTTCGGCTTTGTCAAAGCACCGGAACGATTGAACCCCCTCGGATGCAAGGCACCTCCTGGCAGTACTTCGCTGCATCCACGAGGGGAGCCGAGGTCTCTCCATAACCTGAGCTCTTCTTAAGTTCAGTTAAGCATTATTGGGAAACCCTTACTAGTTCCTGTAGATCAATGTAAAGCCGCAATATCCCTATGACCGTACTATCAAGAAGGGAAGCCAGACTAATTGCCATCCAGCCCTGTACCGGTAACGTAGCTTCAGCTACCCAAACCGAACTGAACCCTGAACCTTCAACCCTAAGCACATGAGCCCGAAACCTCTAAACCTGTAAGCTCCACTACCAAGGGCCCAGTCGCCGCGCTGGTCTGGGACGATAACATGCCAGCCTCGGGTAGGTAGAGATTGAGGGCTTTCCGATGCTATGATCAAGGCTTCCGGCTTCCTTGCGAAACCCTCAACCCTGAATCCTGAACCCTTGTAGGTCAGGCTACTCAGGCCTTAACCCTCATACCTGCATCGCAGGAATAGTGAACGGGTGGGTGCAAAGTGACTTGGGCAACTGGCAGCCCTGCTAGAGCCCACCTCTCATCTCCATGATTCCTTAATGCAGACAACACTACTACGCTGCGTTTAAACTCCAAAGCAACCACAGCCCTACATGAAGGACTTGGGAAGTTATAATCCTGCAACCCCCCCCTTAAAAAAGAGCACATTATAGAGTACTGGTGGATGATACCCGGCAATCCACGAGGCAGCCACGGAACATGAACCGCCGTGAAGATCAGAGACATTAATATTCATAGTCTTGTCCTTGTGATATGGACCTCCAAATACCCCGTTTAAGGCTCAACTGTAGGATCCTAAATCCGAAGAGCCTCCCTATCAAACGAAATCTATGTCACCCATGTTAAGCCCAAACTTGAAAATCCGTGTTAAGCCCAAACCTTAAAGCCTAAAATCCTAACCTCCACCCCCTAGACCCCTGAAGCCGTAAACCCTAACACCCCCTAAACCCTAAACCCTAAGATCCCTAAACCCTAAACCCGAAGATCCCTAAACCTAAAATACCCCAACCCCCTAAACCCTACGATCCCTAAACCCTAACCCCCCCCCTAAACCCTAAGATCCGTAAACCTAAAATACCCCCAAAGCTCCCTACCCTAAGATCCCCCCCCCCTACACCCTAAGATCCCTAAACCCTAAACCCCAAGCTCCCTACCCTAAGATCCCTAAACCCCGCCTACAGCCCTAAAACATGGCCCTGCTGCCTTTCAAAGCTATCGCCCGTATCTGGTGGCGAAAGCCAAACCTCGGATTCGGGGTTCGATGGTTCGATGGGTTTCCCTTAAGGGCTCCCTTCAGGGTTCCTTTAAGGGTTTAGGGTTTAGGGTTCCTTTAAGGGTTCCGTTAAGGGTTTAGGGTTTAGGGTTCCTTTAGGGGTTCCTTTAAGGGTTTAGGGTTTAGCGTTCCTTTATTAAGGGTTCCTTTAAGGGTTTAGGGTTTAGGGTTCCTATAGGGGTTCCTTTCAGGACATTTTTCAGGTTTCCTTTAAAGGTTTTCAGAGGGGTTCCTTGCAGGGCCTTCTTCAGGGTTCTTGTTGAGGGTTCCTATAAGGGGTTTGTATGGGGTTCCTATAAGGGCTCCTTTCAGGGTGCCGCTAAGTGGTTATAAAGGGTTTTGTATTTTTGGGGTTTCGGGGTTTGGGGTGGTAGGGGTTTTGGGGCTTTGGGTAAGGGCTTTCGGGGTTTACGGGTTTGGGGTGAGCAGGTACAGGGCTCCGAACTTAACTTATCGGCCTACATTTTCAGGGCTCATCACAACAACGAACCTATCACTTAGGGCTCCATGTGTTCCTGAACCCCCTACATCGTCTGAAAAAGCAACATAGCCCGTAAGGTCATGGAGTAGAGTTTCCAACTGAAGGCGTCTCAGCATTTAGAGTTTCGGGTGCCTTTGGGGATTAAGGGGCGCCCGAGGGTTTGTTCACGTTGCAAAAGGGGGTAAGGGTAAGAGAGTACTACTGGGGACTGGCGACATTGAAATGTCTGGGCGTAAACCACACACAACCCCATACTCGCCACAAAAAAACCTTTGTAGGAGCCTTGCGAAACCCCAATATCTCTGCAAACCCTTTCAAGAACCCTTTTGAAACCCTTAGGCCCTAGACCCACAGCATCGAACCGAGCCGCCAGGTGTCCGGGAAGCCGTGCACGCAAAGCACCGTGCCTCGGAAGCGTATTTTTTCCGGGTTCAAGGTTTTGAGCTAGCTCAGGGCTGTTTCTTCATAGCAGCGCTCTTGCTAAGTACAGACTAAATAAGTCATGCTCATTGTTGTTCTTTTGCTGTCATCATTGCCACTCTTGTGACTCGCATGTAGGCTCCTGGAACCAAGCACGGTACGATACGGGTTTGGGGTTTAGGGTTTAGGGTTGGCTTTGACAAGCTTAAAGCCTAGTTGGGCCGTGATCACGAGCCGCTCCATACTCTGAAGTGCAGAGCCCTTTGACGCCCAAGCATGACAGAAGATCGATAGTTTCGCCAGTGGCAGCAATCTGAAGGGATGTTGTTTAAGCTCAAACTCGAATTTAGGGGCCTGTAAAAGTTCTATAATCTTATTAGAGCAAACCTTCATGCAGAAAAGAGTCTTGCACTGAATGTGTAGGCTCGTCTGAAAGACTACCGTGCTGGGTACATCATGTTTAACCGAGGGTCTATAGGCCATAGGGTTCTCAATGGTCATTGTGAGTTGTGTAGGACCTGGGTACCTGTACATGAAATGTACTTAGGCTTGCTGCACATTCAACTAAGCCACCCTTCGCTTGGGAAGATGGCGCCAAGTGGACAAAGTGCATGTCAATGCCTGCAAAAACCGGTCGAACTTTGCATGCAGGATTTGTTTTGGGTACTGTGCTTGGCGTATATGGTATATGGGGCCTGTAAGGGAACTCTAACATACGCTAATTGCTCATTCGAACCCCTACTGTTAGGTTCATGGGTGTGTACTCGAGGTTCCACAGGCCCAAGAACAGAGCGAGAACACAACTAACCCTAAACCCTAACCCCAACTAGAGCCTAAAGCCTAAAGCCTACACTAGACCTAACCCTGCTGGACCATAAACCCCAAACCTAATCCCTACTAAACTCAAAACCCGAAACCTAAACCCTACTAAACCCTAAACCCCTAAACCCAAGTCCTGGGTTGCGCCAGTCCAAAAGAAGAGAAGGCCCCGCTTGTATGGTGGCACAAACTGCTGTAGACCTCTGATTACTCAACTCCCGTACCCAAGAAGAGAGAGGGGGTTTATTTATCAAAATCGACATGAACACGAAACTTCCACTCTCACGCAGCGAAACTTGGCTTCTGCGAAACTAAACCGTGCAGAATTGCAATCGCGGCAGGCCACTATACGTACCCTGGGCCCCGAAGCCCTGAACGCCTGTTTCCTCAATTCACGCGCAGCCTTAAGTTGCAGCATCGAGTCAGATGCTTGCAAAATACCGCCTGAACCCTGAAAAGCTCTATTGCTCCTACAATTGTGCCCTAAACCAGAAACCCTAAACCCGAAACCCTAAGCCCTAAACCCGAAACCCCAAGCCCTAAACCGGAAACCCTAAGCCCTAAACCCTAAGCCCTAAACCCTAAACCCGAAACCCTAAACCCGAAACCCTAAGCCCTAAACCCGAAACCCCAAGCCCTAAACCCGAAACCCTAAGCCCTAAACCCTAAGCCCTAAACCCGAAACCGGGGCCTGTGGAGAGGAGAATGCGAGAATGCTGGAAAGGCATGTCGGCCGCCATGGCGAGCAGCTACGCCGGGTTGGGTTTAGGGCTTAGTTTCTTTTTTTTTTAAGTGCAATGGCCCTTTCTCCGCAACGCAGGTCTGGAGCCAGTTTCGGGTTTAGGGGATCCAAAACCGTACTTTTTGGGTACTAGAAATCTCTGGGAAGGGAGCGTCGGGTCGACGGCCGGTTTGATTCGGCTTTTCCGGCTTTAGTGACGGGCTGTTAGGGTTTAAGGCAGGGGACTATGGTTTATTTTAACTCCCCCTCTTGTACTTATCAAGCGCATGCCTCAGGACACACGGTTTAGGGCGCTTGGTGTTGAAAGGGATTGACAGGTTTAAGGTTTCGGAATCAGTTCGTTAGGATACTATAGGGGTCTTAATAATTAGAATAATAGTGCATTGGGGCCCATTATATTGTAATCGAAATAAGGAACCACCAAAACAGTATTGGTAACTATCTCGACCCCTAAATTATCAGCCTTTGGATCTCAAGTGTAGGGTTGAGAGCCCAGCGGTCACAGCATCGTCAGGCACGCACAGTTGGAGGATGATGGGACTTAGTAAGTAGGTTATAATTGGGGCTATAAGTCCCTTAAGTGGGGTTATCCTAACTATAACCTACTTATAACCTTACTTACTAAGTCCCATGAGCCTTCAAGCAGATGGAGGCTCTGACGATTTGAACACTCTTGTGCATTTATTAGGGAGCCTTATCCCCCTTTAAGCGAGAAATAGTGGCTGACTTCTATGAGGCTTCCTGTCTGATTTAAAGGGATCTAAGCAGTAGCTGCGGGCTAAGGGGTTTCTCTGGGTACTTATGTACGAAGTTTGTTAGACTTCACACACAAGAAGCCGCACATGGCATTGAAGGCAATTGGCAAGTTCGTCTGACTGAGGGAGGATTTAGCCGCCCCAGGGCCCTGTGCCTGTCTCTCTGCTCCGTCACTCACTCACTGACTCACTCCCTCATAGTGACTCTCCTTCTCTCTCTCTCGCACCCAGACCCCCGAGCAAAGTGCATCACAGGTGTGTAGGCACGTATGCCGGCATGCGTGGATCTTGCTCGGCAAAACAACCAAATGCGCTCCAACTTGCCCGGCCTAAATCCATCAGCACCTGGCGCCCCCAGCCTAGGTTCTGAATCCGCACACCCCAAAGCCTCGAACGCCTATCCCGTAAACCTTAGCTTCTAAAACCCTAAACGACCCTCACAAACAAAGCCGTAACACCTGAAACCCTGACCCTTATAGCAACCCTTACAGGAATCCAAAACCCCAAAGCCCAAACTTGTCCAAAGGTCCCGGGCTGGAACCGGCTGCGGCTGGCGAGAGGTGGGATCGCGGCCCGCAAGGAGAGGCCCAAAGTCGTAAAGGCCTTTTCAATCTTCCCATATGGGGGTCTCCGAAAATTAGGGGTACCTTATTTTGGGGGTCCTTATAATAAGGATCCTATTATTTAGGGTCCTATATTAGGGTCCCCTATTTTCGGAAACTCCCATACGGGTTGAGTAAGGCTATATGGGGAGTTATATGGGGCTTAGTATAGCAGTTTAGCGTCCATAGGGCTCACAGAACTTCCGGGTTCCAAAGTTTAGGGATTGAGGGGCTTCACGATCGGGGCTGTCGGGCGCCTCGTAACGGTCTCGATTTGTGGTGTTCGCAAGCAAGAGGCTTCAAAAGAGTGCAACACTCTCATCAAACTCGTCTAATGTAGAGTCAAAACCCTTTCATGACATAAGCCCTCACCCTAAACCCTAAACCCTTCCCCAAGGGTCCAAGTACCCAATAATCATATACTCTCCAAAATCCTAACCTACATAACTACTATCCTAAAACCGAGTACCTGATTATTGGGTCCTTTGGACCCTTGGGGCTTCTTCTCATCCTGGAGAAAGGTAGGCTGTGGCCCAAGATTCAGGGCTTCCTTGTTAGGTTAAGACCAGGATTGCCAAGCTTCAGGGCTAGGCTTTCTTATAGGGTTTTGGGGCATCCGAGTTGAGGCGCCAGCTTGAGGGCTAGGCTTTCTTATCGGGTTTTGGGGCATCTGAGTTGAGGACTTTTGATGCTAAGATTGCTTGGGCTAAGGCGTTTTTGGGGTTCAGGGGTGAGGTTCGCCTCTTCTGGTGGTATATTGGAGGTTCGCCGGGGGCCCAGAAGGGGTGTCTGGTTAAGGATATGCAAAGCCTCCGTGACTGTCCACACCACGGGCCCTCCGCAATAAAGGTTTCAATTTAGGGGCGTATCAGGTTAGGTTGAATCTTCGTAGTAGCCCTAAGGCCCTAACCCCGCCCACCACTAAACACCACATGGGAACACTCTTCAAGACCTTCAGACACCCCCGCAAACATCGTATCCATCTGAACTCTCAAACCTTATAACATCCGTAAAGACACCCTCATGGGAGTTTCCGAATATGGGGGACCCTAACCTAATACCCTAAATAGTAGGCTCCTTATCATAAGGACCCCCAAATAGGGTACCCCTAATTTCGGAAACTCCCTCATAGATCGACCCCTAGATCCGAAGCCCTAAACTCTAAACCCTAAACCGAAAGCTAGGATCAGCCTTGAGAAAGGACGAAGGCTTTGACCTGGGTGCTCCGGAACTTAAGTGTTTCGGGGTATCATTGGATCTGGTTTAGGGTTTAGGGTTTGGGCTTTAGAGTGTAGGGATCCCCTTAGCATAGTCCCGATATGCAGTATGGTACAAGATACACCGAAACTTAGTGTTTAGGGTATCATGGGATAGTATCCCCTTATAATAGTCCCTATATGCAGTATATGGAATAATATATGCCAAAATCCTATTGAAACGATTAAGGCCTGCACTACGATCTCATCATCAACCCCTCTGTTTACAAAGGGATTCTACATGTCTATGACTATACTTGAACCTGCTTCAGTTTCAGGCTGTCTGGAAGTAATACTAAGAGAAGTAATAGCCGTGGTAGTGGTAAGAATCTTGTATTTTATATGCTTTTCATAGGTTGCGGGTTCGGGATTCGAAATATCGGGCCTGGGCTGCAGGGTTTAGCAGGCTCGTGATGAGGCTGGGACCAACTGCTGATATGGGTCTTTTAGTGCCTTATGGGGTGCACTCTATGAGGCTTGGGCTTCCTGACGACTAGGGTTTAGGGTTTAGACTCCATAGATTTCTCCTATCGACTTCGTATAGATCCCTCCTCGGAATTTGAGAGGAGTTCTCAAAGGTCTCGGGCTTTAGGGTTTTGGATTGGGCGTTTGAGTTCGGAAGGCATGTGGCATGGGGTTCAGGGAATACTTTAGGCGGGGACATGCAATGACTGACCAGAATACGGGGTTTTGGGGCATGCTAGAATACCTTAACCCTCCAAAACCTACTTTTTTTTTGTAGGGTCCCTATAAAATTCATATTAGGCTTCATCATAAGAACCTACAAAAAAAGGTAGGTTGTGGTAGGTCAAGGTACTATCATTTCAATCAAAGGATCCTCAGACCAACGGTTTTTGGATTCAGGGCTTCGAGGGCTCAAGGGTTCAGGTTTCGGAGCTCAGAGGTCTCGGGTTCAGGGTTTAGTAACCAAGCTTGCGCTTGAGGAGGCTTGTGGCTAAAAAGTGCTGCGCTCGTGTGCTTTTGGGGTGGTTCATTCGTTGGTGACTTAGGAGATAGGGTTCAGTGGATGACTGTTAGGGTCTGAGAGCGAGCTTCATGCCCTCGAAGGCCCGCAAAACCGTCTACGTACAAACGTCTTGAGAAAAGCTCGACGCCCCTAAGTACCCGAGTCCTCGAATGCCCGATCCCTTACCCGAACCCTCGACCCAAAAGGCTGAATTCTAGAATTCCGGAAGTCTCGAATCACGAAAACAACGTCTAAACAAAATCACTAGCATTGTTCAAGCTGGAGGATGGAGCAGGGGGTTTAGGGCGTACTTGAACCACACGGAACCTACCTTTCAAGTATATGACTCAGGTGCAAAACATGTACCTTATAGTTTCATCACGCGTCAGGACTTTTCGGGAGTACGAGTTAATCATTCAGATTGTATCACGAACTTCTCAATACCAGGAGCTGCATATCCATCCTCTGGTCGGCGCTTCTTGCAGCCTTGCTCATTGATGGTCCCGGGTAAGGGACGTAGTTTTTTTGAGTTGGGGTGCGGCCATTCAGGTGTTGGGTGGTGGAATCTGAAGTTCAAAATCTCCCGATGAAAAGCTAATGAAAGCATTGCAGGACGTAGCAAGTACGGTCATGAGCAAGGTGGTGATGGATACAACTGCTTCGAGCAGGTTCTCGAGATGAGATTCAGGAATATGTTTAAAATTGTACGTCGGGAATGTACAGTAGCTTGAATATAAGTGATTCGAGGTCGGTTCCTTAGTTGACTCGTGGCTTGAACTATCCGGACCCTTAGTTAACCTAAACCCCCAAACCCTAGAGCTCAACCACGAGGAGTCATTGCCTACTTGTCGGGTATCATGGGGAACTAAAGGTTAACCTTTTTCCATCTTACAAGGATTATATAGGGATTATACCACCCCAAAAAGGCTAAAGGTTACCTACTCTACTTCTAGGATTGAGATCCTCAACCGGCAAACCCATGCCTTCCATAGATCTGAAATTGTCCCACAAAGACCCAGAAACGAGACCTCCAAATGTACTGTACCCTGAACCCCAGGCACTATCACTAAACTTCACCAACATCTCAATGTGTATATCATAGATTGAACGTAAGGGTTCAGGTACTCAATAATCATAAACTTACCCAAACCCCCTCCTACATAACTACAATCCTAAACCTGGTTGTCTAATTACTGTGTCCTTTAAACCATGAAGCTCATACAAAACAGCAAGTAAGTAAACAATTGTACATGTGCATAGACACGCCGCAGCGTAAACACCGAGAGTGACTCATGAGGCCTAGCCTGGCTACTAAAAGCCCCCTAAGGGTCCATGTGCCCATATAGCACATACTTTGGCCCTAAAGTACGTACATAGGGACTACTGTAAGGCCAAAGTACGTATATGCACATTCTACACGGACTTTGGCCGGCCTACAGCCACCTTCTTCCGAACACATGGCACCCGGCAAACTATCGGCATCCCAGAACCCCAACCGAATCCCGAACCTTAAACCCCAAACCCTGCAGCCTTACACGCTCAAGCCCTAAAGGCCCAACCGTCTGGGCCCTTTGCGTGGGAAGATCAACCGCGGTTCGGTTGAGATGCCTGAAGATCGCCATGTACAGGGCAGTCTTTCAGTTCCAAAGCTTTTAGAAGGTTGTATGTGGTTTGTGCAGGCCCTTATAAACGGGTTTACAAGTTCTAGGGTGTAGGGTTTTGGGTGATATTTAAGGTTTATGGTCCATTTACAGGGACACAGGGTGTGGGCTTGTTACAGCGTAGGTTTGATGTAGGTTGAGCTCTTCGGGAATGGGCCTTTGTTGGCTTCTCTGTTGACAGACTGGCGGGCTTCGGCAGGCTAGATATGCCCTGACCCTCCCCAAACCGTCAAACCTAAATCGCCGCCGTAGTGGCAAATTCGAGGCTTATTGGCAATTCCGAGGTATTTCTTTGATCTCCCCACCGCATCATTGCATGAAAGCCTTCTGAGGGGCTTTCTGAGACTGAGTTGCAACACCTAACAAAGCGTATATATGTATATGTATATGTATATGTATATGAGTATGCACATGTTATATACTTATATACATACATACATACATACATACATACATACATACATACACACATACACACATACATACATACATACATATATATATATATATATATTTATAGAGGGAGAGAGTTCTGTGTGCATACATATGTCTATACATGTAGTATAAGGGCCCGCAGAGGATAGGGTGTTCTTGCTTGGAAAAGACTATCCTTGGGTTGGATGTTGGTAAGGCATGGCATGTGCGACTCAAGCCGTGCGCAGCCCTAAACCCTCAGAAGGGAGATGCGGACGACCTCGCGGTCCGGGACCCACTAGGGTTTACCCAGAGGCCCCATAGTAGTTCCGTTTTGGGATTGCCTCACTAGATCCTAAATATCTACTATGGGGCCTTAGGGTAGGGTTTAGGGCTTTAGGGTTCAGGGTCCGAAACTTGCCGTTCAGGCTTGCAGACTTTGGACCTTGTGCGGCAGAGGAGTTCGAGCCGTCATCCTGATCTCGGCAAACCTACACGGCCCTTGACACACTAAACTCTTGAAAAACTGGGACATTGCTCAACGCTCTTATTCAGTTATTGGTTAACCAGGGCCCCAAAAAAGCTCAAACTTTCTAGTGCAGACCAAACATACAAACCGAAAAGGTTATAAGCTGTCTCTTTGAGGAAGTACATCAATAGTAAGATACGCTCTGGCTTCAGAAGTCCGGACCAACCCCTCAGCGAGGAGGGAATCGCGAAAGAACCTGTTTAACACACACATGGAACCCTAAACCCAAGCCCCCGAACCCGAAACCTCAAACCCCGAAACCCTGAACCCGCCACGCCTATATCGTAACTCCTACAGCCTCAAACTTTAATCAGGAAGGAAACATGGCCTGGCCTGGCAAAGCAGCCACGCCCGAGACACCGATAGTCACTGGGCCTCGGATCGTGCTGAGCTTAAATAGGGTTCAGGGGACGTCAGGTTTAAAGTGCTAGGGTTGTAGGGTTTGTGGTTTAGGGTGTAGGATTTTGGGCATGGGGTTTAAAAGCAAGTATGAAACAGAAAAGCCGAGAGGCACTGCAGAGAGGCCGGGGCGATGTGAATCACGGGGTGGGGTCCTGTAGCATTAGGATCCTGTTACTCAGGTTCACTCTTTGCTTTCCCCTTCGCGGACACTCCCATCCATCTTCTTGGTGTGCTAGGAATGTTGAAGACCTTCAGCACTAGACGGTGCGTTTCACTGGGAACCTGTTCTGGATTTCCTGCTTGTGATATTGCCCGTTTCCGATTTGGTGCAACACGTCATCTTATGAAGTTGAGGGATACCCTAGTCAAGGCCCTGCTCCCCTGTGTTCACCGTGAGATTATTGGGATCTCCTTTGCTCGAAGGCAGGGGTTGCGGCCAGGATGTTGCGTTTCAGGATCAGGGTAATGCCGTAGCCCCAGGAACGACGCAGTACTGTTCTTCCTGAATCCTGAAGACATCGCTATGTAGAACTCAGAGCGACGAAACCGTAAAACAAAACTCCTTAAGCCGCACTCGAAGAACTCTGACCCTCTCTGGCTGTTGCGGCCCCAGGACTGGGTCCCGGACCACTCCCCACGGCGCCGACGACCTCGAAGGTCAAGTTGGCATAGTGAGTGGCCACCTGCACGGCGCAAGACTTTAGTCTGATTCCTGCGATTTTTGCGTAATGGCATGGGTATACAGTATACAGCTACGGTTGCGATTGGTCGCAGCATCGTCATAATCGCAGCGACGACGACGACTACTACTGCTACTACTACTATTCCTACTATCAAAAATTTGAAAGAGAGGGCAATGGCAGAGCGACACTCCTGACACACCAAGGGAAATTAACAACATCAACACCACGAGCAACGACCATATCACTAATGATGATGGCGATGATGGCGATGTTGCACGCTTGTCAGCATGGTCCCAAACATGCCCATGCATTGCAGAAGGCCTCTGCTGAGGTGAAGTGCACCTGACGCTGCGCGGCTTGAGGCTCTTTGCCGCTTAAGTTTATAGACATGTTGCTCGCACTATCCCTTATACCACCATGATGACGCTTGCTCGCGTTACAATACGTATGTCCATTTTGTATACATATATGGATAAACTGATAAACACATGTGTAATTATATGTGTATATATATATATATATATTCAATAGAGAGGAGGGAGAGAGAGAGAGAGAGAGATAGCATGCGCGAACTGGCTGTGAGCAGCGCTTTTTGTTTGGAGCCTGCGGTCTTGAAGTCAAGGTGACGCACGGCTCAGGGTCTAGGACCTATAGGACTTAGTGCCTGAGCGGTCTAGGATATAGGGTTTACGGTTTAGGTATAAGGGGGTTTTCGACGATATTGAATTTCTGGTGACAGTGGATGCCTGCAACAACGGTTTGGGACCCGTAAGATCCCATTGAAAGGCCATTGACAGTTCGTCGCTTCGCTTGTCTGCACAGCACATCTGTGCCATGAGTCCCTCATCTTGCACGTGCAACAAGACTGTCTGTCTGAAGGTTATACAGTCCAAAACAGTTCGAGGCCCTTAGGCAGCTGAAAAACAACTGCTTTTGGACAACGCGAGAGGCTCATTCGCTTTTGATTCTCCAGGCCGAATCATACTCATAGCGATTATAGCCATTATAGCGATACGATTAACAGAACCCTGAAACCTACGCTGTATGCTCGGTGGCTCACCATGCTCTTGCATGATAAGACAAGAACAATAACCTCGCCTGCAGCGTCACAAACACGTATCTGCCCAAGCCTGGCTTCACGAAACGAACCTGAGAAACTCCTATGGCGTCCTGCAGCAAACGATCACTACATTGCCCATACGCCCCAAAGTAGTTCCTTTTGGGCTCCATATTTAGAATTCTATAAGGTAATCCCAAAAAGGAGCTACTTTGGGGCTTATGGGTAAAAAGAACCTCAGCAAAAGTTTGACGTGACAGTTTAGAGCGTGAGTTGGAACCGCCTATGCTCTACGCAACTAGCCCAGATCCCTTAACATGTGGGCCAAATCATCAGAATGAGGGTTTGGGGTATACCTTAGAACTGCCATAAGTTGGGAGATAAGTTGGACAATAAGCAGAGAAGTCCGCGAAGGTTACCCAAAACACCATCAACTCCCTAACCTGACCCCGTGAGCCCTGCGCCAGCAGCCGCAACTCCGTCTGAGCTTCGATGATCCAGCGCGTATCGTGTGTCTGGCAAGTCTTTCGGAGAATATGGCTCAAGCTTTATAATCCGAGACGCTCCGGAATGAACTGACTGAGGAATATTCTTTGCATTAAGGTCGGGGTCCTTGCCAAGAGATAGGGGTACCATTACCACATGGTTAGACTCAATGCTATCAGTAAATGGACCTCGCTTAGGTAGCGTCAATAGCCCTATTGCCTACAGGCCCCGTACTTAGGCCTGGGTCAGTAGGCTGTATCTTGGGGCCACAAGTTCATGGCCTGAACAGTCAGAGTATGGCTTGGCCTATACATTACAGTATACAAACATAGGGGGTTGTAAGATCCGAAGGGTATACTGTTAGTTACTAGCAGTATACCCTGCGGATCTGAGATCGGAAAAAGTACTAAGTACTGTACTTAGTACTTATTCCGACCTCTGTTTCTGGTTTCACATTGCTAGTTTCCGGTCGAGGGTGGAGGGGTGCAAGTCTGGAGAACTGCTTCAACTTACTTCCCCGACCTCTGGAGACCAAGGAAAAAGCATTACAGTAGTATACCCCTACAAGAAAACCTACAGTCTGTAGTCGAGGGCATTGGAGAACCGCTTCGGATGTGTCGAAGATGAAAGGTGGAGCAGCTCATGACTCATGGACATGGACTCTTACGTTCGACCACCCATCCCTACCCTAAACCCTACACCCTAAAACCCCAAACCTTAAGCCCTAAACTTCATCGGAGCCAAAGCAGACAGTGCGGACGTGGTTGGCCTTAGTATAGTGTGCGCCTTCATCCCACAAACCCTGCCATGAAGAGAGAAAAGGAAATCATATCAAGCAGCCCTTAACACACAGGTGCTTGAGGCTTTTGTAATGTTCGCAGGAAGAGATACTGCACTCGCAGTTTGGATCCCAAAACCCAAAACCTTAAATCCTAAATCCCCGACACTATAAGCCCTATGAACCATATAATGAACCCTAAATGCCCTGTAGACCGTAATTATAATCCCCCAAAACCATCCCGAAGCAAACCGGCGCCGGGGAGGCGTAAGTCTCTTTGACATCCTCGGCTTCCTCCAGGCGAAGCGTGAATTTGATAAGAACTAAACCATAAACTCCTAAACCCCTAAACCCTTTAATCATGGGCTCTTGCTTATGAAGAAGGTTCACAAAGGGTCTCGGGGGACCCGACTTCGTCTGGATTCTATAGATCTTCTTGGTGGTGGCGGCGATGGCGGTGGCGGTGGCGGTGGCGGCGGTGGTGGTGGGGGTGGTGGTGGTGGCGCCCATGTGGCGTCAATGGCTATGCCTGAGAATCCGATCAAGGCTGTCTTGACGGTGGGATGATGAGGACGAAGATAACGACGGTGGTAATGATGATTCTGATGACGGTGATAAGCGACGACGGTGCTGGCTATGGTGTTGTGGGTGATGGCGGTGGTGGTGGTGATGATGACGACAATGGCGACAGCGATGACGACGACGAGGATGATGATGAGGATGATGATGATGATGACGATGATGCTGGTTATGGTGGTCATTGTGAGCTACTTGTTGGTGTTCATCCGGAACTTCCTTCCGATGGATGGTGGTGGCTGTATTGATGATGCTCTTGTGCGACATCGGCTGATGGGCTCTTGGAACTCATTAAGACACTCCTGGTTCCGGCGCACTCCCTGAGAAATCAGCCAGTGGACAGGCCGGAGAATTCAGTCCTAACCCGCAAGACCTGAGCACATCAATGTGGACTCTACGGGTTTAGGGTTTTTCGGGGTTTAAGGTTTGAATATTGGCTCCTGCTAACCGCTTCGTCCGGAAAGCCACGATCTCTGCAACGCTCTAAGCCCTGAACACCTGGCCTCTTGCAAGGTGGGGGCCTCATTCCTCAACCCTGAAGAGCTCGGCTGCGCAAACCTGCTCCTTGGACCCCCTGCACCCCTAAATTTCCCTAGATACCCTGGGCCATGGGGCGTATGAGACCGCAAGAAACCCTAAACCCAAACCATTACACCCAAAACTCTAGAGCCTAAACCCGTAAGAATGCGCCTCCCCGGCCGGCTTCGCTGCAGCATCAGCCGCCTGCGAGGCATCGTGCTGCTGGTATGAAATAAACAAGGCGCCTTAAGAGATGGAATATAGTAGAAGCCAGAAAGTTGGAACATCATTCTCCTCATGCCCTTAAGGAAAATTATAAGGGATCCTAGCACGAATCCTCCTAAAGCCATGTTCCAACTTTCTGGCTTCTACTATAGGGTTCCTTTCAAGGGCTCCCCATCTTACAGGGGTCTATTCGGGAGCTACAATAGGATTCAAACATAGAGGGGCCTTAACCCCAAGGGTCCAAAGGACCCAATAATTAGGTACTTGGGTTTCGGATAGTAGTTATGTAGGTTACTATTTCCTTAGGGTAACAATTAGAATAGGGATCTGGGGGTATGTGATAGGATACTTGTAAACTATATACTTGTAAACTATAAGGTACTGTATTGGAGCTGTTCAGTCAGGCATATAAATTAGAGACGTTTTACCAGGGTTGTGGCAGGTGTGATCCCTTTGCTAAGAGTATGGCATAACTTTACACTTGCACTGAGCCTTACCATGATCTTGCCTGTCCAAATCCACGCTCACAGCTGTTTATTATAAACCTGCCACGGCAGATTCAGGTTCACTCTCGAAAGGAGCAAGCCCACGCCGCCAAGCCATGAACCCTACCTATAGGCTCATACCCTACCCCCTTTTTACGGTTCCTACTTTTCTGTAATAGGAGATCATAACCATAAAACTATAGGTATCCAAAAAAAGGGGGTAGGGTATGAGCCTCTAGGTAGACCCTGGACTTCCAAATGCCTGAGCCCACAGAAAGCCCACTTCCCTAAAGCCATGAACCTTTAAAGTCGACTTCCGGAAACATCGTAAGCCACTACTTAGTTGCTGGGTTCATAAGCCCCCAAAAGTGTACACTTTCAGTTTTATAGTGGGTAATACTATCCCAAGAAGTGTCAAGTGTATCCACTCAGCTACTAAGACTAGAAGCCCTGGAGTTTAGGGTTTAGGGTTTTAGGGAAACTAGGGTTTTAAAAAGCTTATTGAGAACCTCCCTCTGACAATTAGCAATCTATACAGTTCCATATAGACCCAGCTCGGAATCTAAACTGCAAACCCGCACTTACACCCTAAAGCCTAAACCTAAATGCCCAGAAGCTACAAACTGCATGCAAAGGCTACAACAAGTACAAACTCCAAGCAGTCAGAGCTACGCCCCAAACCCTACGAGCCCTAAACACCAATGAAACCCTAAACCCAACACCTAACGAGCCTAATTTCTGAAAGCGGAGGAATCTCTTGGCCCCCAGGCCGGGGGCACCGGAGTGAGGATGGAGAAATTCTCCAGCGCCAAGCGCTGCGCAGGGGGTCGGAAGTTGGCTTTTGATTGCGGTTTCACAGCGGGCATTCTCTTGAGATTTGAGGGGCTTTGGACAAGTTCTATAAGCTCAGAAGCGTTTTTGTGTTTTTCGAGAGCATCTTCTGGGAATACTGTCGGCGTATGTGCAATAAAGCCTAAACCCTCAACCCGCAGCTATGAAGAAAATCCGGTAACATGTTGAGGAGCACTGCTTCAAGCAAGGGCGTCTTGGAGTCGTCCGTGGGTAGTCATAAGTACTTGTGACCCCAAACCCTACAAAATAGTAGGTTATGACCCCTTAATTTAGAGGGTAGAACCCTTAAACCGATAGGGTTTCGGATCCCAAGGTAGGGCCATATGTCCCCTGTTTTCAAATTTCTGTGAGTATATATATATATATATGTGTTCTAATACATATAACCTCACTTATAGCTACCCTTGAACCTCAAGTAAGGTGAGGGCTTCGGGTTCATGATTCAGCTTTCCCAGTCATACTGTGACTGTATTGTAAAACAGTTCGGGGCAAAGAGAGAGCTTGCTTACAGTTCCCACTAACTAGAAATCTCCACAATACCATTTGCAAAGATCACACTTGACACAATGTGCTTTGAACCCGATCGCTGTAGCATGAAGGGTTTGAGAAGACGTACCCTAAACAATGCGCTCGAAACCGGCTAAAAATCTAAGCTGAAGGGAAGAATGCGCCGCTCCCTCCCACCTCGCGCTCTGCTCCCTTCATCTTCTTTTCAAATCCCCGAACAGACAAAATCCGCACGTGTCAGACCTCCCCGGAAGGTTCAAACAAGATAGGGGTCCTTTACAGGGTTTCGGGGTATATTCTAGGGTTTCGGGGTACATTCTAGTAGAAGTGCGCTGAAAGATGAGGGCTATAGCAAAGGGCCGCTGCGGGGGGCTAATTAGGCTGGGCTTCCTTTCTTCCGGCTTCCGGGCTCAAGGCGTTCGTGTCTTGAGGGCTTTAGGGCTTCGGAGCTTTTAGGGTGCAGAGAAGGATCCAACTGCAAGGGACACCTTTTTTGCGCGGAAGCTCACTGGTAGTGAGATCTATCGAAACCTTGAAAAGGCAAGTCTTCTGCTTGGTTCGAGCGACAAGCCCTGCCACCCCTAAGCTTCTATGGATCTAGTGGTTTCGGACTTCTAATTTGAATGTTGAGGGTTCAAGGTCGAACGGTGTACCAGGCTCTAAGCGCCAAAATTCTCGACCCTAATCCAAACCCGACAGCCGAATCAATAAACCCTGCAGCTGACACATAGCTGAATAGTGAGACAGCCACGAGCTGCCAGTGTTGCTCGCGTCGGTCAGACTGGCCTCTTCGCTCTAACAAATCAATCCGACAACCTGCCAACCACCCAACGGACTTCATGGGGTTCTTTGAGTGTTTACGGACTCTGTAAGGATTGCACATGGGCTATTTCGGAAACCCTCGAAGTACCTCGTAAATACGTTGTTCTAGAATGCCTTACCGGCAATATGGGCGTAAAGTTGCACATGCTCGATTCAAACAGTGCTATAAGTGCCTCGCAAATACGTTGCTCTAAGATGCCTTACCGGCTATATGGGCGGAAAGTCGCCCATACTCGACACAAACGGTGCTTACATTGCACATTGCACATGCGTGTAGGTCTACAAGCTGCAAGTCATGGAATTCTTCTACGAGTTGTCCAAGGGCTCCATGTTTCAAGCTGAAGGCCAAGCTCCAAACATTTCCAAGCGGTACCCTGAGGGTCTAAGTACCTAATACCCAGAGGGTCCATATACACTACCATTATGGAATTAGGTCCCCAAAATCAAAATAGGGATGGTTTTTTGGGCCTAATTCCATAGGTAGTGTATATGGACCCTCTGGGTAATAATCATATACTCTCCCGAATACTAACGTACATAACTACCATCCTAAAACCGAGTACCTAATTCTTGGGTCTTCTGGGCCCTTAGGGTTACAGGCGATACACACAATCAGAGGGAAGAGCACTTTGGAACTTACAATAGGGACAACTTATGGGGGATCCTTACAGCACGGATCCTGCTCCCCAAGCTTCTCTAGTGGGGCCTCTGTCCCAATGAAGCTCTCATTTCGGATTTTCAATTGTGCTTCGTTAACGATGGCCCTAGATGCCCGAATCCTCTGTCTAGAATCTTGGTGTTTTCAAAAAAATTTCCACACGCCCTGATGCTCCTTAAACCATGAACTTCAAGCCCTAAACCCTACTTCCCTGGATCCTGTCCAAAACGCTAGCGGCTAAACCTTCTTTCAGCCTCACAAGCCTTTAGAATCCTGAACTAAGGCCGAGACCCGCGGAGCAAATGGAGCATCTCTCAGTAGTCTTCCCACTTGATCTCTCCCTTCCTCAAAGCCTTCATGGCTTCAGGAGTTTAGAGTTTGGGGTTTAGGCTTTAGGGGTTTCGGGATTTAGGGTTTCAGGGCGTATCTTCAAGGAGTTTTAAAAGGGTATGGCTTGAAGGTGTGATCTGTCGGATGCTTTCTACGGTCTTCAATCGTTTAAGGTGTGAAGGCTCCGCAGAAATTGAGTCCCGGCGCATGAAGCAGAGTTGGTGTCCGGGTAAAGTTTACTGGTTTGGGGCCCTTCGTGCAGGGTTTTGGAGGGCGATGAGGATCTTTTGCTGCAATCATAAGGATTGTTAGGGGGGTAGGGGGGAGGGGGGTTAGGGGACTATACTTCCTTATCTAGGCCTTATTAAGTCCTTATTAGAGGTATTAAGCCCTTACCCCCCCTCCCCCCTACTTAAAGGATCATGGGACTTAGTAAGTAGGTTATAATTGGGGTTCTAAGTCCCCTAAGTGGGGTTATCCTAACTATAACCTACTTATAACCTTACTTACTAAGTCCCATGAGCCTTCAAGTAGACCCTAAACCCTAAACCCTAGAGATCCCTTTAAGGAACGGTATTGAGGCCCCTTACCCCCCCTCCCCCCTACCCCCCTTAAGGGATCCTCTGCTGGAAGGGCTAGGAGTCTAGAGGCCCCTGTTTTGTCATTTGCAAGGTTGCCCCAAGGGTCCAGAGGATCCAATGATTAGAGGTACTCGGTTTTAGGATAGTAGTTAGGGTTTAGGGTTTAGGGTTTAGGGACCCTAAATCCAAAGGACCCAATAATAAGGTGCTCGGTTTTAGGATAGTAGTTATGTAGGTTAGGATTTTGGAGAGTGTATGATTATTGGGTACTTAGACCCTTAGGGTTGCTTGGGCCGGTAAGTCAAGAACAACAAGCCCGGACATCCAAAGGCCCCCAAACATGCTCTACTATGGGGGCCTGAGTAATTAAACTAGGGACAGATTATACTATAACTATAATTTCAATAAGGAGCCCCCTAAAATAGCATAGGTAATCATTAACTATAACTATAACTATAACTATAATACGAAGCCACCCCTCCCCCCCCCCCAAANATACTAAAACTATAATTTAAAAAAGGAGCCCCCTAAAAAAGCAAAGGTAATCATTAACTAAAACTAAAACAAAAACAATAAACCGAAACCCCCCCCCCCCCCCCCCCAAAAAAAAAATAGCCTAGGTAATTGTTCAGGTCCCTTTATTACACACCAAGCCCAGAACCTTTCAGCCCAGAGTTCAAACATGCGCCTCGGATGTTCAGGATGTTACCTACCTTGGGATCCGAAACCCTACCGTGTGAAGGGTTCTACCCTCTAATTAAGGGGTCATAACCTACTATTTTGTAGGGTTTGGGGTCACAGGTAGCTATAGGCTCATACCCTACCCCTTTTTTAAGGTACCTACTTTGCTATAATAGGAGATCATAACCGTAAAATTAGGTATCCAAAAAAAAGGGGTAGGGTATGAGCCTCTAGGTAGGGACCTACCTCGAATGGCCAGAACTCTTCTTACAATGCACGCACAGTGACTTCTGTCGAAGGACAAAGAATCAGGCATAAGGGCATACTATAGTGTGTACTGTAACTCTCATAGCTTGCGGTGCCTAGGGTTCTGCAGGATTTTTGTCAGTCGCTACAGAGCGCATATAGAAGAACACTTAGAGACTTAGAGAACCCCTGCAAATCGATTACAGAAGCCACAGAACCATCAGAAAAGCCCAAAACAAACGCCACAAAATCCATATAGATCCCTCCTCAAACCCTTGCGGAAGCCCAATGATAGCACCCCCCAGAAGCCAAGAGTATGTGTGGGCCCTTAAAGAAATCCAGCCCTCATAAAACCCTTACAGAAACCTGAACATAAAACCATTATGCAACCCTCATGGAAACTCTATAGACCCTGACAGAAAGCTTGTAGAGCTGTAGCCTAAGATAGAGAGGTTCAGCGCCTTCGTTAGCACCTCCTGGAACTCTTCCCGGGTGTAAATCTTCGTCTTCTCCTGCGGTAGTCCCCTAAACCTCATCCCTGACCCCCAAGCCCTAATCCCTAAATGCCCTAAACCCTATGGAAGTCCTATAAAACCCCACACCCTACAGGCTGGCTTGGGAGTATGTATGGGTCTCCGCTGTCTGGAATCGAAGCCAGAGCTGGCAGAAAAGGATCACTTTCAACTTCACTTTGGGGTATTAGGCGCTTGGAAGTTTGGGGGTTGAGGGTTTCGGGGTTGGGATCTAAGGGTTCGGGGCTTGGTTAGTTAGAGGCTTGTAGGGTTTAGGGCCAGAGGCTTTGGAGTTTATTGAAACATCTCCCAGACTGACTTCTGAAACTACTTTGGAAGCCACCTCCGAAATCGAGGATTCGGGTTTGTAGGTCGCGCCTACAGCGACTTGCCGCACCCCAAACCCTAAACCCTAAACAATAATCCCCTGCGGTGGCTAGGGTTTTGGGGTCTGCAGTGGGTTGATGCGCTCCAGCCCTAGACTCAAAGACACCCAGAGACTCCAAAACCCCCTTAATTAAGGAATATACCTTAAATCATAATTGGATCCCTAATCTGATTTAAGGTATATTCCTTAATTAAGGGGTTTTGGAGTCTCTTTTCATGGACTTGGAACAAAAAGTGAAAGTCCTGATGCCCTGAAGCCCGAAACCGCGTAACACGCTCCAAGCTCGTGAACACAGCCTGAAACCCTAAACTTAAAGCCTCCAATACCTACTTTTTTGTAGGGTCTCTATAAAATTCATATTAGGGTCTATAATAAGAACCTACAAAAAAAAGTAGGTTTTGGTAGGTCAAGGTAAACTTAAACCACTAAACCTCAAAAACCCAAGCCCTGCGAACCTGACAAACCTCAACATCCCTAGTGAACATCCAGCCTCCTGCTTGTAGTCTTCGGGAACCTTCCGAAAGCGGCGGTGCTGCTCCACGGTTTCGTTTTTGTGTCAGAACTTGAGATTTAGGGTCTAAGGTTTAGCCGAGGTTTAGGGTTTGAGATTTGGGGTGATTGCATATGATAGGTTGGGTATGGATTCAGGGTGTCAGGTAGAAGTTTAGGATTGCGAGGGGTGTCTACTTTCATCATCATGTCAATGCCTCCAATAATCTCCGTCACTGAAAGCGTCCATATCCCGAATTAGCCTCATCCCGTTAATCAGGGACCCTTCATGAAAATCCTACCTGGCGAGATCCTTATCTGAAGGACCGATCCTAAACCCTAAACCCTAAACACTAAACCCTAAACACTAAACATTAAACCCTAAGCCGAAGCAATTCTCAAACACACATGCGCCTCCTCGCTACGGTCTGGGGCCCCTTCTTTCGCTTCCTTCTGGGCCTGGCTCTGCACCAGGGTTTGGTGTTTAGGAGTTTAGGGTTTTGGGTTTGTAGAGTTTAGGAGTTTAGGGTTTGTAGAGTTTGGGGTTTAGAGTTTAGGTTCAGCCTGGCAGGGTCAGAGTCGGGGATTAGGCTGTCTGAGGAGTTTGGAGTTTAGGAGTCAGCCCCCGCGCCTCCTTCCCCAAAAAAGCAAACAAGAAACACACACACACACATATATATACACACACACACTAAGCTTACGGGCTGTGCAGAAGAGCTGTCTTGCCCACATCTTCACGAAGTTCTCACAGGCATGCAGACAAGCAGACTTGCGGACACATGCACACACTGCCACATGCACACAAATTCACACAAACGCAAATAACCCGAATAAGGCTGCATTCTTGTTATCAGTCATCCTACATACTAGTAGTTGTACGTATACTTGCACATATTTTCCCCTGTTTTAGCTTTGAAAATTCGGTGAGCACTTCAAATCACAGTTATAGTAGTCTGACACGAGCTTCCGAGGTAGGGAGAGCACTGATAACGTTCCGGGCCTCCATGCGCTTCTTAGCCTCCTCCTTCCGCGCCTTGGGAAGGTGGCTTTTGCGCTTCGGATATCAGATTGCTAAGTGTCGTAGGGTGTCGTGTCCAGACTTGTTGGGTTTAGGATTCTGGACGTCGAGGATGTAGGGTCCGGGTTTTGTGAATCTGTTCGCAGCCGGGAATTGGGATGATTGAACTTTGGCTGCGGCTTTTTCATGTCAAGATTTGATTTTCGAGTTGCTCCAGGATGGTGGTGTAGGGGTGCTTAGGGGTGGGTTACGTCCCTTTAAGCCCTAAACCCTAACGTGCTGCCCCGCTAGCCTGCTTACGAAGTCTCATGATTCGCCAGGCGGACACTCAAGCCCCACATGCGCCCTGAAGACCTGCGTTCGTTTCTTAGGCTTCTTACTCGGAGTTCCCCTGAAATTGAAAAGCCTGGACGATATCATCCAAACAACTTCAAACCCCGAAAACCACAAAAATCCTAAAGCATCAAAAGCTGTACGGAGTCGGCCTTCAGCCTCTTTTTGCGTGCACGCTTCTCATCGATGTCCTGGAGCTTTCGGAAAACAAAACACTGGGTTCTTGCGATCATGGGCAGGGTTAGGAGACTTGGGAAAACATCGCAGGGTCTTGCATTTACTGCAGGGGTTCGAGGAGAGAGAATCTTGCGAGATAGCAGGTCCTAGCAGGTTGAAGTACTTACCTTTTACTGTGGCAATTTCATCAGATCCCTAAATCCTAGACCCCCACGCCTTTAACGGAGAGTCCTTCTGCTTCGTAATCGGAAATCTACTTTGATACCTACACGCAAGGATTCCGGGTCAATTCCTGACCTGAAGACGCAAATTTCCGAAACCCTGAACCCGAAACCCCCCAGAGACTCCGAAACCCCTTAATTAAGGAATATACCTTAAATCATATTAGGGATCCTATTATGATTTAAGGTATATTCCGTAATTAAGGGGTTTTGGAGTCTCTGGGCCCAAACCCACACTCGTGGCAAGCCATCGAAATGCAATGCATAACATTGAACTGTTGTTGTTCCCTTAGCTGTAGGTAACCGGTCAGAGTTCTTCACAGTGGGCAGTGGTTTAGAGTTCAAGCTTTGTGGAAATATTTCGCTTTTGTCCCTAAACCCTAAACCCTAAACCGAGTACAGATTTCGTTGCCAAGCTCTTCAGTTTTGATGCCGCTTTCAGGTACTTTGGGATTTCTTGGCAGCTGCGAGTTTGGGAGAGTGCAGTTGAAATTCATCTGAAGGCTGAGGAACCCACTTTAAACACTAAAGTTAACCCTAAACCCTAAAACCCTAAGGCCCTTTATACGCCCCAAAACCTAAACCCTAAACCCTAAGGGCCTTTATAAACCCTGAAATCTATCTCAGGGCCCTGCACGCTGCTTCAACAAGCCGGTGGGAAGACCCACCTCCTGACAGGCTTGGGCGGCTTGTGGGCTCTTGTTGTATCAGAGGTTTTACTTTTTTAAATAATGTGAGTTACCAACGGATTTAGGGTTTAGGGTTTTGAGGGGTTAGGGAACTTAATTTAAGTTACCATAATAAAGAAAACATATTCCTGACGCTAGATCCCTATTCTGGGCTCCTGTTAAAGGATCAAATTTAACTACCATAATAAAGAAAACATATTATTTACTACAGATCCCTATTATGGTAATTTATATCATAGCGTTTTGGGCATACTACAGTAAGTATGCAAAGGTATTTTATGTTGTACATTGTACACATAATTAGGTACGGGGCTCTCATCACGATGTGCGAACTATCCAGAAACATGAAGATTTAAATGTACAAAAACAAATACATGTTATATAATATGTATATTACCTATGGCTTCTATGGTCATATATGCTAACACAACATAAAACACATGATGTAGAAGTGTGTGTGTGTGATAAATTGTAATGCTAACCATGAACTAAGTTACACGTTTAAAGGTGCTGCAATCCAGCATCTGCAGTCTGCTGGGCCCGGCCCGTATAAGGGTTAAAAGGGCCTAGCAGTCCTAACAAATAGATAACCTAGTGACCTAGTGTAGACATTTTTTGTGGCCGTATATGAAATGTATAAGATGTTCGGAAACTGACGGTAAACGATGGTAAACCCTGCACAGCGCAATAGCCCAGTGCAACAAGTGAAGGTTCAGTTGGGCTTGGGGTACACTACCCTTGCCTCTGGGGTTCAGGTTTTGGAAACATGCCCTAGACCACACTTGCTTTGCCAAAGGTTGCCCTATGCAAGGAAACATTAATCGTTGAATCACACCAGGGCATGACGAAAAGCCTTTCGCACACATGTGCATGCTGGCAGAACTTCCCTTGCTGCAGCACAGGCGCTCGGTGGGCATCAGTTCAGAGTCCCATGCCCAAGCGGTACGGCCGTGCAGCATTCTGGCTCACCGAGAAAGTCCAGTGACAACGAAGTTGGCCACAGGACTGAGTAGGCGAGCAAGGTCGGGGTTTGGTAAGAACACGCAGCATGGGCCATGGGTGGTCACAGCTTGCGTGTCTGTCTTTCCTGCCCTGCAAGACTTCACGAGTCAACGACATCTCGAACAGCAGTATGTGAAGGACAGGCAACCAGCGAAAGTTCACAGCCTCATGACGCTCCTCCTGCACAACGCAAGCCGTCGAGCTCTTCTTCACGCACACTCATGTTGGTGACTCCAGCTCCCTGTTCGCGTCTTGCGCAAGCTCTCGATGGGCTCGTGCTTGCAGCTCAGCCCAGGCGGTACGGCCGCGCTGCTTTCTGGCTCGCCGAGAAAGTCATGCGACGATGGCAGCGCTGCAGGACTGAGTAGGTGAGCACATCCATACGAAACGACTTCCTGTNAGGCGGTACGGCCGCGCTGCTTTCTGGCTCGCCGAGAAAGTCATGCGACGATGGCAGCGCTGCAGGACTGAGTAGGTGAGCACATCCATACGAAACGACTTCCTGTTTGGAGCATAAGGTCTGCAACACAGGCGCTCGGTGAGCATGAGTTCAGAGTCCCATGCCCAAGCGGTACGGCCCTGCAACGTTCTGGCTCACCGAAAGTCCAGTGACAACCAAGTGGGCCACTGGACTGAGTAGGCAAGCAAGCTCTGGGTCAAGTAAGAAAGCGCAACAGTGGTACCAAACAGCCCACAGGCAAGTGTGGCAATCCACAGCACGAGCTGCAGGGGCAAGACTGAAGCCAACTGCTGCGACCTGCCTTCTCTGTAGCTTATGTCAAGAGAGTCCTATGGCTGCATGTTTGCCATAGGACTGAACAGGTAAGCACATGCCAACAATNGCTGCAGGGGCAAGACTGAAGCCAACTGCTGCGACCTGCCTTCTCTGTAGCTTATGTCAAGAGAGTCCTATGGCTGCATGTTTGCCATAGGACTGAACAGGTAAGCACATGCCAACAATGCGCCATGGGTGGACACAGCTTGCCTCTCACTTCGCTGCCTGCAGAAACCCCTCCTGCAAGAATTCATGCGGCCATGCACACCTCGACGAAATCATCAAAGCTTCAAAGCAGCAGCATGTGGAAGACGAGCAACCAGCGAACATTCACAGCCTCGTGATGCTCCTCCTGCACAACGCAAGCCGTCGAGTTCTTCTTCACGAACACTCATGTTGGTGATTCTGCAGACTCCAGCTCCATGCTCGCTTCTNGCAACCAGCGAACATTCACAGCCTCGTGATGCTCCTCCTGCACAACGCAAGCCGTCGAGTTCTTCTTCACGAACACTCATGTTGGTGATTCTGCAGACTCCAGCTCCATGCTCGCTTCTTGCACAAGCTCTCGATGGGCTCGTGCTGCAGCTCAGCCCAGGCGGTACGGCCGCGCTGCTTTCTGGCTCGCCGAGAAAGTCATGCGACGATGGCAGCGCTGCAGGACTGAGTAGGTGAGCACATCCATACGAAACGACTTCCTGTNAGGCGGTACGGCCGCGCTGCTTTCTGGCTCGCCGAGAAAGTCATGCGACGATGGCAGCGCTGCAGGACTGAGTAGGTGAGCACATCCATACGAAACGACTTCCTGTTTGGAGCATAAGGGCTGCAACACAGGCGCTCGGTGGGCATGAGTTCAGAGTCCCATGCCCAAGCGGTACGGCCCTGCAACGTTCTGGCTCACCGAGAAAGTCCAGTGACAACCAAGTGGGCCACTGGACTGAGTAGGCAAGCAGGCGCTTGGTGAGAACACTGCGAGAGACAAAACGATGAAATCCGAGGACCTGGAGACTCCACAGAAAGTTTGTTAACAACACTCCAGAAAGCTGAACGGAGTTCTGCAACCTCTTTCAAACTTTTAACCATCGCAGTCTGCTATGGTTACAAGGGTTAGAATTGAAGAAACATCTGCTCTAACATTTAAACTATGCCAATGCTATGCCCACAGACTCCCCCCGCTCTCTTGCGCTCTGCAATTTGTCATACAGAGTTAGAGTTACTACATTTGAAGAGCTACGAAGCACGGATGTGGTATGACTTGGGTTCAGGGTTGACGGCTAAAGACTAAAGACCCGCTCTTCAGGATCGATTGTTTGAAGCTTGTCGGCAAAGTGCAATCTGAAACCGCTCCGTCCTTCGCCGGCGAGACAAAGGGGCAGTCGTTGCAGTACTTCATGTACTTAGCCTTGGCCACATAATGGCTTTATATGGGGACATAATTCCAAAATTGAGATAACGAAAAATAGTATAGGCAGTTAGTAAGGCCCCCAGAATAAACCTAGGACGACGTGCAACGAATGATTTCGGTAAAGCAAACCACAAAAAAGCCACTGAAACGCTGCACCGGCCCCAGGTTAACGGCACTGCAACCGAAAGCGCTTGTGGAATTCTTCAGCCCCCAAAAACCCTCTCCAAGATCCTCAAACTTCATCAACCCTAAACCCCGACATCCTCAGCTCTCTTTCTCTTGTGGTAGTTTAGGAGTTTAGGCTCTGCATGTTCGACATTCCAGAGACTTGGGGATGCTAGGCGGTGCAAGGGTTGAGTTCTCGGTTTATGAGCAAACCCTAGGCCACACAACCCTATAGTAGAAGCCAGAAAGTTGGAACATGGTTTTAGGAGGATTAGTGCTAGGATCCCTTATAGTTTACCTTAAGGGCATGAGGATAATGATGTTCCAACTTTCTGGCTACTACTGTAAACCCTTGAGAGCAGGGTCCCGTGCATCAGTGTGCTTCTTCATCACTACCACGCGTGTGGATCCGCAGCCATCGCACCATCTCTCCTGGAAAACGTCGGCAAGTTCAGCAAAGAGGTATGAGTGCTTGGAATTCGAAGGTTCGGTTTAGGGTACCATTCGTTGTCTGCTACATACTGTCGGCTCTTCACAGAAACCGCATGATGAGACTGAGTTCACGAACGATTCCACCAGAACCCCAGGATCCTTGAATCCGACATACCATTTTGGAACAGCTGCAGGGCTCCTCATACCCCCCCAAACCCTACAGAACCCTGATAGCACGGTTCTTCGTAACATTCTTTAAACCCAAAAGCCCTAAACTCCAAAGTCCTACCTCGCTAAACCCCTTAACCCCCAAGGCACGGTGCCCTAAACCCTAAAGACCTTAACTCTATACCCTAAACCCCAAACCTAAACTCCTAAACCCCGTTAACCCTCAGTGGCCTCTTCCTCTTCCGTCTCGCTGAACCAGATGTCCGCATCTCTGTACGGCTCCGGCTCCTTCATCTTCGCCTTCGCCACGACTAAGTCTTCGGACAGAAGGGGATAGGGTTTAGGGTTTTGAGGTTTAGGGTTTAGGGTCTAGGTTTTAGGGTTTAAAGCTCTAAGGTTTAGGGCTTTTAGGGTCTAGGTTTTGAGTTCAGGGATTGCAGGGGGGTACCTGCTCGTGCAGGGTTTACAGGTTCAAAGTTCAAGGGCTCTGGCTCGGAATGCAAGGGGCTATTCGGAAAATTTCAGGGCCTGGATAAGAGTAATAGGGTGTGGATGCATATCGTCATATTGCTCTATACCTGTATACAGACTAGAAAAGGGATACACCAAAAACTTCTTCAGACCTCTTCTTAGATTTGAGGCTTGGGCTTAAGCCCGAAACCCTAGAGTTGACTACTAACAGCTACCAGCCCACCCAGAGACTCCAAAACCCCTTAATTAAGGAATATACCTTAAATCATATTAGGGATCCTATTGTTATTTAAGGTATATTCCTTAATTAAGGGGTTTTGGAGTCTCTGGGCAACCCTCACCATAGGTTTTGCCTGGATGTTGGATTGTCGAACCTTTTTTGGTTACCATTTCCTACTTGTCGGGTATCATGGGGAACTAAAGGTTAACCCTTTATCATCATACAAGGATTATGTAGGGATTATACCACCAAAAAAGGTTAAAGGTTACCTACTCTACTTCTAGGATTTGTTCTCTGTATCGCATCTCGACCATCAGACTATTTGCGGATGCGTGGGGAACCCGTTTAGGAGTGAAGCCAAGACTGGATCCAGAAATATCCTCAGACCCCAAACCCTGATTTCAACTCCAAACCACTATAACCCTAAACCCTGAACCCTAATTACCCTGGAGCCCCTCAAATCTCAGAAGCCGGCGATCATCCGCAGACGGTCGTCGATGTTGTCTTCTTCTACATCCTGCTTGGGGGGTTTAGGGTTTAAGCCTCTTGGGTTTAGGGCTTAGGGATTCTTGTGTGGGGTTTCAGAGTTCTTGAACCTCAACCAACATCCTTCTTACTGTTGAGGCTCGCATATAGCACTCGCGAAATGAAAGCTAAGCAAGAACCTCCGAATGCACCACCCTGGGCTGAACGCGTGCGTCTTCGGCTTTGCCATTTGCGTGCTTCGGGTTCGGCGTGGAGGTACTTGAAGGCTCATGGGACTTAGTAAGTAAGGTTATAAGCAGGTTATAGTTAGGATAACCCCACTTGGGGGACTTATAACCCCAATCATAACCTACTTACTAAGTCCCATGATCCTCTAAGCATTGGGAAATCCTGAACCAAAAGCCCGATTGATAGAATTGACCTTCGACTTGAAGGCCCTAGCCCCAAACCCCGTGGCACCGACAAGTCGAAACCCTAAACCCTAAATATGTCAAAAGTTGGACAATGGCAGCTGTACTAAAACCAAAGGCCCCAACATATCTAATAATCACTGCGATCTAAGTTTTATTCTATACTCTATTACGGCCTTGTAGGTTTAGGAGACCTTAACGGATCCATAGTTTGTCATGGCTATGTGGTTGCGTGGTTTAGGATCGTTGTAATGGAAGCTTGGTACTTGGGAGAGTACTTGGGTACTTGGATCCTTGGCTCAATACCCGCTAAAAATCCCAGTAAGGCCTGGATGACCACAGGACATAAAGAGTCAGAGTGAGGGCGCGCTTGGTCTCTAGGCATCTCTGGATCCAGTAACCTTGCACCGTAAGGCACTGTCAGGGCTACAACCCTTAATTATGGGGGGGCCATAACCTATTTTTTCGTGACCCCCACCGAATCCAACCAAAAAAACACTGTCACCTGGCAGAGAGATACTCCAAAATCCCGGAACCAAAGGGCTCCACTGACTTATATACCAGGCTACTAAGCACATAGTATATGTAACCCATAACAGTATCCGATTATTTTGGTACGCTAAACCGTGGTAGTAACCCCTGTACCACTCGGATTTCGGGAGAGAAGGCCTCCTCGTCGACATATCTTCCATCGTCCTCCGTCTTCTCGGACTCGAAGAGGTATTGAGTGATGTACTTGGGACCTTGGGCAAGTGGTTAGGTACTCGTTGTTTCCGGGTTCAGGTTTCGGGTTTGCCTTCATCGTCTTGCCTAGTACTGCTTTATGGGTTTTGTCTTGTTCGGAGCTTCCAGCGATAAGATGTTCGAGGATTTTTTTGGGTAGCTTCCTAGGGAATATAGCTGGGATACCTACCCTAAACCTCTTAACACTAAACCCCATGGAAACCCTAATAGCTACACTTCCATGATCTACTTTTTGTTTGTGTGTGTGTGTGCGTGTCGACTGGGGTCAAAGATACTACCTGGAATGTTTCCAAAAAAACCACTTGCTGGAGTTGTGTCACCTAACTCCGGACCAAGGCTTGCACATTTCTGCATGATATACTTCAAACCTCAAGAAAGGGCCTATAGCAAACATACCGCGACTGAGAAACGTTAGCATCCTACTCCTCACACTGAAAGGTTCGAAGGTAATCAGTCGAGCTTCAATTGGAGGCCTCAAAAAATCGGATAAAGGTAGGTAGAGTTACGGGTGAAGGATCCCTTTCTCATTTGGGATTACCCCACCTACCTTCATCCTACCTTTTGAAGCCTCCGATTCAATGGACTACGGTGGTAGGGCATTCTTTGCGTAGGGACTCCGTGCCAGAGTTCGGATGCCACGGGCCTGCTGGGCAGGCTCAGTCGTAGGATGCCACGGGAAGCAAAGCAATATAGAACCCTACAGTACGGAAATAAGCAACAGTTTTCGGGGGGTATAGATTAGTAACTGGTCGTATGGAAGTGTATACAGCTCAGCACATCCACTCTATATAAGAAGAGTCAGACACACCGCATTGGGTGAACCGACTAGTAGTACAACTATATGGCGCACACTTGTGTCACTTTCTCCGATCTCTGATAATGGAGGGGCCGAGACCAGGTGCCATTATCCATGCTTAGCCCGGATGCAACAAACCCTACACCCCAAACCCTTGGACGCCTCAAGCCTCAAAACTCCCTAAAGCCGGAGCTGCAGATGCAGGAGGATGAGCTCCCTAAACCCTAAACTGAACAAGCAGAAGCGAGCGTGCTCTCAGCATCGTGCACTCCATGAGGATGTAAAGAACGTACCTGGCAGGCTGAAGGGCTTGGGGCTTGGGTTTAGGGTTTAGGGTTTAGGCTTCAAATCTCAAACCATCATGAGATCAACGCCCTAAGCCCCATGAGGCCTAAAGTCCAAACAACCCATAACAACAAAAAAGCAAAGATCAAGCCACATAATGTTCTGATAGTACTTCGGGATGTAATGAATCACGATCATGTGTGGGCAACAACTCTTGTACATAGATGCGGCTCCACTCCAGACTTCCCTGAACCCCTGACCCTGAACCCCTGATGCAAGAACACCAGACTCCTAAACCCGAATGAGCGGACACGGAAAATTCTCCAAATCCGAGCCCCGTTTTGTATGCTCAGGAGGTCACGGCCGATCTTAAACTAAGCACCCCGCCTGGAACCTAACTCCTAAACCGCAGATCCGTCAAGGCACCGATTTTTCAACAGGAGTCAGGAGCCCCGGAGCAATTACAAGCGAATTTTGGTGTGGCCTATGCCTTTTTCCCTTTGCTGCAGGGTTTAAGTTTTAGGATTTGCATTATATCGGGTTTTTGGGCTTAGGAGGGTCGAGAGCTTTGATACTTGAATTATGGGGTTTAGGCTTAGGGCTTTGGGGCATTGGTATCCGATGCATGGTCTGTTGCTGGAAGGTTTTTAGACTTCACAGGCCCCTGCGTAGCCTGAGCAGGGCAAGAGGGTACAAACCATGGTTCTTAGAAGCTAAACCCTGAACCCTAACCTTGAACCCTAAACCCTAATCTCTAACCCTACCTAGACCCCCCAACTACCCTTTATTGTAATCCCTAATTACCTCTTAATGAAAAATATTAGAGCCCCTTTAAACGGTACTTGGGATGTCCTGGTACACCCTAACCTTTAACCCTATGCCCTAACCTTAAGGATTTTTGAGGTTTGGGACTTTTGGGCTGCGGGCTTTTCCTCCATAGTCTAAGGTTGAACCCATGGGCCCCTGGTATGGGCCCTTAGCCCTTTTAAGGGACCTTAAAGGGTACAAGTAGGGTTTGTATTAGGTATATAAGGATCCCAGGCTTAAGGGCCCATACTAGGGGCCCATGGGTTCATCCTAAGACATAGTATCAAAATATTATTCTCCAGGCTTTGGACACTGGTGGTGGGGAGTAAGATTCGGCTACTCCCAAAGCCTGAAACGCAACAAGCCGACCCCAAACCCTACCCGCTTTGGGTTACGGAATTAATTAGGATGTGGCTTCGCCAGATCAAACAGGGTTGCTTAAGGGTGCTAGACTGCTAGAAGGAGTATTGATTTAGGGTTTGGGCTTTAGGCTTCTATAAGGACTACAAAGGCTTTCTGAAGGCTCGCGTTGGGTATGAGCTTGGGTGTTGCGGAGCTTAAGCCTGAATCCCGACTGACCGAAGGCTTGGGTTTAGGGTTTCGGGTTTAGGATTATAGGGTTTAGGGTTTAGGGTCATGAGCGCGAAGGCAGAGCAAGCAAACCTGAGTGCGAAGTCACAGCAACGGGCCTCAAAACCTTTCGTCGGACTTTCTTCACTTCCTTCACCTCCTGAGTGGATGGTAAATTAAGATCTAGAGTTGCAATGGGGCTATTGAAAAGCTCCAGGGACACGAACAATTTGCTGCTACCTCCATTGCTGCTAGTCCACTGCTCTTGAGCCCTACATATAGACACTAAACTACACTCGGAACTCCATGAACCCGAAACGCCAAGCCGCAGCCTCGGATCCAAACCTATGGCTGCTCCTCCTGAGCCCCGAACTCTGAAACATTACTGCTAATGGACAAGACCCTGCATGTTCCATAAGGAAAACAAACCACGCTGCGCGAATCTGGCCATCATCAGACGTCCCCATAAAGGATTTCCAGAAATAGACGCAAACCATAGTAGAAGACTTGTCGAACGATTCTGCAGGGCACATCCTTGAAGGGATCCGGCTTTTATGACCCGAGGAAAATATGCTCCCTGATCAGGGGAGCCTAATTAAGCCCCAAAACCCTAAGGCCCTATACAACCTAAAACCCCACCAAACTCAACTCGAAACCCTGAAACCCCAAACTTAACCCGAAACCCTGAAGCCCCAAACAAAAAACTCAATCGCTGGTGTTCGGGCTTGAGGCGCAATGGCTCACCAACATGCGCTTGGATTTTCAGAGCTATGGTTTGATGGCTAAGGCTTCTGGTCCCGTTTCAGGCCCCCCATAATCGTACGGCGCCCTTTTTAACAAGGACCCTTATTAGTAGAGAACTACGAGTACCCATTCAGGAGCTACTGTGCTTGGGGTTTAGGGTTTAGGGTTTAAGGCTTTCGATTCAAGAGTTGAGGGTGAGGGGCTTGGGATTTTGGAGTGCGGGTTAAGAGCTGTGGGGCCCGGACTAGACTGTAAACTCTACTCGGCTGGACTGTGCTTTGCAGACTCTCGTAAACAGAAAGAAAGAAGCAGAATCCGTTGACCCAACAACAAACAACATAAGAAGAGTCAAGCAAATTGAGATATGCTCTCTCAGCATGTCAGGACATCTGATCATCAGGGCCCATTCTTCATATGGGTGGTTGTCAAAATTATGGTCCTTTCTTGGGTCCTTGATATAATACGGCACACAATATTTCGGGTACCCAAAACGGAGCCATAATTTTGACAACTACCCATATGCTTTTTGTGAAAGCATACCTAGACCTAGACCCGCCCAGCTAATTAATCTCGATCTAAGGCTTCAGGTTTTTCATTGGAAAGATTCCATTTGTTGGCGTTTGCCTTCGGAGTACGGAAAAGTTGCCACACGTTTCTGTAAGAATTCTGATCGGGAATCCTTTCAGGTTCCTATAGGACTAAGGGTTCCTCTACGTCTACGTGCGTTTCAGGTTTCTGAGAAGGGGCTCCCTTAACAGAAAAGTTCCTGGGAGGCCTCAATCAAGGTCAACCCTAAACCCTTTGCACTACCACAACACCTACTTTCTTGCAGAGTCCCTACGAACTATACAATAAGGGCTTAATAAGAACCTACAGAAAAGTAGGTTGTGGGAGTTTAGGGTAAACCCTAAGCCCTAAAACTTATCTGCCCAGCGTGCCAAGGTGCGATTTCCCAGTAGGACTCGCTGACATTCAACCATTTACAGTCTTCAAAATCCTGGCAGTCTTTACGGTTTAGGGTTTCGGGTTTAGGATTTAGGGCTTGGGGTTTTGCGGTTGCGGACTTCGCAGGGCCTCTGACAGCTAATTGAGGGCCTTAAGGCTACAGTTTTCGTCGAGCACTTGTTCAACTAGCCCTGAACACAAAAAAACGAATCCAAAATAGTGCCTGAGACCCCGCACTGGTCTGGCTCTGAAGAAATGCTCTCGCCAAGCCGTCGCTCGCATGACGCCGGCCATGGCTTAGTACGTAGGTTCCTCGGTAGGAAGAAGACATAATGTAGACTAGTTGAACAATTGATGCAAGTTCCCTTCAGGGCCCCCGAATCGGCAGGAATGAACAGTCTACGAAACTGCTTCGGGGCCGAAATGAAACCGGACAGGCTCTTGTCAACAGACTGCCTACGCCAGAAAGCATGCAGGACGAGCGTATACATTTCTACCCGGTTGCCGTGCTTGAAACCAACAACGATGCCCATAGAATCAGCCCCCTTGTAGTGAAACCCAGAAAGTTGGAACATCGATTTAGGATGATTCATGCTGGGATTCCCTTTACTTTACTTTCAGGGCATGAGGCTAATGATGTTCCAACTTTCTGGCTTCTACTATAACCCTAAACCCTTTAACTGACCCGGAAAGAAAAGAGCAGCCTTCGTTTAGGCAACCCAAGGTCAAAGCGCTGCTCCTCAAACACCCAACCCCACCTACCAAACCCTAGGCCTATGACAACTCCTGATATAGATTGTGCAGGGACCCTACAAAAAAGAAGGTTTTGGTGGGTTAAGGTAGACTCCTGAACCCGAAAACCGAAATCCCTACACCCCAATGCATTGACCAGCCTCCTCCAAGATCGTGTCCCCATGCACCACCAGCTTCAGCTGCCTGAAAGATGTCAAAGATCCCGGATACGCTAAACCCGAACTTTAAACCCTAAACCCGTGAACCCCTAAACCCTAAACCCAAAACTGCCCAAAACCATAAACCCTAAACCCCTATCCCCTAAACCCTAAATGCTAAACCCTAAGCCTGTAGCAGCTTAGGGAAGTAGAGCCAGGGGCTCGAAGCTCATGAGCTTTCCAAGCGTCCTCCAACACCCAATCCTGAGCCCCTTACCCCTTCAGCCCCTAATCCCACTAGCATAATATATGGGCCTTAAGAATTAAAATAGGGTTCTTAAATAGGGCCACTTAAAGGGCTCTATAAGGGTTTCTATAGGGTATATAGTATAGGGGCCTTAACAATTCAGTCGAGATTAGAATAGGGTTTGGGGGACTATAGTTATAATAAGGAACCCCACAATAATGTTGGTAACTATTAAGGCCCCCTATAAGGGGCCTTCATACTCAGAACAGGGTGTTGGGGTATAGTGAACTCCCCCAGTAGTACGAACACCAAACACCTTTGAACCCTTCCCTCCGCCTAAGCAGCATTGCCCGAATACCTTAAGTTGACTCCTCGGCTTCCTAGTTCAACAACTGAGTCCGTCGGAACCTGACAGCTTCCTCCAAAAATTGGAGGATGAGCAGTGCTGCGACCCTAAGGCTCATGGGCCTTGAAGAGCACGGGGACAACATGTACGTCGGAATGATTGGGAAGTTTGTTCAAATAGACCTGAGAATACACCCCGACGCCCTGATCAAATTACCAAGGCCCCTGTACTCAGGTCTGTTGAACCACCGACTGACCACAGAGACGTAAGGATCTTGATTCAGCTTGGTAGAAAAGTCACCCAAATAGCGGGATTCCAACAGCACAGCTTTTGCCGCAAGATCCGAAAAAATTGAGTCTGCTGGCACGTGAAGTAGAAACCATATCCAGCCCAAGACAAAAACTTTTGCAACCCTGCCACTACCCTACAACCCCCTAGGCGTTTAATGGTTTGGGGCTTAGGGTGTAAAACCATAGCAAGCAACAACCCTCAGGTACTGCCCCCAAGGGTCCAAAGGACCCAATAATTAGGTACTTGGGTTTCGGATAGTAGTTATGTAGGTTACTATTTCGGAGAGTATATGATAATTAGGTACTCGGACCCTTAGGGTGTAGCAATCTGCTGGGGTTTCGAGCTTCATGCTGTTCGGGTTCAGAGTATAAACAATCAGCAACTGTCTGTAGCAAAAAGGACCCTCAACTGGCAACGCTTTGTTTGTAAACCTGTCACCCCCCAGACCCCAAACCCTAAACCCACTAAACCTTGAGGCCCTTGGTCCCTGTTCGGCCTCATGCTCAGGTGGGCGCGGATCTGGCGAGCTTCCACATCTCTTCTCAAGGGCACCTGGTCGGGCTGGTGTTAAGGATTCCATACACCTTTCAGGGTTTAGGTTTAGGGTTTAGGGGTTTAGGGTCTGGGGTACGGGCTTTGAATGACAAATATTCATCATAGTGTGCTTATTCCTTTAAAGTCCCGAATAGATGTATGGTATACTGTACGTACCACAGACCCCTGTACTAGTGGATATGAGCACTCAGAGTTTCGAGTTACATTTTGACAAGAAGGATCTAGGAGGGGTCTGGGAAATATAGGGGCCTCATGTAGAACAGGAGAGTGTACTGTAGAGGGACGATGAGGGAACACGATTGCTAATTATTCGAACCCCTACATTACGGGGCTGGACGTTTGGCTACATCGGGCTGAACAAGATGGCAAACCAGTGATTTAAGGCCCTTTGAAATCAAACCCTGTATGAGCCTTAGTGCTCTTAGCTCTAAAACCCTTCAAGCCGAAGACCTGCGTAGAATCTGAGACTCAGAAAGCAACATCTCCAACAACACTCGACTCAGTCGTCCCAACAGTTTTCTCCTGCAGATCTTTGAGCTTCGTCCGCTTCCATTCCTCTGCTGCCAGAACACCAAACAGGACGCCGTGCTGATCTCCTCCGTAAGCTGCTGAACCCTCTTGGCATGCTTTGCCTCCGGAACCCTCTTGGCATGCTTTGCCTCCGGAGCTGAGCACGTTATTGATCGTAGTTGGCTAAACCCTGTTCAACTCTTCGGTGCTGGCCGTCACCGGCGGGAGCTGCTCCCTTTCCACTGCGGCCGCTTCTTCCTGCATGAGACGCGTGCTGGTCCGTCTCGCAGTAGGCCCGCCACTCATCTGCCAGAGCAATGCTTCTCCGATATCGGAGTTTCCGAAACTTAAGGGTACCTTATTTTGGAGTCCTTATAATATGGATCCTACTATTTATGTAGGGTACTATATATGGGCTCCCATATCGTTGTTTCTCAAAATAGCCTCCTCCATGTCTCTTGTCTCCTGTTCAAAACAGAGTGTAAGTGCTCCGCAATCGCTTATCAGTGCAAGTCTGCGGCTGAAGTACAGGCTTACAATTTGGAACAAGTTTCAGAGGACTTCACAGAATCCAACATCTGTGACTGATGGATTCCGTCTTCGGGAACCTGGGCAGGCTGTAGAAACAACACATTCTTGTATTCTCCAGGATCCTTGGCACACGGAGTCAGTAATAAAATCACTTGGTTTATCAATGCCTACGCTCAGTCTGTGCACCCTAGCTAGTGACTGCTTGCAGAGTCACGTGAACCTCAGACGCTCCAACCAGGTACCATTAATCCTAAACCCGAAGGGCAGTAACAAGGAACATCGACCAGCACCTCCAAGAAAACAGCTTCGCGCAGGGCTCCGTCATCGTCCCTGTCCCGCCCTCGGACCACATTGACATAGAGACTCGGATTTGAGGCTTAGATTCTGCAATGGTCGCCCGTGTTTCCATGTTCTTTTCGGGGACATGAACCATTTAATTTAAGGCAAGCGCCACAACATTCCCAAGCTCAAAACCCCGTGCTGCTCGAATTGAAGAGGGCGGTATTGTCTCGAACATTGCCTAAAACCCTATAAGCCTTAAACCCTGAACCCTAAACCCTAAGACTCGAACCCGGATTTTAAGCTCTGACTTTTCACAGCGCCCTGTAGTTCTATAGTCCTAGCATTTGGAACGTCTGAGCTTCGACGTGGCTTTCCGCCGGAAGCGGGAAAGCTTGTATGAGTGTAACTAGTGCTTTCCTAAGGGGTTTTCGGGGTTCAATACAGTCGCCTGAGTAAGTGGTCTCGGAAACCCTAAATCCGAATGTTACTAAGAAGTCAAGCCCCGATGATAGTGCCTGGGCCTAGCCCCAAACCCTCCTCCGCCAAACTAAATCCTGAACGCTGCAACGCCAGGGGCTTAAGGTTTAGGGTGGATGCCAAGAGCACAAACCGATAATGACCGACACTGGACCAATACTAAACCCATCAACCCCCTGAACCCTCGCCCCTCAACCATCCTAAACCCCTAAACACCTAAACTCTAAGTCTCAACCCTAAACCCTTAGCCCAGGAGCGCTCAACTTCGTAAGTAGATTGTCCCAGACGGGTTCGACAAAGGAGAGAAACACAATCAAAGAACTCATAACCTCATCCACAAGGGATACAATAGCACGTTCTACGCAAGGGATCCGTAAATCCATAACCTAAACCCTCAACCCTAAACCCTATAAACACAAGGGCTTTCGTTTTTGGGCCCTTTTTAGGGCTTCCAGGGATCTTAATTTGCCTAAAGTCAATGTGCTCAAAATCTCCAAGCCCGTGCTGTCGAAGAGCCGTAGGTCCACCAGTATCCTGGGCTTTAGGGTTTAGGGCTCAGGACTTAGGGTCTAGGGCTTAGGATTTGGGTTTAGGGCTTAGGATTTCGGTTTAGGGCTTAGGATTTGGGTCTAGGGTTTAGGATTTGGGTTTAGGGTTTAGGATTTAGGTTCAGGGTTTAGGATGCCGTATGATAAGTTCATGCCAGCTTGAGGATGCTTCTTCTCAAGTGGCTTCCAGGATCTCTGTTACAAGAGTGTTGTTTCATCCCTTCGACTGTCGACCCCAATGCGCATCTTTCTCGTTTATAGGTGATTTCTGTACCCCTAGGCCCAATGCCAAAGCCCTGTAGACCCTACAGTAAACCCCATTAAAGTTGGAAACCGGGTTAAGGCCAAACGGTGCTGGGATTCCCTATACATTACTCTTAAGGATTGAGGCTATGGGGTTTCCAACTTTTTTGGGCAGGGCCTAGGGTCTTCTTTAGGGTTTAGGGTTTAGGGGTTTAGGGGTTTAGGGGTTTAGGGTTTAGGGTGTAGGGTTTAGGGGTTTAGTTCTACTGTAAAGCCATTAACCCTCAGACGACCCTGAAGGCCCTCAAGCCCCTAGATTGGGATACCTACTTGTCGGGTATCATGGGGAACTAAAGGTTCAGCTTTTTCATGATATAAGGATTATATAAGGATTATACTATCCCAAAAAGGTTAAAGGTTAGTTACTCTACTTCTAGGGATATTCTGGCCCGGACGATGTCGCGCCAGAAGGAACGGGTCAAGTGTCCGGCTCAAGGGCTGAATGCAAGGGCCTTTGTAATTAGAGCAGGAGTTTGGGTTGTATTATTCTGTAGGTATGATACTAGGGACCAAAAGCTAGGAGATAGTACTTATTTCAAACTATAGTAGAAGCCAGAAAGTTGGAACATCATTATCCTCATGCCCTTAAGGTAAAGTAGAGGGAATCCTAGCACTAATCATCCTAAATCAATGTTCCAACTTTCTGAGGCTATTCGACCCTATCGTTAAGGTTCTCAGAGCCAAGAGGTTTGAGGTTTCGGATCCTGGGGTTCAGGCTGTGGGCTTCATTGCCACAGGGCTTCCTGAGACATGCACCAGGGAATCTCAAACAGGTTCGTCACAGACCAGTACTCTTCGTGAGCGACCATGCCGGGTTCCACGTTAGTTTGGAGGAGGCTTTGGTGAAGATTCGCAATACCTGGCTCTAGGTGATACTATGAACACCTTCGCCCTAAACCCTCTCTCTCTCAGGCGCTCGAAGCGTCAGGCCTGGCTGAGGGCAGCATTTGTGCCACTCGTGAAACTACAGAAAGGAAAACCAAAATTCTAATTAACCTGACTGGACAGTCGGTGGCCTTCCGAGCTGGCTCAATCGGGCTGCTCGCCTTTGCTCCTTGAGTGTCCTTCTCTCCCTCTCGTGACGTTCGCGTAGTGCTGCCAACCTGTGAACACCAAAATCACTGCAAGGTTCATGAACTGGTTGGTGTGCGGCGTCCGTGTGTGTGTCCAGCTCAACATGGTGACCTAGAGGCCCTGGCACCCCACTTCTGCTGGAAAGTGCCTTGCTGACATGCTCATACTGTTGCCGAGTATGGGCTTGATCCCGCAGCGATTCAATTATGGTCATCTGTTCGGCCATTTGTACTTCGATCCTCTGCATGGCTGTCCTGTAGTTCTCTTTCAGAGTTGCCATAATACTCTCGAATGCAGGTCGCGTCAAGACTTCCTCCTCTGTTTGGCAGTGAACAGTAGCAGTCTGAGCCCTTGCCTCAGGTCTTGCCTCACTTAAGGAAATGGTTCTGTGGTGACGGTGACTCTGTCCAGGAGTGCAGTGAGAAGGATCCATCACCAGTACCAAAGCCAAGTGTAGATGTTGGCAAGCTGCTGACTGGCCCAACTTTCGAGCGGTTCGCAGTCCATACCCCAAGCAAGAAACGAGCTTCTGCTGAGGAGATGCCATGTCGCCACGATAAACATGCACACGCTGTACAAGGGTATGCTCACGTATGAGCCTCGCATCCAGAACGGCTCGAGCCAAAGCTTGAGCCGTAGCCATTTCCTAAACCCTAAAACCCTAAACCCTAAAACCCTAACCGGAAAACTGTAAACCCAGTCCTTCAGCCCTGAAGCCCCTTGCTGAGACTGTGCTAGATCTCCTGGTACGTAGTATGGCTCGAAGACCGGTTACCATAACAGGGACTTATAACAAAATATTGTTTCTTGATTGTGGTCACCTAAATGAGTAGAGGACGGGTTGGGCTAGTTCTCAGGAGATTGCATTTCCACTTGCCGCCCAGCGGCTGCCAAAGTCATGGACCTCCGCAAGCAGCCACCAAAGGTTATGTTGAAGGTATCATAAGTCATAGGCCTAAGCCCCTACACCCTAAACCCTAAAAGCATAACCCTAAACCCTAAACCGTGGCTCTGCTCCGCTTCGTAGTTTCGGGATGCCCGGGGCAAACCACTACACGGCTACAGCTCGAAGCCCTCAACCTAAGGACTGAGAACTTAGTAAATGCCTTGACCCCCTAAACCCTAAACCCTAAACCTACCAAAACCTACTTTTTGTAGGTTCTTATTATACACCCTAATATGAATTTTATAGGGACCCTACAAAAAAAGTAGGTTTTGGAGGGTTAAGGTATAATAAATCTTCCAGGAATGAGGAGAAACCTGCTATTTACTATAGATGCCTGTTAGAGTAACTTAGACTGAGGTCTTTAACAGGAACCTGGAGGATGTAACTTACCGGCACAGCCGCATAATAGGCGCCCAACTGATATTTCAGCAGTCTACTGCTGGCATTCCCTGAACAGAACATTTGTGGTACAAGAGTCATAGCTAGGTTACTGGTGTGAACCTCCGAGCTCCAAATAACCTACAAAGACGCCCTCATTCCGATCGATGCGAACCTTGTGAAGAAGGGCGACACGAAATCCCATACCTTCCTGCAGCCTCTGCTGTACCAAAGCAGTAATCGTAAGGTCTAAGCCCGAACTAGAGCCCTAAAGGCCTATAAGGGTGGTTGTCAAAATTAGGGTCCCTTTTTTGGGTACCCTAATAGGTGCCGTACTATATTAAGGACCTAAAAAGAAACCATAATTTTGACAACCACCCATAAAAACGTGAGAGCCTACAAGCCTCCACCACACCGTCATAAGACCCTTACGAAGCTCCGCGTAGAGAACCCTAACACCTAAACCTGCACACCCCTGCATCCCGACTCCAAAAACCCAACTTCCTGCTCCCTGGCCGAAACTCATCAGAACCCTACGGAAGGTATGACCCCTCCCCAACAGAAACCTAGGCGTTTAGGGTTCAGCAACCCATCCAAAACCCTAAACCCTGAACCCGACCCCTACAAAGACTCGCTTTCTGGACCCTAAACCCTGAAACCGAACCCTAAAACGACTCGCTGGACCCTAAACCCTAAGCCCATCCTACTAAATCCGAAACCCTGAACCCGAACCCTAAAAAGACTCGCTTTCTGGCCAAAGCCTTGGAGGTGTCTGTCTTCTCCAGGAACTCGTTCCACTCGTCCTCCTGCTCGTACCTTTAGGGCTCTGCAGGCTTTAGTTTTAACGATTTAGGGTTTAAGGGCTCCGGTTTTAATTTGGGGTGGTCTATGAAGGCTTCATAAGGATTGCCTTTTAGGGACTCAACATTTGGGACCTTACTAGCTGGGCTGTACGATTTAGGGGGTCTCTACAGTCTAGAACAGAGCACGTTTTGGGGTTTGGGGTTTAGGGTTTGTGACCCAAGATGGCGAATGGAACATCTCTGCAGAGCCCCTCAAGTCGGAAAAGTATTAAGGCATTGTATGGCCGACATGAACAGAGGGGTATACATGCTACTGTACGGATGTTTCAATTAATAATGTTGCTAGCATTGCTGGGGTCTCAAAGCAGTCCACATACTGCATAGCATGAACGACGAGGCGAAAACAAATTGCCCGACACTGCCGTTGTCAGGCCTGGTCGTCAATCTTGCTAGTCTGATGTTAGCCTACCGGTAAATGGTCCGGTCCTACAGCCCAAATCCTAAACCTCTGAATCCTTCAACCCTAAACCCTATACTGTAAAGCTTAAAACCCGCAACCTCTGATCCGTCGGCACTCAAGACACTCCCGAACCCTCGTTTGATATTAGAATGAAGGTTTAGGATGTCTTGCTGGTTTGGGGTTTAGAGTTTCGGGGTAGGGGCTTGGGGCTTTGGGTTCCTCATTGAAGACAACTGAAGAAGTCATGTGTGTCGTATGGCATTCAATTTCTTTTGCTGTAAGAATCTCAGGGTGCGAGTAGTTCTGATTCAAGGTTTCAGGTAACATGCAGGAAACCCCAAATCCTGACCAAGGGAATACCTTAAACACTTAACAGACGCAGGAGTTTACGGATGCCACTCAAACTCTAATTATTGTGTTCATGAATGCATTCAAGCCTAAACCCTAAACCCGAAACCCCTAAACCCTAAACCCTAAACTCCCTAAACCCTAAATTCAGGCCTAAACCCTAAACCCCTAAACCCTAAATTCAAGCCTAAACCCCACAAGCCGAAAGCCCGTATCAAGCCCTCCAAAACCGTTCAGAAAGCCCTTATCGAGCTGCTGCAGAACCAAGTCAGACACTTGCAATAAACACAAAAGGTTAGGGTTTAGGGTTTAGGGTTTATAGGGTGTATAGGGTTTATAGGGTTTAGGGTTTAGGGTTTATGGTGTATAGGGTTTGTAGGGTTTAGGGTTTAGGGAAAAAGCCTTCAACGAACTGGAAGAACTGTTGGGCCCCTTTTGAGAGCAGTGTAGGCTTTGGGGGTCCGGCTGTGGCCGCAGCTGAGCGCCGTGGGGTGCGAACATGGACCGCTTGAGCACAGCCGGTACCGGCCTGGGCTTGGCTTAGAGCTTCCCACAGGGTCCTCGTCAGTACTGTTATGGGGGATACGTACTTCCCCAAATCATAATACTAACTCCTAATCTAGAGACCCTGCATTCTACTAGATAGGTACCTAGGGCTTGGAATAGTTGCGGGTGATTTGTAGGTGTTAAGTGGCTCGGTAAGCGTGTGCTGCCAAGCCGGCAGAGGGCATTTATCACGAGGGGATCTGTGATGAAGAGCACCAACATTTCAAATCACCACAGGCCCGAGCACCAACAAAGGCTTGCGGCTTTTGGCTTGCAGGCTTGCAGTACTTGCACAACAGCAACCAGAAACCAAACAAGGACGTTTCTGTCGTCGTGCCTCTTGTGGATCTTGCATAAAGCCCTAAGCCCTGAACCACTCATGCCCTAAACCCTCGAAACCCCTAAAACCCTAAATTGTAGGGTTTCGGGTTCCGATGGATTCTTAGGCGCAGTCCCTAAGGGAGTTCCCGGAAGATACGAGAGCCGAGGGCCGTACACAGGAGGATCCTCGAATCCTCACCTGCCTGAGGACCCTTAAATGGGTACGGCTGATTATATGGAAGTTTCCGAAAATAGGGCACCGTAATGTAATATAGTACCCTAAAACGCAGGATCCGTGTTAGAAGGACCCCGAAAAATAAGGTACCCCTAATTTTCGGAAACCCCCAATATACATCCTGAATTACCTTAATGACCCTGAACTATGGAAATTATGGTATATTCCCTTTTATGGGCAATGCAGGATTTGTCGCATCAACCGTAGTTATCAAAACTAGGGTCCCTTGCAGGGTCCTGTTTCTAAGGGTGCCGCTTTCTTTCAGGTTCCTAAAACGGGAGGTGAATTTAGAGAACTGCCCAAATACTAAACCCCAAGATTCAAACAAACCCCAAGAATGAACGGCTTAAGATACAGGACCCCCCCCCAAGAACTATGGAAGCCGACGAACGCTGATAAACCTTCATCCTCATAAACTGAAAACAAAACTATTTCCCGAAGCCTTCGGAGTAGCTTCCGAGTCCCTGGCGGCTGCACTGTCTCCTTGTACCCTTGGCCCGTCATGGCTCGCAAGCGTAGGTCTTGAGCTACAGAGACTAGGAGACCCCCAAACCGTGCCCGAAGCCCTACACTGTTCAGGGTTTAGGGCACACGAAATCTGCATCTTGCATCGTAGGGGTGTTGTAGCTTGCATTGTGGGGGTATTGACAGAGTGTTCTTGCAAGGTGGGCTCGCGCTGTGATGTGCCGGGTGCGCCCTGCTCGGATTGGGGTACTTCGAAACATCGAATTCTAGCTGCTTTGCCTAACCAATCATCCTTTTTCGCCGCTGCGCGGTCGCGTCGCAGCTGCTACAAACCCGTAAATCCAAACCTGAAGTGCACTGTTTAACTGCGTGTACACCTGCGGCATCGCGGTTTGAGCCGAAGGGCAGCGGCCAGACTGGTTTGAGCCAAACAAAGCCGCATTTGGGTGCTAGTTCTCAAACGAGCATCACTCTTCTGATTGCCAAAGGGACTTTCATGAGTAGAATGGGGTTTGAGCCCTTATAGGAGCCGTTAAATGAACAACTTTCTGAACAACAATCATCCCCACCCCTTAAAACCTAACACCCTGACAACCTAAACCCTAAAACCCTAAACCTCAAAACCCGAAAACCCTAAACCCCAAAAGAATTAAAACCTAAACCCGAACCGCAATATCCCAATACCCTAAACCATGAAACCCTCAAACCCCCTTATCCCCAAACCGCACCCCTCCCGGCAAGGTGGCTCTCACCGGGGAGCGTTCCGAAGGAAGCCTTGCTCCGTCACGCTTTAAGAAGGGTTTAGGGTTTAGGGTTAAGGTTTAGGGCTTAGGCTTAAGGGTTTAGAATTTCAACGGGATTTAAAGGGCTTTCGGAGGGGCTGTCAAGGGTTTTGGGCTGTCAGGCTAACGCGATTTAAAGGATGTTAACGGGCTTTGGGAGGGTCGTTTCAAGGTTCGAACGGCTTCTATATGCGATCTATAGTCGTCACCATTCCCTGATATGCTCCAATGTCCCTTAGCTAATTTCCAAAGGCTAAAAACCTACACCCTACAAAATAGTAGGTTATGCTCTCATAACCTTATAAGAGCGGCATGTAGCTTGCGGGGAAGCGTTGATTTTCAAATCTGCATAGAGTATACCGTCTTTGTGATATTGTTCTACCACTGCACAGTACCTAGACCCTACGATGAAGCACTTTCTGGTTACCTTCTTATGCTCTTTTGGGTTCGTAACCGCAGAATAGCTTATCCAAAACAAACTCTACATTGCAGGGTCCGGGTAAAAACAAATCGGAACGTCGAAGGCAACTCAAAAGTCAATCGTGTATGCTAATGTTATATGCTGGTTTTGCACCCTAAACACAACATGCATTTCACGACATATGGCAACACTGGACATTGGGATGTTATGAATGTCCACCTTCTGTGTGCTTCGAACTCCAGGGACCTTGCAAATAGGTTAAACCCGCAACCCTAAATCCCAAACCTTGAACCCAAAACTTCGAAACTGAACAACCCTATACCCTAACCCCCGACGCCCCTATCATGAGGCTTGCCAGTACCCCTATAGGCCCTATAGCCCTATAGTTATACCCCAGCCCCTAAACCAAACTTTATGGTTGCTCAGGGTCTGGGGGCGTTTTTTGGGGTCTTTACCCCGACTTTTTGCAGACTACTGACAATCACCTCTTAAACCCCGTACCCATTTACTACGACTTTACTAAATTCAGCCCAAGCCAAAGTCCCGTACCTGCAATGCTATGAAGCGACAGAGTACTGGACCCCAAACACACACAAACACAAACATAAACACAAACACACACACACACACGAATAGTTCAGGGCATGACAAAAGCTATACGGTATTCCTACTTATAGCCCGACTCGGAAACTCCCCCTCATCGTGCTGTAGTCCGACAGCCTGAACCCTAAGGTTCAAGGGTCCAGCATTTCGGCTCTATGACACAAATACTCAGAAAAGCCAAGAAGACAAGGCTTGTTGTTTAGAGCGTAGGGCTTTAAGGCTCTAAATTAAGTTGTTGACTGTCACCGCTGGTTCTTTTGCGAGGGCTATCGGGCTGAGGGTTCTAATTAAACTTAGCCCCAAGATTTAGAAACTAGGCATTTGCAGAGTCGCTCCGGCCCTGGATCAGAAGATACATCCGACGAGTCATCATGCAACCTCATGCATACAAAACCAATTGCCCATACGCTTTGACAAAGATGTTCCCTCAAACATGACAACCTTGTCTAGAACGTAGTAGCGTGCACAGAGTACAGGGCAGCACAAGCGGCTTGACCTTGCAAGCACAGAAAACCAGTACGAAGGGTGTCGGTGGCTGCACGTTGTCTCGAATAATGTACACACACTTTATAACAAGACTCTGATTATGAGAAGTATGCTTAGTCCACTATCCTACAGAACCCGTCAAAACCCGTGTAGAACTCAACAGAACCCTATGAATCCTTGCCAAACCCTTTAACACCCCAACAAACCCTCCTGCTCTCGGAAGGTGACACGATGGTCTGCACCGTGGAGGGCGGCGGCAAAGGCGGCTCCAGTGGAACGAGCTGCGCGGCGGTAGGTTTGGTTCGTGTTATGCGACTCCCGGAACCCGTGAATTGCCTGAACTCCGAAGAACCAACTCCGAAGAACCAAAATCACAAGTGTTCAACACCCGAACTTACAATAAACCCTGAACCCGCTAGATCATACCAAACCCTACTTCATACTAAGCCCAAAACCCTTCGAGCCTGCTAGACCGTCCAGGATAACGTTCAGGTTGTGGGGTTCGAGGAGGTGCGTCAGGGTGTGGGAATATGTGTCCGAAAGCGGATCTATCGAGTTTCGACAATGGGTGTGTACGGTACTGGACACGGTTTTGGGCTGTAGTAGAATAGAGCAGCTTCTGTGGAACCCTGTAAGGGAAGAGTATCTTTTGTGTTGAATTCTTCAGGCCCCTGAATCAGATCCGGCAGAATGGGAAATCCTCATGAACCCTTCATCCTGAAACCCTACACTCTTCTGCCCCCGAACCCCTGAATTCCTACACCTGAACTCCTACACACTAAACTCCCTTGACCGTAAAAGGGCAGCAGCGGTAGATATTTTTAGTTTTCCGTGCTTCGCGCAATTCCTGCAGCGAAGCATCGACGATGCTCTCGGACGGGTGTTGGTCATTTGTGGTGTGCTTTTGCAATAAGGGCTCACAGAAGCCGCAATTGAAGATGATCTCACGATATCGCAGGCGATCAAGAGGACGTTGCCCAAACTTACCCGTTTGTTTGGCATGCGCAGTTCGCTTGCTGGCAGGCTTTTTTCAAGTGCACTCTGAGCTCCAAGCAAGACATTCCGCTACCTGTGTTTCAGGAGGCGTGTTCCATGGCCTGCCTAGCCCAAGTCCGAGTCACTCGATGTGCCATGCAGGCCAGTGAGTGTACTGCTCGTAGGGACTTCTGCAACTCTTCCTCCGGTGCTCCTCAGTTCAAGGAGCTACAGTACACGTGGCAGGCTCGCGTTACGGCTGCGATCAGCGAGATCGTCGTATAGCCGTCAAAGCCCCTTTTCGGTCCTGCGAGAAGTGCCTTCAGCATAGAGCCGCAGGCACGTTCAGCAAGTGCGCAGGCTTTACCACGCAGACATGGCATTGCCATGCTGAGTCCCTTCTGCGTGTACTTCGTGCCTTGGATATTTCATGATAGCAACACGAACGTTCACGCCATACTGCCAATTATTACGGCTCTTTCTCATGCCATACCGACTTGCAGTCAACAGACGGCGGCCCTCTGGAGTCCTCCCAGTCCAGTCCGTTCTCCTTTTGGGAATCCGTGATAGCGCTTCCTCCTCGACTCGCNGCAGTCAACAGACGGCGGCCCTCTGGAGTCCTCCCAGTCCAGTCCGTTCTCCTTTTGGGAATCCGTGATAGCGCTTCCTCCTCGACTCGCTGCAACTCCTGCGCCTGCAAAAGCATGCAACGATCTTGCACCATGGAAACCAAAATATGTTGCGGCACCCGCCAGACCATCACGCACGACCCGCCTCAACATCGGCCTCGGTTTGCCGGATCAATTCCACCAGGTCATCCCAAAAGGACACCTTGCAGTTTACATGTCACGAGCAGAAAACATATCCACCTTCACACCACGGCACACAAGGACAAGCTAGCAAGGAGACACGGTTACAGTCTGTGGTCTGCCTGGCAGAGGTCACCGTCCACGTCGCCGCCTGCGAGCTTGCCGCGAGTGCAGCAGGGTATTGTTCGGGAGCATCATTCCCGGAGGTGGGGTGACCACGGTCACAGTGGTCGCATCCTGTGCACACTGTGCCGGGTACCTCCAGACCTTACTGTGATCCAATGTCGGCTCAAATAGAACCCACGAAGTTGTTGTCATGCGCTGATTTAAGATCGAGCAGCGGCGACGCGCTTGCCGTTACCGTAGACCTTCCCGTCGATGATCAGGTAACAGGATCCTATGGTGCAGCGACATCTGTCATCATGGAGCCTGGCTGGTCCCGACGCCGGTTTCCAGAAAGCCTGCCTGCGGGAAGCTCCCCTGTCGGATCGACGGCCGCAAAGACCGTTCCTCCCTCGTCGGGCCTGAACCAAACCATTACTGCTTCGGACAGCTATCAGGAATGCAACACGTGAGACATAACTCCTGCTATACAACTGGGGGTGCGACATCATCAACTCCCCCTTCCTCTTGTGGCGATTGCAGACACGCCGTTAGCGCCCCATACCGGCTGCAAGCGCCCTCTTGGTCCCTGCCACGTGCAAAACACAGAACTAGAGTATCACACAACCGGCCGGGTCACACCACTTCATATCGACAGTTCCAATTCGGGTTATACCACGAGTGGAATCAGAAACGCTGGGGCACAACGATTGTCTGCAGGACCCAACCCCCGCCTGCCCGGCATCTCTTGGTCACGCAAGCTTTGTTGAGCAGGCGGCTTTCCAAACCTGGCTGAAAATCCACGGCGCCAAGCAGGATGTGAGCACGGAGGAGGGGCACCCATTTTGATTTCCATTTCGGGCAATGGACAACAAAGCTAAACAAGACATTGTCGCGCCCCACAATAACGAGCTGGCAACACAGCCGGTGCCTGAGCCATGTGGACCCACTGTTTTTGGCATGCTCAAATGCAGCATCTATCGATCTGTCATCCTAGCCGCTTTCCATTTATCGATACCTATCACTATGTAGCCATTTTACTCCATGTCCGCCCGCCCGCTGCGTGCGGAGGCAGGCCCCATACGTCTCCAGTCGGTTCACCAAAACACAAATCGCTCGCCGCGTGGCCGATCTTATCGCACCTTCGGCAGCAACCAATTCAGCAACAAGCTCGGCACCCACAGGTTCCGAATTTCAGACTGGCGCAAAACCTTCACAACAAAAGCTGGGAAGTCCACTACCTTACATGGCGCCACATCGCTTTCCCATTCCTCTCTGTCCGTCGAAAGGGAGCCGCCCATCTGGCGATAATTTCAAGGGTTTGGGTGTGCTGCTTGGGGCAATCTAGGTGGAGCCTGCCACGGACCTGCCTTGTCGGAGGGTGGAGCTGTCGCGACAGCAACGGCGGTATGGTCAGAAAGCGCTAAGACTGTAGAGCCGCATGTTTTGCGGAATTGATTAGATGCGTTTTGCTTCATTGGCTACCTTTGAGCCTGGCAGTGCTGCTTGGGTGTTATGCAATGGGCGATTACGCTCTATTTTTCGCACACGTGGTCTATCTCGTGCGGAAATCGTGATGTGCATGGCATGCCTGAGTTGTGCTACGAAGTTGACGCATTATGCCTATGCCATTGGATCAAAATATCTTTTGGCTCCCATGATTCACCTCTGATACCCTAAACCCACCATGTCCAACACTCAGAACCCTAAACCTCTAAACCCGGAACCCCAAGCCCTAAACTTTTGAACCGGAGCCCTAAATCTTAAGCCCCAAACCCACAACCCCAACTAAGCCCTAAACCCTCAACCCCAAACCCTGAACCCAAAGCTCTAGCCGGAAACCTGGAAGTCTGGGCCCTCAAACACCGAGGGGCTCCTTAAGGGTCCAAGCATTCAATATGCAGGGTTTGAAGGTTAGGGTTTAGGGTTTAGGATTTAGGGTCTAGGGTTTGAAGGTTAGGGTTTAGGTTTGTTTAAAGGTTCCTTCAAGGGTCGAAGGGTGCTACAAGGGGTTTAGGGTTTAGGGTTCATTACGGTTGATGATTCGTGGTGTAGGGCTTCCTATAAAGGATCCCACGTCCCAAAGCAAGGGCGGCTTGGATCATCAACCTGCGACGTGAATCTGATGATGGATATTTAGAGTTGAAGCCTCTGCAGCTTCCGCACAAGCCGCAGCACCCTAAACCCCGAACCCTTAAACCCCCAAAAACGTGGAAGTGTGCTAAACTCAACCCTAAACCCTAAACCCCTACACCCCAAACCCCCAAACCAAGAACGGTCGCGCCGGCATTGGCAGCGCTTCCCGCGCGGACTCCGGGTAAGTCTCGAAGGGCGGTTGCGCCAACTCTATGACCTGAAGCTTCCAAAAGAGGCCCAAGATTAATACAATAATGTTTAGGGTTTAGGGTTTAGGGTTCAGGGTTTAGGGTTTAGGGGTTTAGGGGTTTAGGGGTTTAGGGTTTAGGGTTTAGGGTTTAGGGACCCAAGGGCTCCAAGTATGCAAATAGTACCTACTTTGGGGTCTAAAGTCTATAAATAGTACCTACTTTGGGCTATTTGGAGCCCCAGGGAAAGAGGCCCAGCTTCCCAAATCCCAAACCCAAAGGGTCCTAAGTAGCTACATAGTAGAATGTAGGGTTTCTATATTAGGAATTAGCATTATGATTTGGGGAAGTATCCCCCATAACAGTACCTAGGACCCTTTGGGAAAGAGGCCCAAGATTAATACAACAATGTTTGGCTACTTTTGATATCATCAGTGTCAATATTACTGTTATTGTTAGTGCTTTATGAAGTAATGAACCATGATTGTAGTTTCTTTGTTTCTATTCTGATGATGGCCATTATCAAGAAGTGCCTCTACACGGGATTCAGGAGTGTTGAACGAAGATTCGGCAGGTTGCGGAGAGCCCAAATTCTCCACTTCTATCGGATATATCACTACGGGAGCACATATTAGGGTTTATAAGGGTCTATAATATAAACAAGAATAATTACTAAGAATCTGTCAGGAAAACTATAGGTAATTAATTATCCAGGCCTCCATGATAGCAGAATTCTGTCAGAGGGCTTTGCCTTCGGGATCTTTGGGGAGACTATTCATAACCGGAATTGGTGAATGATGTTGCGGTAGGGTGGGTGAGTGGGTGGGTGGGATAACCGGATAACTCCCTCCTGCTCACCTTGTCATCATAAGGACCCTTAGGGGGGTAGGTGGGAGGGGGGTAGGAAGCCTTAATACCTATAATATGGACTGAATAAGGCCCTTTTAAGGAAATAGAGTCCCCTACCCCCTCCCCCCTACCCTCCTAAGGGTCCTTATGATGTCAATCTTCAGAGTCTAGAGTCGATCGATCGCAGCATAGGGTCCTCTGACCTACGGCAGTCCCCTCTGGAAGACTGCAATGTTGCGACAACGAGAAGACAATCCTAAACCATTTAGCGCTGGTCCTACTTCTCTTGTCGCCCAACTAGTTAAGCTATTGAAGGTAGTATCTCGTTTAGTATCTGTTGAAGAGGGCAGAGTTCTCAACACTCTGTATATGTGCATTCTGGCCCTCTGCGTTTTTGAACCTTCACGATGCGGCTGCGACGGCTTCTGTACACATCCGAGAACTTCTCTCACCTTGGCTCCACCAAAACCCCCACGACAAACCTTAACCAGGCCAACCTGTTTGCTACTGGTTAGGATCCTACGTTAACAATAACAAAGGTAACGTAAACAAGGTAGGACTACGACATTGTACGACCTGGAGTCTAGGTAATCAATTTACCATTCCACGGTTTGCGCTTCAGAAGTTCTGATGAAGAGCCAGCTACCGGGATATCCGGAAGCGCACGCGCATGGAGCTCGGCATCTGCACACTGTACACAACGGCCCCAGTCCGGAAAAGCATGTGCTTCCAGCCACCCAGTCGGGAGATCCCTAAACCCAAAGCCTGCGCAACAACGCCCCCCTCCCCACCCTACCCTAAACCCTAAAACCTACCCACTACGTCTCATCTGTCTGATGCTTAGTAGGGAACGGGGTAATGGATCCCTATAGCAGTCCCTATATAATCCCCAATAAAAGTCTCCATAATCCATTCCCCTATTCCCTACTAAGAACCAGACACTAAACCCCCACACTACGTCTCATCTGACCGTCATCGCTCCTTGCTGCGGCGGTCTGTCGATCGGCAGTCCGATCAGAGACCCGTGTGCCGCTCTGACCGATGACAGGGGCACCGCCGAGGGTCCTGAATTTCAAGGCTTTTCTGCTTGTGTGTGTGTGCGCGCTTTTTGAAAGGGCTTCACTTACTTAATTGATAGGTTGCTAATCATATATTCTGTACCCCAGTATGCCTTTGTTTCGGTGTCTGGAGCCTTAGGGTTTCTGCGGGGGTAAAGTTTACGGATTTCAGGACATGGGATTTGCGAGTTCAGGCCTGAGGTTCGGATTCCGGACCAAGGGACCCGGAATGCTTAGGATTCCAAGCTTTGCGGCGGGTAGTTTTTTTTTTTTTTTTGCNGGGGGTGGGGGTGGGGGTGCAGACGTTCAAAGCTGGCTGTGCAGTGTACTAGAGCTGCAGGGGTGGCCATTCGAGCGGGGCTGTTGGGAATATTCAAATATAGCAATACAGGGACTATAAGGGATACAATTAGCCATCAAAGTTTCCATGAGGATTGCGCAGCCATAGATCTGGCATTCATTCGCGGTTGAGGGTCTTCCTGGGTCCTAGGAAGAGTAAGGCTGAAAGTTCTGCCTAAACCTAACCTGCACCACAGAAAACTATCTGCTTAAATCATAAGAATACAACAAGCCAGTCTGAGCGGAGTGTACGGGATATAATGCCGTACAATACCCTAAACCCCTAACCCTTGATTCCAAAAGCATCCAAGTACAACAAATCCTGTGTCACCTTGGGGCTTGAGATATACATCCCAAGGAGGTTGGAACATGGATTAGTAAACCTGAAGCGTAACGTTCAACCCCTAAACTCAACACCCTCACCCCCTCAACCCCCAAACCCCCCTAAACCAGTAGTTCGGGGAGTCCCTATACGGCAGTACGTCTGAATCCCTCAAAACTCAATAAACAGGAACCCTTCACCCTTCTGAGCCTCCCAACGGAAAAAACGGTTGAAGCCCCAAATCTCACCAAACCTTTAACCCTTAACCTTCGAGCCGAGGCTCAAGGTTTAACCTTTAAACCTTAAAGTCTGAGCTCTTCACCCGAAACCCGAAAGCCCCAAACCCCTAAACCCTCAAACCCTTAACTTCGAATTCTTCAGAGGCTCCATTCAGGAGCCAGGGGGCCAAGGCAGCCGCAGAGGTTTCAGGAATGTTTTGAGTGGCGGGAAGCTTCTGCGGGCAAACCTGGCCAAACGACACGATCAAACGAGCTTCTGGAGGCTTCGCAAGCGGTTCTAGAGTTTCAGGTGTTTTAGTTGTTTCAGCTTGGCTTTTTGGGGGTTAAGGTATGGAACCATGGTTTTGCGGCTTTGAAGCTACAGGGATTTAGGACTTAAGGCTTTGGGGTTTAGGCGGTCAGGCTTAGAAGTGTGTGTATCCGTTAGCATGCTTCGGCGCCGGGCCTCGGATGGGACTTATGCAGAGCTCATTGGATTTAGTACTTGTGCAAGCACATGCATATGTATGTATGTACGCACGTATGTATGTGAATATTTATGCATGCATGCATGCATGCATTGTAGAGAGAGACACGCACGCATTTAAACAAATAGAGGAACTACCACGACGCCCAAGGCTATAAGGGCTTGAAAAAGGCCTATAGCAGCCTTACTATGTGTGGTCTTGGAGCGGGGCAAGTTGCATAGCCCACGGAGCCTGAGGGCAAACCTGAAGCGCACTGAAACATAAAAATTGAAAATGGAAGTCACAAATCTACTGTAACTATATTGTGGAATATGGTTTCGTGAGGACAGTATAACCCACAGACCGCTGAACCCTAAACCGTCAAACCTGAACCCTAAATCCACACCCTAGGCCCTGAACCCTGAACCCTACACCCCTAAGCCCTGTTGCACGCCTGACGACCGAAGGCGAAGCACTGTCCGTCTGTCGACTCAACGCATCGCGCCGCGTAGAAGACGGCGTTGGGCGGCGGAGCCTCATACCGAAGTTCTCTCCTTATGTCCTTGTCCAGAACACATGTCATGGTTCTGCTGAGGCTTAAGACAACAACAATACAGTAACGACAACAATGAAAACACAAGAACGAAATATGTGTGTATATATATATACAGTATGTATGTATATACAACGAGCGATGAGAACAATAACACTGATAAATACGTCAATAAGGGTGTGTAAAATGCGGGGCGTATACGAAGATTCGGTACGTGCACTCTGACGGAACTTGTAAGTCTGGTTATGTCTGTTGAGGGCGGCAGAGGCACAGGATCAACTCATGCTTGGGTTGGTGTTTGGCTCTTATTGCCCGACATGCAGATGGGATGAGCACAGCCTTACAGACCTTTGCAGAGAAGAATTAATGCTTGGAAGCAACTCGGAGAACGAAATCCACATCATCCAAGTCACGCACTACAGCATGGGGTCATAGCTCGTTGTACTAAACAGGGCTGTGGGTTGCGGATGAAGGGCCCCCAAGTTATTGATGATCGGGTACCTCTGTAAGAGCATATTGGAAACTCTAGAGGAAGACAAAGTCCGCAGGCATATGAATGGTTCGGAAGATTGGGGAACCTAAAGCAAATCCCGATAAACAAATCTATAATAACATCCTAAGGTCCTAAGCCCTTTACAAGACCCTTCTTCGGAGGCGTTTTTGAGAGCTGACACTTTAGGTTGGAGACTGCAGTCAGTCGTCCCCCCCAGGAACCAAGAGCCATAACGTCCCTCCAGCTCCTCAAAAAAAAGGGTTCATGTAAAGGGATCTGTAAAGGCTCTTGATAGGGTTCCTCTAGGGGTTCTATAAGGGTTTCTTGGCTTGGGATTCGGGGGCTTTGGGTTTGGGGTTTAGGCTTCAGGGTTCATTCGAAAACCTACTTCGAAGTGCAAGAAAGATGGAAAAGTACATAGAAGCTGTATGCAGGCAAGAGGGCTTCCGGATGTTATGATAACACCACCAGCACGCAAAATCCCATAATCACCTGCCGGTGCACCTGTGGTGCCGGCACATGCTGAGTGATAGCTCCCAGCAAGACGTCTGCCAAGGGCATCCACGCTTCCTAAGGCTACTTCAAGGCTCATAGGACTTAGTAAGGTTATAAGTAGGTTATAGTTAGGATAACCCCACTTAGGGGACTTATAACCCCAATTATAACCTTACCTACTAAGTCCCATGAGCCTTCAAGTAAGGCGAAGGGCTGAGAGCTGACAGGGCTGGAGGCTGAGGGCTCCGCAACTTTGGGGCTTTAGGGTTTAGGGTTCCTTTAGGATCTATGAGGGTTTCTTTAAGGGATCTAATAAGGGCTCCTCTAAGGGATCCTCAGAGATTCCAACATCCCTATTTAGGGCTTTGAGTTTAAAGAGGGGTTTTCAGCTTGATTGCCTAAACCCGCTTCCCAATAACATCCTAAACCCTAACCTTAAACCCTGAAGCCTTAAACCCTAAAGCCCTAAACGATAAACCCTCAACCCTAAAACCTGAAACTTTAGAACCCTAATATTGAAGATCGAACGCACCCTTCAACGACCGAATCCCTCACCTGAAGCCCGAAGCTGAGTCCCTAAATACCATCCTCTCACATAGGGGGCCTGAATGGCTAGAAAAGGGTTCCTTTAAAGGAGCCCTTAGAGGATCCCTTGAAGGAGCCCTTAGAGGATCCCTTGAAGGAACCCTTAAAGGGTTCCTTCAAGGGGTCTATAAGGGATCTATACTCGGGTTCAATAATATAGAGGCCTTAATGATTACAATAGAGTTTTGGGCAATATGATATATTTTTGCTAAACCTCTGGCCCAAAAAACCGACCTTTCTAAGGACTTATATATAGAATCCATAATAAGGGACAGGAAAATGTAGTTGAGGAACCTGGGTTTCGGGGCTTGAGCTTCCAGACTTCCGAAAGAAGAACTCCAAGGTTCTGAGTCTACTTGCCCTAAGGGTCCATGTACCCATATAGAGATACATGGGTCCCAAAGTACCTAAATAGGGACTACATTAAGGCCAATGTATGTACTATATGAGTACATGGACCCTTAGGGCTTGTGCCCCAAAACCTGCACTTTAGCAAGTTGAAATCGGGAATCAGAGTCTTAGTATACATGTATATGGGAGTTTCCGAAGATAGGGGATCCAAATATAGTACCTTAAATAGGGACCCCCAAATAAGATACCCCGAATGCAAACTCCCATTTTGGTTTTGAGGATTCAGACTCCGCTTGATCTGAAATCCTCAACTCTGGAGGCCCGGAGCACTAAAGCCACGGCCCTCAACGGGGCTAAGGGCTGCAAGGGTTTGGGTTTAGGGTTTAGGGGGTTCAGGGTTTAGGGTCTGGGGTTTAGGGTTTAGGGTTTAAGGTTTAGGGGGCTAGGGGTTTACGAGTTTAGGGGTTTAGGGTTCAGGGTTTAGGGGCTGCAAGGGCTTAGGCTTCAGGGTTTACAGCTTAAGTTGCCAAGTTGCCATAGCGCTTTGTTTCCAGGCATTTCCGGTAAGCCCTTCCTTCGGAGTGACGCCAAGCTCCTTCAAGCAGGAAGGCTAGTATTCCCTAGGCTTCGGGGGCTTCAAGCTTAAACCCTAAACCCTAAACTTTAAACCCTAAACCCCAGATCTTCTACCCTAAACCCTAAACTTTAAACACTAAACCCTAGATCTTAAACCCTAAACCCTAAACCTTAAACCGACATCCCCAGGCTTCGGGGGCTTTGGGAACTCAAGTCCTGCAAACGGGCCAAGCCAACATCCTCCTGAGCTTCGAGGGTGGCGTAGATGCCTCGGATTTGCTGAAGGACCTGAGCAAAAGTTAGGGTTTAGGGTTTAGGGATTAGGGTTTAAGGCTTAGGGATTAGGGATTAGGGTTTAGGGATTAGGGTTTAGGGTTTATGGATTAGGGTTTAAGGCTTTGGGATTAGGGTTTAGGGTGTAGGGATTAGGGTTTAAGGTTTAGGGATTAGGGTTTAAGGTTTGCGGAAGGACCTGAGCAAAAGTTGGTCCGGGCTTATAGAGTTTAGCGTCCCAGGGTTAAGTAAGCTACTAAATACGAACGAAGCCCTAGATTCCCTAGATTGTAGTACTTATCTTCCGGTAACTAGCCTATTCTATGGCTCGGGTCCTACAACCTGAAACCAGCCAGCAACAGGACCTACATGTAATGGTCAAGGTAGGCCCAGGCTAAACCAGCAGAGGGGCCAACTTGCAAAAGCCACGCTCACCGTCGGAGTCCCGCCAGCGGCCATTGTAGAAATGATCGCCCCAGAGGCCTGGACATAGGGTTTAGGGTTTCGAGCTTAAGATGAGGCCTTCTGGAAGGAAGGAAGCAAGGATCCTTTTACGGGCCGACGTTTTCTACAACGTTTTTTGGGAAGGATAACCCTAAGCCCCAAACCCTAAACTCTAAACCAAGAGGATAACCCTAAACCCCAAACCCTAAACCCCACATCAAAGAAGTAAAGAGGATCGGTGAGGCTGACCAAGAAGCGAGGACGCAACTTCTCGACCTGCTCCGCACTCCAGTCTTTTCCTGTCCAGCCACACTTGGAGGTTCATGGGGTTATAGGTCCCCTGATATGGGTTATCACTGTTGGTACTGTATCCTACTTAATTACAACCCCACTTATAATTAACTACCCATGAACCTCCACAGCATCCTACACCCCCCAAACTCTAAACTAGAAACACTAAACCCCAAACCGCAAGCCCTGAATCCTGAACCCGTACATCCCGAAACCCAAAACACACTCTAAACGCTTGGTATGCAGGGATTGAGCCCTTTAGTGTAGACCCCCCCTTAAAGAACCCGTCTTCCTTAAGGGTCTTTGTATGAATTTCTGAGATAGTCCCTCTTCCTAAGCCCCAGACCCAAAACCCTAAGCTTCAAGGCATAAACCCTAAGCCTAAACCTTAAAGCCTCATAAGCCCTACACCCGTATGCGGGGTTTCGCGGTGTTTGCGGAAGGCAAGGAAGGGGCTTTGTCAATCGGCGCGACAAGGGCTTAGCACAGGGGATGTAATCATCAATTATTAGAATAAGTCTGTTTTTTGTGGTAATACATTGGGCATATAGTATGGTATACGTAAATCGGGACAACGAGTGGAATGCAGGGACCTTCATAACTTTAACATATTTTTGTTTGCAAAGGGGGCATACGATGCTGAACTGAGACTGGGGACTTAAAGTAGTGTGATTACCACGTATTTCTTTAATTAACACCCTTATAAACGCAATACAGCACATTACTGCTGGCAGATCGGCTGAGTTTCGAGACGCCATCTCCATCAAGAACTGCTGCAAAGTGAAGCCCCAACCACCAATAGACCTGGGCTTGGGTGTAGGGTTTGGGGTTTGGGGCTTCAGGGTTTGGGGTCTAGAGGTTTGGGGTTTAGGGTCTGGGGGCTTAGGTTTATGATAGCCCCCCAACCCGAACTATTACACCTACAGACAACCAGAAAAGTGCCTGAGAGCACACTGCACGTCGTATGCATGTAGGTATGTAGGTAGGTGTGTATGTGTGTATGTATGTATGTCTGTCTGCATGTATATTTGCGTGCATGTATGTATGCATGTATGCGATGTAATGTAATGTATGTATGCGTGTATGTAAACGCGTAAACTTACAAGCATATATGTATGCATGCATGTAACTGTAAACACGTACGTAAACTTACAAGCATATATGTACGCATGCATGTAAACACATAAACTTACGAGGTCTATGCAAGTAGTATCATTACTCGGGGACTATAAGGGGATAGGATACCAGAAGAGAGCCAAGGGACTCTGCGACACTTAAGGAGCCACGTCCAAATACGATGCTACCATCCTCCACGGTCAAAGGCTTTAAGGATGGCACACCGTCCATCATGCCGTTCAGCCTGTCCACAATCATGGCAAGCCGTTGGTAACAAAGCTCGTTGTCAGGCTCCAGTGCCAGTAGCTTGTCAAGCTTGTTCCTTAAGGCTCAAGGGATCCCCTTCTTTCCCAGGGATCGAACGCCTCCTGTATTAAGGCTTTTGGGCCCAAAGACCATGCTATAAAAGGAAGGCTTTTGGGCCCAAAGACCATGCTATGGGTTTGTTCCTCAGTTTGAAGAAGGGAACCCCCAAAATTTCAAGACAAACAAGCAGATGCTGTGGGACCAAGGCTCAGAAACAGGACCGGCTGCAACCCACGTGCAACTGCGGACCCAAAGGCGGTACAGAAATTGTCAGTCAAGCCCTCTGCACAGTCCACCACGACTAGAAGGCCATCCACGAGCGGAAAACAGTCCGTGATCTGCTGGGTGTCCCCAAAATGTGGGGCCACGAGGTTCAGCAAGTAGGGGAGGTCATCCGGAGGATCGAACCGAAGAGGGAGCGAAATCCACTGGCTCTGGTGACGCTCCTTCGTGTTCGGCAGAAGCTTCTTAGATACAGCTTTCCCGGTGCAGGACCGGTGTCTAGACAAGTAGCCCAGAAGGCTATCTTGACCGTGGTCGGTCGGTGCCATGACCAGGATATGGCGCATGCGCCCACGGTGCTCAAGAGCGGGCCGAAGCCCTGAAAGTAGATCCTCTTGCTTGCCAGATTGCTGCGAGTATCCTGGGCTGTCACTGGAGGACCCTTGAACAGCATAGTTGCTGATCCTGTTTATAAGAACAAGTTGGAAAGCAGGAATAGTCAAAAAGGGCCTGGTATCTGGCGATGCCATGACGGCTTGTCAAGCAGAATTGCCTCGTTGGCAAGGTGATCAACTGGGACTCCAGCATCTCGGTCCACACTGCTTTCAAGGGCGAGAAGCAGGTGTCGTCAAAGACAACCTTACAGTCCGATGACATCATCGAAGAGCAACATCTGGGAGTTGACGCCAAACAACTTGTACTAAGATTCAGCTGTCCAAGTGATACTACAACGCGACAGCCCAACACGATTGAAGGTTCGGCCGGATGTCGAAGTACTAACCAACAAGCCCGCCCACAAGCAGACCATATTCGAATTATCGAGGCCGCTGAATTGTAAACAAGCAACTGAAAACCCTAGTTCTAGAATACTTCTCATAGCACGCTTACTGGAACCCTTAAAACCCCAAACCCTTAAGGAACTAAAGCCCTGAACCCGAAGCCGTAAACCTTAAATCCTTGCAGGAAACCCCAAACCCTAAACCGGTAGACCTTACAGTAGAAGCTAGAAAGTTGGAACATCATTAGCCTCATGCCCTTAAAGTAAAGTAAAGGGAATCCCAGCATCAATCATCCTAAATCGATGTTCCAACTTTCTGGGGTTCACTATAAACAGTTCAAGGGTCTTAATAATTCGAATAGGGTTTTGGGGTATGGCATGCTGTACTGTAATTTTAATAAGGGGCCTCCCCAAACTAGTACTGGTAATTATTTAGGCCCCTATACTACATCCTTAGAATAGCCCTTACGGTAGCCCTTATAGGAACCCCTTTACAGGAACCCTGCGAAACCCTATGGTAATAATTTCGGCCCCTATAATACCCGACAAGCCGCCCACGCTCCGAATCTGGCCACGGCCTTGGCATTCCGCAGGTCCGTGCGGGCAGCGGCGGGATCATGGTCCCCATCGATGTGCACCAAATCCGCCCCTGGTATTACGATTACTAGTATCAGTATTACTATCATTATTCCCCTGGGTCGTTCGAGCTTGAGGGCTTTAGGACTTTAGGACTCTAGGGCTTTTCTTGGTTTCTTCTGAAAGGAGTTTTGATTTAGCCATTTAAGCGTTCAGGGTTGACTAGGGGTTTTCAAGCTTTTTTTTTCTGGCTTTAGGTCTAGAGGAGGGTACCATCAGGGACTTAACAATCAGAATGGGGCTTTGGGGTATAGCGTGGTAGACTATACAGGAACTACTCCGGGATTACATTGCAAATGGCAAGTGCGTCAGTCGCTAGTTCATACGGCCGCGCCCAATCCCCACACAGCACAATGGCAAACGAGAAACTTCGCAAGGATGTCAGGTTCAGGTTTGATGGCGCATTGGAATTGAGAGATTTAGGTGTGTGTATGAGTTTGAGAGATTGTTCGTGTCGAAGCGTTCAGGATTTTTTCGGGCGGCTAGGCACCCCGAACGGCTTCCCCAACATAAAGTTCCAAAGCGCCTGGGGTTCTGGGTATGGAAGCCTGAACAATTAACTTGTCGTGCGGTAGGGGGACATCCTGAATCCGATCGACTAACATTGCGAAATATTCAGATCCATACAAGGACCTAAGCCCCCAAATCCTTAGGCCGGCAGCCTAGAGCACTACTTGGGGAATCCCTCAAGCCCCTACTTACAGAAAAAGGAGACTTATGAGTAAGGTATCTGTAGTTGTATCTACTTGTCACCACAATTAATGCATTCATTGCCCTGTTTACCGAGGCCCCTAAACCTAAACCCTAAACCCCAAGTATATGGGAGTTTCCGAAAATAGGGGACTCTAATATAGTACCTTAATAGTGGATCCTTATTATAAGGACCCCAAAATAAGGTGCCCCTATTTTCGGAAACTCCCATATTCGGCCAACCGAGGATCTTTCAGAGTTGTCAGCCGTCCACTTGGGCAGCGTCTGCTGCGACTTCCCAGGGACCAGCCGCAGACGACCGGGGAAGGCAGCTGCCAAGATGTCGAAGCAAGGCTTCGTGTAGGCGTGCTCACACCTGGTGCTTGACGAGGTTCTAACAAGGAGTTTCGAGGATGAGAAATAGTGCATGTTTGTGCTACGGCAAGGATTTCAAGTCTTACAGTTTGGGGAGGTTGGTCCCTAAACCCTAAACCCTCCTAAACCCTAAAACCCACAACCTCCGACATTGCGAGACCAGGCACAGGTCAAAGGCGATCAGCTGCAACTTGGGATGGGCTGTGAGCCTCGGTACCGGAGCAAAAGAACTGAAGGGTTCGGGGTTTGGGGTCCCCGAGACCTAAACCCTAAACCCTAAAACCCTAAAACCCTAAACCCTAAAACCCTAAAGCCCTAAACTCCAAACCCTAAAACCCTAAAAACCTAAACCCTAAAACCCTAAACCCTAAAACCCTAAAGCCCTAAACTCCAAACCCTAAAACCCTAAAAACCTAAACCCTAAAACCCTAAACCCTAAAACCCTAAAACCCTAAACTCTAAACCCTAAAACCCCAAAGCGCTATCCCTGAAACCTAAAACCTGGAGAACCTCCAACTCGTAGCATCCCGAATGGCCCGACAAATTTGGGTGCTTTGGGCCCTTGCCATCGCCATGAAAACCGAAAAGGGTCGGTGGAACCCTGATTGAACCCGAATTCTTCGCTTTTTCCTTGGACCAGCAGGAACTGTAAACGCCCCTATGAAAGCCTTCAGAGCTCAGGGCTTTTTAGGCATAGGGTTTTAGGACTTTTTGTGCGTAGGGTTTACATAAGGGTGTAAGGACTTTGCTAAACCCACTCGAAGGGAGCGGTTATACTGCTTCTGTTAACAGTGGTCTCGCCCTCGTGAAGCTACTCAAGACCCCTTGAACCCTATTTCCCCAAACCCTAAAACTTGAAGTGCTGAAGGCCTAAAGCTCCAAATCCGTAAATCTTTAAGGAGCATCAGGAGAGCGGAATGGCCAGCATTGAAGCCGATCTCCACGGCCACGCTGTCCTGCAGCTTTAGGCTGTAAGGACAAGGACCTCTATTGCTATCTGCTCAGGCCCCAAAATTAGAGAAAAAAAGAAGAACATCCACACCCCTGAACCCAAGCCTAAACTGAAAACCCTAAACCAAACAAACCCTTGGGATGATGCCCAAAGCAGCACCAGGTTATGCCAACATGCACTGAACATGCAAACCATGCCACCAAAAAAATGAAAGGCAGCGCAATAAGCGTTTGGCATGTTGTGCCATGTTTCGGATTGTGTTGTCCGGCCAGAGCATGACCCTATAAGTAACTCATCCCTCCTTCAAGACTAAACCCCTGAACGTTGAACCCTAACCTGGAATCCGAAACTCCGAAAATAGGGGACCCTAAAAAAGTACCCTAAACAGCCCTAACTTTCGGAAACACCCAAATGGAAGGCCGCCGAAAGGAATCGGAGGTCCCCAGCACCGCTTTCGGAAGGAGTCCGAAATCAGCAACTAAAAGCCCATACAGCACCTGTTTAGCTCAATCTAGAACACCAAAACACGTTTGAAGGCACTCTAACATCATCCCAAAAGCCTGTAGAACCCCTGTAATGCCCTTAGGGTTTCCTCTGAAAAGGCTTCCTTTGAGGCTTCCTTTAACTCACTGGCCCAAAACCCAAGGGAATAACAGTTGAAACTTTCAGAATTGACTACCTTATAAGAACTCCAAAAGTCTAAAAGTTGAGTTCACAGCCAAGAAGTTAAAGGGAACGAGCTCTCCTCCAGTGGCAGTGAAGCCGCCAAGCTCCAGAGGTTCCGCTGCTTCGGGAGGTTCTTGGGATTCGGATCCAGGCTGTGATGCATGTAGAGGATGCTTCCTTCAGGGTTTCGAGTTTAGGGTTTGAGTCTGGGACGCCGTAGCGGTGTGTATTTATCGTGAAACTAGTAATTTTCCCTCGTGTTTTTGCTGTTACTATTAGCTAGATATAGTTACACCGCCACGACTTCCTATTCTGTAGGGTTTAGGGTGTAGAGGATGTTGCCTTCAGGGCGCTGCAAGGGGTATAAGGGTTCTGTAAGGGCTCTGCGTGGGATTGGGTTTAGGGATTCTGCAGATTTCAAGCTTGCTTTGGGGGATCTTAAAAGATTCAGGGAGGTGTTCGAGTTCTTCAGGGTTTAGGATGTTGGGTCCCTTTTTAGGGCTTAATATATAAGAATTCCAAACACCCCTTAGGGTTTTTTAGCTCTGGGATGGTCGGTTTGACTCTTCGCGGGCTGAGGGTCTGGTAGCAGGACTTATGTAGGTTTGAGGGTTCGGGAGGCTCGGATTCACAGGGTGATGAATTTCAAGGTTTCAGGGCGTTCAGAGGTCGTAAGACTCAGGTTTTGGGGTGAGTTTTTATAGAGGCTCAGGACCTGTGGGAGCCTTACTGACTAGACTTCGCTTACAAGGATTCTTATGGGGCTGTCTTCAGGGCCTCTGTTTTGGTGGGTTAAAGGTTAGGACTAAACCCCTGAAACGCCTAAACCCCAACCCTAAACCTTCAACCCGTAAAGCCGTAAACCCTAAAACCCTATACACCCTAAAAGCCTAATATAGCGGCCTTAATAATCAGAATAAGGTTTTGGGGCCCATTATACTGTAATTATATGAAGGAACCCCCAAAATAGTATAGGCACTTATTAAGGCCCCTACGCTACATCCTTATAGTAGCCCTTATAGTAACCCCTTTAAAGGAACTCTATGAAACGCTATGTTAATTATTTGGGTAACTATTTAGGCTCCTATAGTACGTAAACCTCTGAAGTCTGGACTCCGGCCTTCCATGGGCTCCCCCGACGCGCGAACGGCGGCACTCAGTGCTGCGAGGATGGGTTCCAGAGCCTGGTTTTCGCTTCGGTTTAGGGTTTAGGGTTTAGGGTTTAGTATAGGGTTTAGGGCTTCTAGGATTTAAGGTGTCGGGCCTCCGGTTTAGGGTCTTAGGCTATGGGTTTAGGGTGGGTATTCAGAATTTTGGGGCTTATAGCGCTATAAGGTTTAGGGTTGAGAGGGTTTGAGGGTTGAGGGCTTTGGGCTGAGGGTGGGTATTCATCATTTAGGGCTTATAGGGTTTAGGGGAGGGGTGTAGTAGGAAAGCTAGATTATAGCCTAGATTATGGCACTTATGACCCCGCTACCTCCGACAAGGGTGTCCAGCATTCAGGGCTTAGGGCTTTTCAGGCCTTTAGGGCTTTAGGGTCGAGGGCTTTGGCGTGAAGGTTTAGGCTGTCGAGTTCAGCGTTTCAGGCAATTTAGGGTGGGTTTAGGGACCAAGAAAATCCCAAACCCGCCCCAGCCCCGGCCTAAACCCTAAACCCCACACCCAAGAAGCACTAGACCTTCGCAACTGTAGAGAGAAGCTCTCTTCTACTGGAGTCCTGGCAGAGCCCTTGAAGGAACCCGGCCCCTTCTCATGCGAAGCCTCGACAGCAGAGGCGTACTCCTCCTCGCTGATGATGGCCATGGCTCAGCCCCGAAACCAAACTTCGATCCCAGGGGCTTCAGGCTTGTTCGGACTTTCGGGTTTACTATAGGAGCCTGATTAAGAGAACCTGAATCTTCATTCGGGCTCATGATCTGGATCCTAAGATTTTGGGGTTGTAGGGCCAGGTTTCTTAATCAGGTTCCTCCATTAGTATAGGGCGGGGCGTAATGGGGCTTTAAAACCTATAACTATACTAAAGAACCCCCAAAATAGTATAGGTAATTGTTAAGGCCCCTATATTATATAGGGCTTTAGGGCTTGTGGGTGGCGACTCTGGTAGCTGTTGGGGCGTAAAGCCGGGAGGTAAGGCTGGCTTTCGGCTTTGACAGCTGTGCAGGACTCACGAGCGAGAAGGAAAATCTCTCCAAGTAACATAGGGGCCTTAATAAGGTGTTGGGGTATCTTATACTATAATCATAATAAGGAACCACAATATGTAGTAGTAGTAATTAATTATTTTAGGCCCTGTAATATGGCCATGGACTCGGACTGAAGCAAGTAGGATTCCTACTATTTTACTTTCAAGCACTTGGGAAACTTGGCCCGGAAACCGAAACTCTACAACCAAACCCTACATCCTACGGTTTAGAAGCCCTAATTTACCCCTAAAATCCAACCGACAAGTAAGACAGCAAAGGGTTAAATAACATATATGCATACATGTGCGGATGGAGGAACGCTGGTTTGGAGGATGTTGGGGCTTCTGGCAATAAGGGGTCCCGTTTTCTGGGGGGCCGTCTTAAGGACGCTGCTGCGCAGCTGGCCCTCCTTTCGTGAAGCTCCATTCGAGGCTGCACAGGGGGCAAACTCCATGACATCACGGGATGGCGGAGCGATTCAAACTCAAACATGTGGAAACAGCTAAGCAAGGGCTGCCCATGTAACCCTAAACCTGCAACCCTAACTCTGCGTTCTTGTGTCTACAACCACGGGATCTAAGAGACTACATGTACGCGCTTGCAGCGCGCAGACGAAACCTGACGTTGGGAAACTGGCACAGAGCTCCTGCTCTACTTCCGAATCTCAAACCTCCAGGTCTACTACCAAACTTTGCTAGCAGTCTGAAAAGTACAGCAACGGAGGTCGGAAAGGCGGTAATGAAAGCAATAAACATGCTAATCGTCTTCATAGATGGTGTACTGTGCGAATATGGGTAACATAGAGGCCTCAATGATTTAGTACCATTCCTTTTGATTCCTTAAAATGACTACAGTGTATATTCTAATCACAATCAACCCCAGAGCCCATTACATAGAATAGCGGAGGCCCCTGTATTGCTCCTAAAACTCGCAACCGAGCGCAACCGTGTCAAAAAGCCAATTAAATCGTTGTAACATCATGCAAGCATCCGCCAATATGCCTTGGACGTTTAAGGGGGAGTTTCCGAAAATTAGGGTACCTTATTTTGGGGTACTTATAGTAAGGATCCTACTATCTAGGGTACTATATTTGGGTCCCCTATTTTCGGAAACTCCCATTTGGGCTATTGGGCCCCCTCGGTGCAACTCAGCACCCCTAAACCCTAAACCCTAAACCCAAACAACACATTCGACTCAGCACCCCGGCACGAGCTTCCGTAGGCGGCACGAAGTCCTGGGAACAGACCCCCGATCCCCCAAAAAACTCTGGCAATAACATAGCTCAGACCTTGCAAAATCCCTCAATTAAGGAATATACCTTAAATTATAATAGGATCCCTAAGATGATTTAAGGTATATTCCTTAATTAAGGGATTTTGGAAGGTCTGGGCTAGGGGCCTGAATAATTAGAATAGGGCTTTGGAGCTGTAGGCCCCTGTATTATACCCAAGCAAACAACTTGAACCCCAGAACTCTAAACCCCGAACGTTTTGGGGTTTAGGGTCTAGGGTTTAGGGCCAAACTCCAAGCCCAAACTCGAAGCTCGATGCCCATCCAGACACCTGTGAACCCAGGCAGGAGACCAGCAACAAAGAAGAACAAACGAATCCGAAACCAAGCAGCCCCAACACAAGACCATCCAATAAGGCACTGAACCCCAACCCCAGTCCCAAGCCCAACAACCAAACCCCTGAACCCTACACTCCAAAAGCCCTAAGGCCCTATAAACCCTACCCTAAACTCCAAAAGCCCTAAGACCCCAACAATACCCCGGAGTGCCTCCAAGTTTGGCACAAAGTCTGCGGCCGTGACGTCGATGGGCTCAGCTGGGGCGCTCTTCCTGGGTTCTTGTGAGGGAATGGAACCTAAGTTACCAGTGCTATAACTTAACTCAAGTTCACCCTCCACCCTAAACCCTTATAAGGTGTCTATAGGCAATCTATAATGGGGTTCTATAATATTATAGGGGCCTCAATAATTAGAATAGGGATTGGGGGACCGATATATTATAAATATAATAAGGAGCCCCCAAAATAGTATAGGTAGTTATTCTGGCCCCTATATTAACAACAAAACTGTGCTATAACTTAACTTCATTAAGTTCACCCACCACCCTAACCTAAACCACCCTAAACCCTAAAACCTAAGCCCCCCCGACTCCCCTCTACTATACCGAATACCCAGCATTGAAGACCCTAAGGGCCCTACCCTAAACCCTACACATCCCTAAGCCAGCCTAAACCACCCTAAACCCTAAACCTAAGCATCCCTAAACTGTAAACCGCCCTGAAACCCTACACCCTGAACCTAGACATCGCTGAACTTTAAACCACCCTAAACCCTAAACCTTAAACCACCTAAACCCTAAACCCTAAAACCTGAACCTTAAACCCTAAACCCTAAACCTTAAACCCTAAACCCTAAATCTTCACATCCCTAAACTTGAAACTTTAAACCGCCCCAAAACCTTCAACACTAAAGGCCCTATTACTAAACCTTGAGGAGAGCCCCAAAAAAGCACACAAGCAAGAATTAGGATAGGGATATCCCATATAAACCCCCTTATAATGAAGCCCAATAAGGTAGGGATAGCCCGGTAAAATGCTTATGCTTATGTGCGTTTTGGGGTCTCTAATTGAACTTAGTAAGTAAGGTTATAAGTAGGTTATAGTTAGGATAACCCCACTTAGGGGACTTAGAACTCTACTTATAACCTACTAAGTCCCATGATCCTCTAAGTAAGCTCTGGATTCTATATATGAACCCCCAAAAGGAACTACTTTGGAGCCTCTGGGCAATTAAGGAGAGCCCAGGATCGGTCCCAAGCGGGTCCGCGTGGCCTCCTTCGCGGCCTGGGCGGCGGCCTGGCATCGAAGTCGGAGGCTTTAGGCTCTTATAGTAGAAGCCAGAAAGTTGGAACATCATTATCCTCATGCCCTTAAGGTAAAGTATCAGGGATCCTAGCACTAATTCTCCTAAACCCATGTTCCAACTTTCTGGGGTTCACTTTTCTGGGGTCCAAAGGACCCAATAAGTAGGTACTTGGGTTTCGGATAGTAGTTATGTAGGTTACTACTTCGGAGAGTATATGATAATTTGGTACTCGGACCCTCAGGGTTAGGTTTCAGGGGGTTAGGGTTCCTTTAAGGGCCCCTTTAAGGGATCTATAGGGGTTTTAGGGGTTTAAGTTTAAGGGTTTGGGGTTTAGGGTCTTAGGTTTCAGGGGTTTAGGTGTTCTGTTGTTTGAACGTGGTTTAGGGGTCCTAGGGTTCAGGGTTTAGGTGCTTTTTTTTTGAGTGGTTTAGGTGGTTTTAGGTTTCAGGGGTTTAGGGTTATAGGGGTCCCTTTGAGGGCTCCTTTAAGGGATCTATAGGGGTTTCAGGGTTTAGGTGCTTTTCAAAGGAGTGGTTTAAGTGGTTTAGGTTTCAGGGGTTTAGGTGGTTTAGGGTTTGGGGGTTCAGGGTTTTAGGAACTATGGAGTTAAGTTTAGGGCTTAGGGCTTTAGGTTTTGCTTTATACTATCTCTTTTGTTTAAGCTCGTTTTGAGTTCAAGCATTTGGGTTGGAGTTTGCCAAGGTGGGAGTGGGTTTGAACATTTTGTTGCAGAGTTCCTTCTGAGCTTGATCAGGGATTTGCATCCCGGAGCTTGGGGATTGGCGATGTGGGTGTGGGGTGGCTTAAGCGTGGGAAAGAGAGCGTTGAGTTTGCATTTGGGATTGACAGCTTCGGAATTCGGGCTGGTAACCAATTACCCATAGGCTCCATAGTAGTTCCTTTTTGGGATTACCTTATAGGATTCTATATATGAACCCCAAAAAGGAACTACTTTGGAGCCTCTAGGTCGACATGAAACCCCCATACACTCCAGTACAAGCATCCTTCAAGCCTACGCCTCAAACCCGGGGCTCGTTAGGGCCGTCAGACCTTCAAACCAACCCTTTGAAGCCCATAACCCCTAACGGCGACCGACCTGAAACCACTAAACTCCTCTATCCCCAGACATCCACACCCAGACCCCTGGGAGGATCTAGAAAGTAGATCCCGTAATTTGGGGCCCTATTACTAAGGGTACTTTATAGGAACCCCCGTTAAGGGATCTACTTTTTGGATCCTCCCGGGGGTCTGGGTAATCGCAACTTCCAAAACCCCGATCCCAAAGCCTTATCCAAAACTGGCCGTGAAGCCTAACTTATTCTGACGAGTGCCCTGGAAGCCCTATATAGGGCCCCAAAAAAGCACATAAGCAAAAATAATGATAGGGATATCCCATATAACCCCCCCTTATAATGAAGCCCATTAAGGTAGGGATATCCCCATAAAATGCTTATGCTCATGTGCTTTTTGGGTCCCTAACTATACTCCAAAACCCTCCATCAACTATCAAGGCCCCCTGCTTCAAGAGCTTCGCTTGCGATGCCTTCCGCTGGCGGCGGCGGCGCTCGAGATCCCTCTGCCTCTCCTGGGTGCTATTTAGGGTTTAGGGTTTAGGGGTTTAGGGTTTAGGGTTTGGGGTGTAGGGTTTAGAGGTAGTAATTCGAGGTACTGCACTTACCATATTGAGGGTTCATAAGGAACTCATGGGTTTCTTGATAGATTCAGGGTAGCTGATTTTGATGTGTTTTCCTGCCATTTAACGAAATATTGTAATGGTACAAGAAAACATTACAGGGGATGTCTACGTCACATGTGTGTGTGTGTCCTTGTTATTCAGCTTCGTAGTACGACTCAGGGATTGCATCACGTCCCTGCTTCTTAAGACATATATAGGTTTTAAGGTTTAGGGTTTAGGCTTTTGGGTTTAGGGTTTAGATCCGAAGACTACATTGAGTTTCTAACCGGTAAAGTCGTTTAGCTTGCGCTTTGAGGGTTTGCAGTTGCACATGACACGTGGCTGTGGTTCAACCCCTACACCCGCAACAACCCTGAAGCCACAAACCGCACAAAAACACAACCACGCTCTCTAAGCCTTTCCGAAGTTGAGCCCATTACTATAGGGGCCTTAATCATTAGGACCCCCCAAACAGTATTAGCAATTAATTAGGCCTTTCGGCCCTCTATTACGCTTCCTTCTGCTCTCGCACCATAGGAGAAACCCCCGGAGAGCCTCTTCAGCTTCGGCAGAGAGGGTGTTGTGCCTCTCCGAGGCACCGATTGACTTTCTTAAGACATGCGCACATACGCAAGCACATAAATACATAAACAGTTAATTAAACACATACATACATACATGCATACATACAGACATACTTACTTATTAACAACCAACATACATGCATAATTACCAAAAAAAAGGCTCTATATTATTGACATGAATGTGCATCTACATTTATATGCCAGAAAACTTTTGTGTGTAGGTAGATAGACAAGAAGATAGCTACGTAGCAGATGAATAGACAGATGGGTAGATATCAATCATTTGTTTACGTAGAGGTCCAGAGTTTGGGACAGGGGGTGCATGGTTTCAGAGGTTCAACTGTACAGTCATCGGGGATTACGGGTTACGGTGCCGGAGTTTCAGTCAGAGCTTGAAGTTTAGGGTGTGAGGTTTCGGAACCTCTTAGCTATATCGATATCATTATATTATTGTTGCTGTTGTTGATGATGATATTCCGTTGCGATGGAGGCTGTTGAGTATAGTGATTGCTGTTGGCCTCCTTCTTCTTACGGTTCTGATTACGCTGGTTCTTATTTCCAGCGAGGCCCTGCAAAAGTAAGGAGTCATTCAAAATTATCGGTATCCGATCGATGTGAAACGGGCTTGTCTGGCATGATTCGGTTTGGGATAATGAAACAGATAGGCTCTAGTTGTTAGACTGTCAGTGCCTGAAAAATTGAGGTTTTTTCTGACGGCTTCTATGGAGGGCATCAGCTCTTCAGCTGCCTTCTGGGATTTTATCGGTTTCGCAGGGGGAGTTCCTCTATTCAAGTGCTTCTGAGCCTGGATTTTCTGAAGCTTGGGGGCTACATGATCAAACGGGCGATTCTCCTCTAAAATTTTTCTCTGATGTGGGAGCCTGAATAAGTAGCAAGCCTATCCCTTTAAAATCCACGTGTACAGATTAAATGATTATGCGATACAATAATTCATTGAATTCCTTACACCCTAAACTGAAGCTTCGCTCTGATTCTTTAAGCCTACGCAAGAAGTACTCGCTAGTGCCAAACGGCTCAGTTCGGGGGTGAGGGTTTGCGGTTTATGGATGTGGGATGCCTCTTCGAAGGAGCACACTGCGACTGACAACTTCAGTACTGCAGGTTTAGGACCTGACCCAACTAAAACAAATGCTGACTGATGATCTACTGGCCGGCCGAACAGCCCTGGCCCGAACCCCCAAACCCCAAAAAATCAAACCCAGAAGACCAAAACGCCCAAACCAGCTCCGGAATCATTCCGCTTCAAGATCTGCCTTTCGCACGTGGAGACCGCCATGTCCCGCAGCTCCAAGTATGCCTAGGCCGCACCGAGCCTAGTAAAAGAGCCTTGATAATTGGAATACGGCATCGGGGTAATTTCTGCTATGGTGATAGGTGGTCATGAAGGGGGAACCCTAAACCCTAAACCGTGGGGAACCGTTCTGAGTAAAGGATTCAAGTCCAGAGTTGTCGGAAATTTAATTCTAAAAGGGCACCTTACAGCAGCAGTCTCTCGGACCTGAAATCCCAAGCACTGAACGCGTCGGCGCAGCCCTCGCCAGAGTTGCTCAGGGTATAGGATATAAAATGCAAAACCCTGGGTTACAAGGAATCACAAAAGAGAATTCGAAAAAAGGAATTGGGGTGGAAAATACAAAACCCTTTGGATCTTACGTGAAAGAGAGAACATCTCCACATCCTCAACGTCACTGGTTACCCGAAACCCTAAACCCTAAACCCCCTCAACGTCACTGGTTAAGACTCTGAACTTCCTCTGAACCACAACTGAATCTTGAAACCTGGGCTCTTTAGGGCCTACGCTAACCTACCAAAACCTACTTGTTTGTTAGGGTCCCTATGTTCCATATTAGGGTTGAAAATAAGAACCTCCGAAGGATAAATCCCATATTAGGGTTGAAAAGCAGAACCTACAAAACATGGTTGGTTCTGGTCGTTTTAGGTAATATAGGGGCCTTAATCATTACAATACGGTTTTGGGGCCCAGTATACTATAACTATAATAAGGAACCTCCAAAATGGTATTGGTAATTATTTAAGCCCTATACTATAGACCCCCATTATAGATCCCTTATAGTAAGCCTTATAGACCCCTTTAGAAGGACCCCAAGAAACCCAGGCCCTATATCAAGGTAGAGGTTCCCACCAATTTCCCTCCTGGGGCCGCCGACCTTTGCCAAGGCCTCCACGGCCGGATCGTAGACAGGCTGCGGCACAGGGGAGGGTTTAGGGAATTAAGGGTTTAGGATTTCGGGGCTTAGGGTTTAGGAGTTTAGGGTTTAGGGGTTTAGGGCTTTAGGGGTTTAGCTCTCTTCTTCAACAACCGGGCCCGAAAAAGTTCAAACTTTCCAAGATAGGGCTAATATATAAGGCCAAAAAGTTTAAAGTTCCCCCGTTCACTATCTAAGTTAGGGGTTAGGATTCAGTTTTGCCTTGACGGGTGTTGACTTTTGAAACCTAAAGGCTTACGGCTTTTGAATTTCGGGTTCAGCACAAACCTTAGATACGGGTTATGGTACAGACCTCGTGCTATCTGCGCACGAAACCGTAACACTAAAGGAACCCCTCGAATAGTTCTAGGTAGGATGCCAGGTTGCGTTTGGGATCTGCGGCATGCAGTTGCGTGAACAACTATCAACCCGACCAGCTATAATCGGTTGAAAGCCCTAATCTCTAATCTAAACCCTATAAACCCTAAAGGCCCTAAACCCAAACCCCTAAGCCGAAGCCCCTATGCCTATGCCCTTCCCGTGAACTTCAAAAATAGCCCACAGGTCCGCCCGCCACAGGGCTGGTTTAGGGTTTAGGGCGTAGGGGTTTAGGGGGTCGGTTTAGGGTTTAGGGTTTAGGGGTTTAGGGGTTCGGGCTTACGGTTTAGGGTTTAGGGCGTAGGGGTTTAGGGGGTCGGGTTTGACACGGTCTGTGGGACCAGACGTCTGAAAACTCGTTCTTATGAAAACCTCAAGTCATCCAAAAAAAGGGCCTTCACGAATAGAAAAGGGTTTATAAGTATAGTGTCGATAAGAATAATAACGGTTGATGGACAAAATCCTGCATGACCCTAAGGACCCTAAACTATGGGAATTATGGTATATTCCTTATTATGGGTCATGCAGGATTTTGTCCATCAACCGAAGGAGCCCCTAGGCCTGGATATTACCACAATGGCCGAATGCAATGGCTTTCTGGGGGGGAATGAGAGTGTACTTGAAGGCTCATGGGACTTAGTAAGTAAGGTTATAAGTAGGTTATAGTTAGGATAACCCCACTTAGGGGACTTATAACCCCAATTATAACCTACTTACTAAGTCCCATGATCCTTTAAGTAGACACCTGTGCTTTCCTCACGAAGTCCAGTTGAGCACTATGAGGAGCCACAGGCTCTCCTGAACCCCAAAAACTCTCCGCTTCCCGAAGCGGGACCACAAAACAAACAAAAAGGACCCCCTATGACCCTCTAAACCCTAAACCCTAAACCCCTAAACCCTGAAGCTCTGAAGCCCTTTCCGTCGCAAGCGTCGGCATCCCAATTGAACATGTACCCAAATCCTACCTAGAGGCTCATACCCTACCCCTTTTTTGGATACCTAATTTTATGGTTATGATCTCCTATATAGAAAAGTAGGTACCTTAACAAAGGGGTAGGGTATGAGCCTATAGGTAGTTTAACACACACTTACTACAATCCTCAACCAAGCACCTTATGACAGGCACTATGTCATTACTATGGGCCGTTACAGCCATAAACCCGCATGTAGCCCCGCTACAACCCTTAATTGCTGGCTATTTGGGGTTGCTTGAGTAAACCAAGATCAGCTGTTTCAAGGCAAAATGAAGAACAAAACATTTTAACTGAATCGTTGGGTGACCCTTAACCCTGAACCCTCAAAACAAGACCCTAAACCCTAAACCAAAAACCCTAGACCCGCCTAAACCCAAAACCCAAAACCCAGAACCCTAAATCCCAAAACCCTAAACCCTTAAAGGCCCTTAAAACAAGAGGCGCCGCATCCTCTCGGCCTCTGCGGGCGCTGGAGGCTCTTCCTCCTCAGGCTTCCCCTTAGATTTCGCCTTGGCCTCGCAGAGGCAAAAGTCGATCCGTAGACTGGAGGGTTCTTTAGGGGTTTCTGGTTTAGGGTTTAGGGTTCTGGTTTAGGGTTCAGGGTTTAGGGTTTAGGATGGAGGATTCTTTAGGGTTTAGGATTTAGGGTTTAGGGGGCTCAGGGTTTGTGGTTTAGGGTTTAAGGGTTTCTGGGTTTGGGGTTCAGGTTTTTGAGGCTTTACGGTGTTCAGGTTTAGGATCTTTAAAGTTAAAAGGGTTCTTGAAGGTTTAGGGTTCCTTTCACAAGGGCTTCTATGCTGGTGGGGCTGTATAGGGCTTTTTGGGGTTCGATAAGGGCCTAAGCAGAATGGGCGCAGTCGGCTAAGGCTGTGGGCGCACAATGCGCGGAGGCAAGTGGGAGAACCACTCAAATGGGCGTTTCCGAAAATAGGGGTACCTTATTATTTTGGGGTCCTTATAATAAGGATCCTACTACGTATTTAGGGTACTATATTAGGGTCCCCTATTTTCGGAAACTCCCAAATGGCTCCTGTTGGCGTCGACGACTTCCTTGCATCGGCTACACTGGTGACCCAGGTGTTTGTCGGCATGCTCCACCGTGTCCTCGTCGATTGGGCGTCCGCAAGCTGAGTGGAAAGGACGGAAAGGCGTGGTGCTGCAGGGTAGGCCGCATCGCATGCTGCGGTTCGAACAAGAGTTTCGTAAGGGCTTCTTAGAGCTTCTTTAAGAGCTGTGTACAGGAGCTGAAGCATAGAGATTCAGAGGTTTTCTGCTTGGTCAAGTAAGGCTCAGGGATCTTGGCTGTAAGCATTGAATTTCGGGCACTTTGCTTGCAGTCTTGAACGTTCAGGACTTCGGGCTCTTAGACATAAGAATTGGTGGATGGGGTTTAAGGGTTTGGGTCTAGGGCTTTAGGATGTAAGGTTTAGGGTTTAGGGGTAATGTATGGGGTTTAAGTGTTAGGTTGTTGGGGTTTGGAGTACAGAGATTTGCATGTTTGAGGCGGGTAAATAGGAGTCTACATTGGGATTCCTAAAGATCGCGATGAGTGAAGATGGTTATGCCAACAGGAGTCGAAACGTAACCCTTATACGGTATACGCACATTGAGCCCTAAACCCTTAAAGTAACCCTAAAACAACCCTGAACCCTTAAGTGTTGTAGGTGGCACCCTGAAAGAAACTGAACCTTTCAGACCCTACTTAAAGGATCATGGGACTTAGTAAGTAGGTTATAATTGGGGTTATAAGTCCCCTAAGTGGGGCTATCCTAACTATAACCCACTTATAACCTTACTTACTAAGTCCCATGAGCCTTCAAGTAGGAAAAATGGCCTTGGGATTGGCGGACGGCGGCTTCTCGGGCTCCTTCATGGCTTCCAGGGCGGCGGCGATTTCCGGATCGACCTACGAGCTTATAAGGGTCTTGTAGCGATGTTTTGGGGCATAGCACTTTCTAGTTACATTCAGGAGCCCTGAGCCATAGTATTGGCCATTATGCAGTCTATTGTAGTGGGTTGTATATGAATCATATATACGTTTGCGTGTTTTCTTTGGGTTGTTGTAGTAGGGGTAGCCAATAGCTTTGAGTCATGACTGGGGCATACACAGGGTCTATAAGGGTTCCACAATGTCTTCCATCAACGCCCGGGGCACAACATTCTACATTACCTGGAAGATCCCAGACTGTCGAAATCATGGCGGGATATTTTGCTTGCAGGATTCTGCCCCTATGTGCCTTCAGGCTCAATACCCAACGGTTTGTAGTAAAGTTGAGAGGTTAGAACGAATCAAGTAAACGTTAAACCAGAATATGCCCTGTGACACCCTTGCACAAACTCCAACATCTTCTGTCGGAGCTAGCAGGTTTTCAGAAGTTCAGGGTTTGAGAGAATTTATTTTGGCGCGTCAACCGTAAACCCTAAGTAAGATTAATGACCCGAGGGCTCTGAGCTACGGGCCAAGGGTTTAGGTGCCTGGGGGCTGAAAGGCATCTATGTGCTATAATGCCCAAACCTTAATTAGCCTCTAGACCCTAAAACCCTAAACCGTAAGACACCTCGGAGGAATCCCTGACGAAGCACAACCACCTTTGGTGATGGCGTGAAGTGGTGTCTTGTTTGTACAAATCTTGTTGCGATGCTACATGAATCAATGTCAAACCAAACTATGAGGTCTAAAGTCGCGACGTCCTGAAATGTCCTAAGGCCGCATCCTGGAAAATCCTGTTCAAAGACATGCTACGAAACGGAATTTGTATACATACCCCAACGCCCCAACTTGCTAGTTTGCAAACCAGCGGTTCATATCTCAAACCCGAAATGCTTGGACATACTCCTCCAGGATCCGATGAAAGCCACAGACACCGGCAATAAACCAAACCCCTGCGAACAGTCCCTGCACCCTTAGCCTGAGACCATCTCAACCACTCCACGCTTAGAACATCGACACTCGCAACCTTGGGCTGCAGCTCTTAAATAAACGCCACACACCCCAAAATTAAAAAAAAAACAAAGACCCTATAAGAGCATAAACTCAAGCGAGTCCAACCAGACTGATCCTATACCCTGAACTCTAACTCAAGAGGTTAAATTGGTAAATAGGTTATGACCTTAACATAACCGAATCCCCAAAATGGGAGTTTCCGAAAATAGGGGCCCAAATATAGAACCCTAAATAGTAGGATCCTTATTATAAGGACCCCAAAATAAGGTACCCCTAATTTTCGGACGGAAACAGTTATTTGCAGGGCAAACCTGGAAACCAAGACACAGTTATGATAACGCTTCCTTTTGTGTCTTGAGCCAAATAATCGGTTGTAACGTCTTGGTGTGAAACTGCTTCATGATGATC